>CM028364.1:54319936-54714936 GCA_016624345.1 Platycodon grandiflorus
GAATGTCTTATATATATCCTGTTTGAAATTCTTTAGTACGTTGATTTAAAATTTTAAATTATTTTTTTAATACTTTAATTTTTAAAGAGAGTATTACATGAAATAAAATATTTGGCTGAAGAGTACATGAAGCTTCTGGTATAATGTTTGAGATCATAGAATTTTTAATTTGGGACTGGACTTGGAGTCTAATATTACCTTTGCACTATTCAATTTTAATAAATACTCTCTTAGGCCTAAAATATGTGTATATTATTTCATTTCGGGACGTCTCACAACAATTATCTGTTTCTTTTTTTTCTTTTTTTTTTTAAATGTATTTTCAAGTCAGTTATCAATTATATTATTGTTATTTGTGAGATTGAAAAGTAGATAAACCTCCATTGATTTGATACCACTAGTGATAATTGGGAGTTACTAAAGAAATTATTTAAAGTAATTTTTTTTAAAAAAATAAGTATATATTCAATAGGGAACACTAATTTTAGGAGAAAGGGAATATAATCTTTTATAAATTCATGATATATTTTTCGTAAAAATTTCATGTATTTGCCAAATACTGAAAAATATTTTTTGATATATTTTCAAAAAATTTACCAAACACCTAAAAATAAAATATTTTCATTTTTTAAAAGCTATTTTCTAAAAATTATTTTTCGAAAGTTATTTTCCTTGAACCAAACGCTTACCCCCAAACAGACTTCTGCGTGCCCATTCTGACATGGCTACTTCTTAATGGTCGAGCTGTGAACCCCTGACGTAGCTCTCGCAAAACGTACTTCATTTTTCTTCTTCTTTTCTTCTCACCCCCGTCCCCGTCCTCCTCCGCAACGGCTTCCCTCCGCTTCCCCACCACCGCCAACAGCCGCCACACACGCACATAGGTACACACAGTGAAAGAAAGAAAAGAGATGCGAAATTCTCGCAACAGCCTCGTTTATTGCGCCCTCATAATTTCCTCTCTCCTCATTCTCCTCCCTGATTCCGCCACCGCCCGCCCCTTCGTACTCGTCCTCTCCCAAGACGACCTCAAGGACTCCCCGGCGGACTCCTCCTCGCCCTCCCCCGATGACCCGTCCGTCACCGACTGGGACGAGTTCGGCGACTCCGACGCCAGGTCCGACGACGAACTCGATCCTGGATCCTGGCGCCTGTTGTTCGAGCCGACTTCCGCATTCTCTTCTATCAACACAACACACGACCCGATCACGAAGGAATACTATTCCGCGGTTAGGAAGATGGTGATCGCTATGAGCCAGGGCGAGCCCAGGTTGATGGATGAGGCAGCGTCGGAGATCGAAGCGGCGGCGTCCAAGGGGTATCCGCACGCGCAGTCGGTGATGGGGTTTTTGTACAATATGGGGATTACGAAAGAACGGAGTGGAGCCAAGGCCTTCATGTATCATCACTTCGCCGCTGATGCTGGTAATATGCACTCCAAAATGGCTCTCGCTTATACTTATTCTCGCCAAGAGGTACGACTGATTTTGTCCTCTTATCTCTCTATATTTGTGCGTGTGTGTGTGCTTGTTTATCTGTCTAGGTGATAGAAAGTTGCAGTTCATACATTTGAATTTTGTTGTCCTATCTTCAATCTTCTTCCTTTACGCAAAGGTTAGCCATAGAGTTCAGTGTTAGTATCTTATTTCCGACAGATTTTATAGCAAAATCTATTTTCGCTTGTTGGTGTTGTGAATTTGGTTAGCCTTGTTGCCCAAAAGGGCGGGAAGGGCGGGGATTTTTGGGGGGGGGGGCTCTATGGTCTAGTAGATATTGCAGATATAAAAACCCTGATTTTATCTTTTTATCTATGTTCTTCATGTTGAGTATAGCTGGATAAGCGGTTTTTGATTTGATTGGTTACAGATGTATGATAAAGCAGTCAAGTTATATGCTGAATTAGCAGAAACAGCCGTGAATAGTTTTTTGATCTCTAAGGACTCGCCCGTCATTGAACCAGTCAGGATTCATAATGGAGCAGAGGAGAATAAAGAGGCCCTTAGAAAGTCCAGAGGGGAGGAGGACGAGGACTTCCAAATCTTGGAATACCAGGCTCAGAAAGGGAATGCTGGAGCCATGTATAAGATTGGGATATTTTACTATTTTGGATTGAGGGGAGTGCGGCGTGATCATGCCAAGGCTTTGTCGTGGTTTTTGAAAGCTGTGGACAAGGGCGAACCAAGATCCATGGAACTTCTTGGGGAGATCTATGCAAGAGGAGCTGGAGTTGAAAGGAACTATACAAAGGCTCTCGAATGGCTTACACTTGCATCCAGACAACAGCTTTATTCTGCTTACAATGGGATGGGATATTTGTATGTCAAGGGTTATGGAGTGGAACAGAAGAACTACACCAAAGTAAGAACTCTTTGGTAATATAGACTGTGCATGTGTTTAGTCTACTTTTAGATTATCTGTTGGCTTTGAGCACTTAGTTTCACTTCTGTTGACTTTTATTTATTTATTTTTTTCCTTCCCCATGCTTCTTTTGTATTCTTCATCCCTTTTCTCCCTTACTCTTCTTTTTTTGACTGCATGCCTTCATTTGAATATCTGATGTAGTTGCCTTTGTTTTACTCCTGTCCCATTTAAAGAGTTCTGCTTCCTTTTTGAATTTTTCCACTAAAAGACTGATGTTGAAAATTTAGCTTACACTTCATGTAATCTTCTAATTTACCCGTCCATTTTGAATAAAAAGCTGGATGCAACAAAAAGTTGTTTGTTAATATGGCTACATTGAAGGATAATTATGTTTTATTCACTTTAAATAAAACTCTGTAGTAAAATTTTATTGCATAAACTATCTGATGCAAGAATGCCCTTTGATGTTCAACAAAAAGTATTTTTATTTTAAGTGAATAGGTTATTATAGTTACATCGAAGGATAATTATGTTTTATTCACTTAAAAATAAAAAACTGGAGTAAATTTTTATTATATTAACTATCTCATGCAAAGATGTTTATTCATGTTCAACAAAAAGATTTTTATTTTGAAGTGAATAGGCTAGTAGTTATACCTAGCCTATTCACTCAAAATAAAATATTGGATAAAATGCTGATCTTTGATGGATAAAAGGTTGATCGTTCCAAGGATAATTTGCTCCAATTTTATTTTAAGTGAATAAAACGTAACTATCCTTGGAACCTGGAAGGCAAACATGGAGCCAAATTTATTTTATTTGCTTAATAGGAGACTCTCATTTTGTGGTTAAGGCTATCATATTATGTTGATTTCCTAAAATGTTGGTTAGATTTGTTTAAATAATAGTAAATGTGTTTGTGGAGCAATTCTTTTTTCCTTTTTGTGCCAACGCACATCTTTTCATATTCTGGCTTTTAGATCAGGATATTTTCTTTGTAGGGATTCCTTGCTATTTTGCAACGATCTGTGTAGTCAGAGAGTGTAAGTTCCATATTCCCCCATTTTGGAATCTGTCTTGATATTTATTGAATTCTGATTCTGGTAGCCTAAAAGTATAGATTCAATGAACAAAACTAAATAGAGTTTCTTGTTGAGAGGTTCTAAGTGTTCTGTCTTACATTGCCTAACACCTGACTTAGTTTGTAAAGTTTGACTTTTAAAAAAGTCAAAAATCAGATCCTATGAAACCCAGCCATTATCCCTTCAAGTATATTATCTGGCATACTCAGATGATGCTAGATCAATCACAACCATCTCTGTTTGCTTGCTTATTTTAACCCTCATCTGACATCAAGTTCTGGCATCACATGGAGGGAAGTGGGATGCACTTGACCTAAATGCCTGAGGCTTGAATAATTTGATCAAGTCAAGGATATACAAGACTTCACTTAGCGAACTCTTCCATCAACATCAATCTTCAAATGGAAACTAACAACTTGTACCTGGATGAAATCCTCTGGAGTTCTGCATACTCTTTTATCTAAAGTTTGTTATGCTACCCTGACAGAATTTATAATTTAATATGCTTAAGCTAAAGTTCTCTTAGTTCATCTAAGTTTCATTGTTCCCCCACCTAATTTGCAGTGTGAAATTCTTACTCACTTAATATCAAACATCAACCTACGTCCCACTTAAAGAGTATATTAGTATTGCTTCTTTTCCTTTCTGATTATCTAGTCCCACTAAGCCTGTTAATTTGTTGAACACCTTTGATATTGGACTATCTCGTCCGATGCTATAGTTTAGTTTCTAGGTTGGTACATAATTATGACGATTTTTAATTACAGGCAAAAGAATACTTTGAGAAGGCGGCTGAGAATGAGGAAGCTGGTGGACATTACAACCTAGGAGTACTGTATCTTAAAGGAATTGGAGTGAAGAGGGATGTGAAGGTAGCTTGCAAATATTTTATAGTGGCTGCCAATGAGGGTCAACCAAAGGCATTTTACCAGTTGGCTAAGATGTTCCACACCGGTGTTGGGCTTAGGAAGAATCTACCTATGGTAAATACTGTTACCTTGTGTTTTGTCTCTGTTATTTGTTTCACTTCTTTATACACTATATTATGAAATAATTTATCCTGACTTTAGGGTCAGGTTTTCACCCCTTCTTCATTTCTAAATTATATCATACTCCGTTTAGAAAGAGAAGGAAGTTTTATTTCAATCCCTGATAGCTTGTTATTTCTCTTAGGGGTTGTTTGGTAGGTAGGCAGAGATAAGCATTATTATTAATCCCGGTGTTATTAGCGCCCTCGTTATTAATCCCTACTTATATATAGGAGGTAATTTTAAAATTAAAAATGTTAATCACTGTTTTTTTTTAGTGAGGGTGCTAATAATACCACCCTCCCCCTTGGTATTATTAGTGAGGGAAAAACGACCTTATCCCGATAACTCATGCTAATAGTCCCGACCGACTATTGCGTACCAAACATCCTATAATTTGACTTATTAATCCTATCCGGCCTTAATCCTGACTACCAAACGGCCCCTTAGACTTTTACTAATGCTGCCAGAATCCAGCCAATGGAAGAATTTTTTTTTGATAAGTAAGATATATATATATATATATATATACTCCCTCCGTCCCTAAATTATTGTCTTGCTTTCCTTTTTCGTCCGTCCCAAAATAATTGTCTTGTTTGAAAGTTTTCTTTTTAGGACAACATTTTTACCATTTTACTCTTACTTTTTCTTCCTATTTTAATTATGGGCCATATGCACATGGACATTAATGAAAACTGCACACTATACCAATATTAATAATCAAGTCAATTGATTTTTCTTAATCCGTGTGCCGGGTCAAACAAGACAATAGTTTGAGGATGGAGGGAGTGTATATATATATATATATATATATATATATATATATATACATTGATGAGTTTTCAATTGTTACTACATCTTACTAACCATTGATGGTTCCTATTGTTATTATTCATTAGATCAAAAATCTAAGGCTAAGATTTAATGGTTAGTTGGAAAATGCAATTAATGCAAGTAGATGAGTCGTTTAATGTAGTTAATCTCAACCTTTGATTTTTGATCCAATGGTTGATATAACAGTAACCACCATTGATGGTTAGAGAGTAACCATTGAATAAAATAACTACACAATCAATATACTATCCAGCATTTCAACAAAAGAAGCTAGGCAAAGTTTCACTGCACCAGTGACGAAGAGTCCAGACTAACTCCTCCTTAATTCGATCAGTTTCTGACTCCACACTTTCAAAAACCCTTCTATTTCTCTCATTCCATATGCTCCAGATATTGCCAAAGGAGCAGCATTCCAAAGAGCTTTCCTCCTCCTTTTATACAGGGACCAACTTCGAAAGAGATCCAAATTGGATCTTGGCATAACCCAAGACTCTAGCAATGCAAAACCAATAATTCCAAATCTCCCCAGCAACTGGACAGTGCAAAAGTAGATGATTAACAGTTTCCTCGTCCTTTTTACACATATAACACCAGTTGATATGAATACTCTTTCTAGCCCTCAAGCTATCTCCCGTTAGAATAGCTTCCTTCGCAGCTTACCAAGCGAAAAAGGCCACACTGTTTGGGGCCTTGGTCTTCCAAATCTCCTTCCAAGGAAAAGAAGTACCGTTACTCCCTTTCAAAGCCATATGGTAGGACTTCACAGAGAATTTCTTATTCTTATTCCTAGTCTAGACCACATTGTCTATTCCTTCCCCTTTCACCGGTTGGTCGTAAAGCACTTCAAAGAGTTGACCAATTTCATCCATCTCCCAATCCTGCAAATCTCTTCTAAAGGAGGGACTCCAGGAAACTCTTCCACCTGAAATAGTAAGGATCGAATTTACCATTTCATCTTGATTCCTCACAATACCATAAAGATTAGGAAATTTACACCGAAGTTCAGTTTCGCCACACCAAACATCCTTCCAAAACCTGACAGTATCACCACTCCCAACCGTAAAAGAAATCAAACGCTTGAAGATGTCCCACCCGTTCCTAATCCCCTTCCACACACCTGTCCCATAAGAGGTGGAAATTACCTTATGAGACCACCAATAATGACTATCTTCTCCATATTTACCCACCACCATCTTCCTCCACTAAGCGTTTCTTTCAATTAAGTACCTCCATAACCACTTTCCCATAAGCGCCTTATTGAAAGTTCTGAAATTTATCACTCCGAGCCCACCATCTCGCACACTGAACAGACCGAAGCCCAGTTGACAAGGTGATACTTTCTCTCTTCCATACTGCCCTCCCACAAAATTCGCCATGGAACTCGGGAATCGAGAACAAAGACATATAGCAAGTAGGAAAACTATTAAAGTGAACAGTTGTTATCTAAAAAATGATTTACCATCTCACAAGTGTCTAAAGATAACATAATAGCAACTAAAGCCTCACATGTACTAATGATAGGAGATCCTTGATTCTATAGTAGCAATGCACCATAGATCGATCATCATAAATAAATAGAAGTCAAGACTAATACAAATGAATATGAGGTGCATTTGGATTTTAATTTCCAAGTGCATTATTCCTGACATTCCACTTGGCGTCCCAGTTTGAGAAGTCAAATTTTTTGAGTAATACATTATTACCCTTCATATAAGCAGGGTGAAGTTGGAATATTAAGGAAGTTTTGAGTTCAATTTTAGAAGAAAGTCTCCAGGGAGTACTAAGGATCCAAATTTTTTGTCTCAATTTTTCATCCCAATCTAGGTGACAAACATGTATTTGGTTAGATATCACATCACTTAACATGTGATGTCACCCTCTAACCCATCACATGCTTGCCACCTAAGTTGGAATAAGAAATTTGGACAAAAAAAGTTTTGAGTCCTTATCATTTTCGCTCCTTAGGCTGTAAGAGTCACTCTTGCTAATGTAGTTAGGAGAGAGGATGAGGTCTGTTTAGGGCTGCCCTGGTGTTTGGCTGTCCCTGGGGCTTGTGGACGGTAAGCAAGTGTCACATTTACTTATATAGTTGCGAGAAGGAATGAAGTCTGTTTATGGTGGTGTGCGATTAGATGGATGTCTAGCGTAATGTTTGCAATTGCTGTATCTATAAGATGCGTCTTTTCTTTTTCTGGCGATAGGTTCATGTTTTTAGGTTGCTTATGGGTGGTGGCTTTATGAGCTTCTGGGGAGAGTATCTGTCACTGGAGACCTGTGCTACAGTAGTTTATTCTGTGCTCTTTCTCTTTCTTTGTGTCCTTGTACCTCTTTCCCCCATCTTTAATCAGGTGAACCTCTGGTCCACCTTTATTGTCCATTATCTCTTCCTTTTAATAAACTTTGTTTCTTATAAAAAAGTTTACTTGTGAGAGAAGACTGCATGTAACACGACACCTAGCTTCTTGACCTAGGCCACTAATCACAGGAATGTTATAATTTACCTCCTTCAGAGCAAGCGTTTCTAATAATTATGTCTATTAACTACATTGACTTGCTGAGCTCAAGTACTTTGGTGATGTAATTTTTGGTAGCATTACTAAACCTAGACTACTATTGAGCCCACCTCTTCTATTTAAACTGATCCAAGTTCATTGGATCTGAACAGGAAAGCCCAAAATGGCAGCCTACTTTTCCCACCATAAAACCTACTGGGCAACTGTGTGCCATACTTTAAACTTTATTATCCTCTCTTCTATTCTAATTCAAGTCTCTTGAAATATTTGCATTCGAATACAATAAGGACTATGAACCAACTTTTGATAGTAGCCTCGTGCTCCCTGATAAGTTCCTCCACCTCTCTTGCCCTTTATTTGTGAGAAAAATTAATTCAAAGATCTTGGGAGATACAAAAACAGAAATGTGAAACCAACAGATTACAGCCGGTATGTCAGAAACAATCCTTTTAGCCGAGCCGAGTAACTTGACTCCACTAAGACCTTTCGCCTTGAGCTTCACTCCGGATCTTATCTTTCTATTGAGCTAGAAAGATTCTCTCCTGCGCTTTCCCTGGCGGTGATGATATGATGGGGATTCTATCCCCTTTTATTGAACTTAGTTCATTGAGATTAGTTCATTGAGATCAGGGATATCCCCTTCAAAAAATCAATGGCCATGTCCCCTAGGTCGATCTCCGCTCTTCCCTCATTCCCGAGTTTCCCATTCCATGCTTATCTAGCCAAGCAAACAAATAACCCTGCATCTTTTTTCTCTCTCCCGCATTAATTATAAGTATTTCACACATTTACTATGAAATTTATGAAGACTGAGCCATGACTTATTATTCTCTTTTATTCTGAACAAAAAGTGGCCGTTGGGACAACAGAAAGAAAAGGGTGGATCGCTCTCGAATATTGAAATGGGTAATGAATGGCGGGATGGCCAAAAGCGCTTTGCTTGGAGTCTAAGGTGAATTGAAAGAAAGATAGGCTCCCATACATGAAGGCCTTCCCATTGGAGAAGCATTTCCTTTGCTTCGAATCAATCGTATCAACCTTTCCAGCACTAATCCTTGTGCTAATTTTTGCGAGATTGTATCATTGCCAGGCACAGAAGATGAGAAGGAAAAGTCTCACTTTCCATATTTGTTGAGGTCCACTTTTTCTCAAGAAAGAGAAGTCTTAGAGG
Organism: Platycodon grandiflorus; assembly: GCA_016624345.1. NCBI lineage: Eukaryota > Viridiplantae > Streptophyta > Magnoliopsida > Asterales > Campanulaceae > Platycodon > Platycodon grandiflorus. The sequence continues at coordinate 54,328,926 of CM028364.1, forward strand.
GAAAAGAGAAGAGCTAACTTTCACAGCCGCGGCAGGAGAATTTGAACTACTAAGGGGGAGGACCCCGCGCCAGCAACCGATCTTACTAATAATAATGAAGGGGCTTGGCTTGAAAGGTTTACTAGAGCAAGGGTGGATTGAGTCTTTAGCTGACTTCTGCTTTTTCAGATAATTAGTCAACCTCTACTGCCCACCAAAGCTAAGGAGGAGATGCAATAGTTCAAGATGGAAATTTTGTTGTACAAGATAGGAACTGGTTATTGTTTCATACGACCAAAGATTAATGTCTTTTAGCCATTACCTTATCATTCTGTTATTTTAATTTAAGATCATATATCTAATGGCAAATTCCTTCTTTTTACTTTTTGACCCCATCTCTTTCTGCTGATTTCTTTTCTTTTTCGTGTAGAAAATATTTACTTTGTATTCCTGCCACTTTCTTCATCAGAAAGGCTCAGATATGGGCTCATAGTCAGGGATTTGTACTTTGCTACTGTTGAACTAGTACTATGGTGTCTCTTTAATTGGTTTTGGTTGTAGCATTAGAAGCGCAAAGCAAATAGTATATTCTAGGACTTCATATGATTTGTTATATATTTTATGGTGGGAATCATATGTATCCTCCTTAGCTCTAAAAGCTTGCTGGTTCACATTCTTTTTGTTATTTTATTGCATCTTGCTTTATCTGCCTCTCAGCTAGTAGACAATGAATGATCTTAAGTGTCACATTTATGCGTAGTTCATAATTGATCTTACTTGGTTTCAGGCAACTTCATTGTACAAACTAGTTGCAGAAAGGGGACCATGGAGTTCTTTGTCTAGATGGGCGCTAGAATCCTATTTGAAAGGTGATGTGGGCAAAGCTTTCATATTGTATTCAAGGATGGCAGAGTTAGGGTATGAGGTAGCACAAAGTAATGCTGCGTGGATTCTTGATAAATTTGGGGAACTCAGCATGTGCATAGGAGAATCTGGATTTTGCACTGATGCCGAGAGGCATCAGCGTGCACACTCTTTGTGGTGGCAAGCTTCTGAGCAGGGTAATGAACATGCCGCTTTGCTGATTGGGGATGCATATTACTATGGCCGGGTATGTTCTTCAAATGAAGTTTTTCCATTAGGGCATCTGCTTTGGGATTTATTATTCAAATAAATGTCTTCCTACTTATTCGTAATTGGTTTTTGTTGTGTTTCATTTTGCAGGGTACTGAGATAGATTATGATCGAGCGGCTGACGCTTACATGCATGCAAAATCCCAATCGAATGCTCAAGCCATGTTTAACCTGGGATACATGCATGAGCATGGCCAAGGACGTCCGTTTGATCTTCATCTTGCTAAGCGTTACTATGATCAAGCTCTAGAAATTGATCCTGCAGCAAAATTGCCTGTTATGCTGGCCCTTGGTAGCTTGTGGGTACGGAAGAACTATGCCAACAGTTTCCTGGTGAGTTTTTCATACCGCTCTTTTTTGCACATAATGCAATCAAAAGTATTAGGAACCTCGTAACATTATGTTATTTTCTCCATGCGAAAGGGTGAGTCCAGCTGTTTGTTAGTGCTCACATAATTCATTTTCTGTAAGGATGTAATTATTGTCAAGAACACTTATGGGAGGCAGCGTTTAGGCTGTATGATTCAAATCAAATGCGCTAAATCATAAGATGAAGCCTCATCAGTTGGATATCCCCTTCGTATATATGTTATGGATACCCAACAAGCAAAGTATATCCTACGTTGAGTTTGTTCATAGCTAGGGAAGATACCTTTTAGCAGTAAATATAAATGTTCCTATATGCTTTCAAGAAGCTATAAGTGGGATCATCATCTCGGATCACCCAATCTCCCACGTCCAGGATATGAAAAAATAATTCATATATTTATGTATTTTTTATTTATTCCTCGGCATGAACTATTTTTTCACATGATATAGTGTTTGAAATGAGCATGCACTTGATCTCAAGCAAAAGTGGTGGGGTGGGGAGGGGGCTAATCTTGAGTTGCTGATACGCTTCATAGTAGTATATTAAATGAAAAGTGTTCGACCATATCCCTTACCCATATACAGGTTTTAAGTGTCCGGCATGTGTACTTAAAGCATCCTGAAAAGTTGGCCTAATGTAGATAGAGATGATCAAGAAGAGATTGTAAGTGCATTAGAGACTAACCAAAGTTACTACGCACTAGCGCGGACAAAAAGAAATCAACCTTGCTTCATTGTTGTTGGCATGTTGTCAAAGAAGAAATCGTAGTTTCTCTTAAATAGCTATTGAGCTGAAGAATTTACAAATATTGGCCTCATGGGATGAACCTGTGGTAATTTGTTGGAAATGAATCACGAGTGATATGCGTTCCATGTGACGGCCATGCCGGGCTCGCCAGCAGCACAGGCCAGCTATCCCATATGTGGCATGAAGCAATAATCCATGATAAATCGGCAACAATGCAAGCATACCTGTCATTCCCCAACTCGAGTTACTACCCAATAACTTATCAGAGCATCCCGAATAGAGCCAAGATTTGGTTGGGAATCCATGGCCAACTACTTAAGATCTGTATATACTATTTCAGAAATGACTATGGACGGATGAAGAGGATTGACTCTACGTCATAGTGGCTAGCTTGACCCATTGGTGGAGCGTCAGTCCGTGACAGCTCCTCCACAGCCCCACCTAAGTCGTGAGCGCCTCACCACGATGCCAGTACACTTGGCTCTGATACACGATTCAGTTGGGTACTTGAATACAAGATTGCCACTCTAGTCCAAATATGCACAGTAACAAAGCACTGGTTATTCTGCTACCTGGACCCCATCATAAGCTAAAAAATAGACCACCTTAAAGCAAAAGATTTTTCTTTTTCCTAATATTTGAACACCAAAAAACCAAGAGAAAAAAACTTAGAAAATTCAAAGTGTCGTATGGTCTTCCTTGAATATAGTGACTTTTGCTAATAAGGAAATATGGGTATGTATGTAGTCATTGTACTGATTGAAGTCGTTACCCTTCTCATCTCTGTCAGAATGCTCTGGTTCTCTTTCCCAAGTGCTCGAGCTTGCTATATTTATTCATATTTTGGGGTTGTCACAAGCTGTGTTTCGGTTTGTATAAGCTGCGGAGCGGCAAAAAAATGATATCCTCAAAAGAGAACGACAGCACAATGACGGAAACGAGAAGGGTAAGGGCGTTAATTGTTAAATCAACTACGTATTTACCCATATCTCCTTATTAGCAAAGTGTCTCTTTATTTACGAAAGAACAAGTTGCAGTTTTTGAGTGTCCAGAGTTCTCTTGTAGTTTAGGTGTTTAATTATCAGAAGAAATAACAAATTTTGCTTTAAGATGGGCAACTGTAGCATATTACTGGTCCAGGTAGCTGAATTGTTGGTCCTTGGTTATTCTGCATATTTGGATTGCAGGTTCAGTCTCCGAAATTGGAGGAATACTATTTTTTTTTTTACATAAAAGTAGTTATTTATATGTTTTTTGTTTATTTCTCAGCATGATCTATTTTTCACATGATAGTCTTTGAGATGAGAACGCACTTAATATAAGCACCTTTCTTCTTGTTGCTAAAAGTGAGTTTTTGGATATGCTTCCTAGTTCCTAGTAGTAAGTATATTGAATCAAAAGTGTCCAACCATATCCATTACCCATATCTGAGTTTAAGCACCTGGTATGATGACACTTACCAAAGTTACTAGGCGCTACTCCAGAGAAAATAAATTAACATTGCCTCGCATGTTGTTTGCACTTTGTCATGGAAGATATTATAGCTTCTCTTGGATGAGCCAGGGAAATTTGAAAAAAGTCTCAACACTTCTTTAATTGCATGGATAGAAAGGATGACTTTTGACTTAAAGAATTAGGCATCTTGGCCTCAAGGGATGAAACTGTGGTAATTGTTGGAAAAGAAGCACAGTTACTGCATACATGTATTGATATACTTCAGTTGGGTAGTTGAATATGGAATTTTCTGAGAATCAGGATACTGAGATCGTAAAATACTTGAATGAATGTTGAACTCTTCATATATTGGTATCTAATGAAGGTCAGTATATTTTGTGTTTTGTGTGTGATTGCAGGTTGATTTGATTGATTCGCTGCCGTGGGTTTTTCCGAAAGTGAAAGTATGGGTCGAGGATGTGTTTATGGAGGAAGGAAATGCAACCATACTCACGTTATTTGTCTGCCTCATGACTGTTCTTTACCTGCGGGAAAGGCAACGTAGGAATGCTGTTGCTGCGGCTGGAGAGGTGGCCCATCCACATCAACCTATTGAACAAGTTCTACCTATGGCCAATTAAGTTCGTCAACAACCATGGTATCGTTTGATGGTTCACTGCTGGAGAAGATAAGACTCTTTTGCAGAACAATGTAGAGATATGTTAGATTGTCCAACGATCTAGGTGGGTGGAGCTGCCTCCCTTGCTATCAGGCCATTGTACAATAGAAAGGCTTAGGGCTGCAAACTGTTGTACCTAACGTAGATCTAGCACATTACATGCTAATCTCAGCCGTAGCAATATGCCTGTAAGCTTAATCAAATTATTCCTGTAATTTTATACTCAAGGATGAAGAGCTGAAGATATACATATAGGAAATTTTTCATGGATATAATGTTGTGAATAAAAATATTGCTTTGTTACGGGGAAGATAGATGGAGAAACGCTGAATGCAAAGTTGGATGGTTAGTTTGTTCGAAAATCTGTAAACTTGTTTTTCCCATCTATATTTGCATGGTTCTGGATGTTAACGTTAAGGCATAGGCTATCATGTACATTTGACCCAGAAATTGTTTCCATCGCCAGCTTTAATTGTGTAGTGAAAATGATGATACTTGAAGGGAGTGTAAAATTGAGGGTGACTGCAGTAAGATATAACTTCATATCGTGGAGACTATTCATGGGAGCCACGGCTTTGCTTTAATCCGTTAGCGAAGGGTAATGGTTGGGCTCCATGGTGATTAACTCATTTGGGGTGGATGATGTACTTAACTCCTGAACAGCTAGCTCAATATACACGCTCTATGATGATGTACACAAACTTCCATTCTCAATATACACGCTCCAGAAAAAACAAATATTTACACAGTGATGATTGTTACAACTGCTCATCCCATCAGTCTCGTGCCAAAAATGCGATAGTTTCTACTTGCCCACATGTCACTTTTGTCAACGTAATAAGATTTTAGGCAAAACTGTACCCATGGTGGGCTTCTTGGAACATCCTTTGAATCTGCATCGCTTCTAGCAACTCCAAGTAACATGTTTCGCTGCCTTGTCATTCTCTCGATAGAGGGATAGCCCCCAAAAAATTTCTCCTGCCACAGATAACGAGGACATGATAAAACAACTGTTCGTGCATCTTAATAGAGATACAATAGTAGCACATAGCAATCTGATTCTCAAAAAAAAAAAAAAAAGGATATGAAACAAAAGATAAAGACACGTGCACCACGGGATACTGATATTGCCAAGCAAAGCATTCCTGCTATTTCTACATGAGAAATTTATTGCCGCACATCATGAAAAAATTTACAGGGTCAGAAGCTTCACCTGTGTGTCTGTGTGTGTCAGACAGAGAGGCAGGCTATGAAGAATGTTAAGGAATAAGGATCAGAAAATGAAATAATAATAATAATAATAATAATAAAGTCAAATATGCAGCTATATAAGGAAGAGGTCTGGTATCTTCTACTTCTAGAATGAAGAGGCAGATGTGCTATGAAGAATGTTAAGGATCAGAAACTGAAAAAATTAAGTCAAGTATACACCTATTATTAGGAAGAGGTCTGGTATCTTCTCTTTCTAGAACGAAGAGGCAAGCTTCCTAAACTATACTTGAAGCAACAAAAAACTTATGTCAAGAAGTACAAGGGAAGATAGATCTGCAGTCAAAACATATGGCACCGTTTGAAACACATATTTCCTGGAAAATAGGGTAAATGAAGGGAGCATGTAATTACCCCATCTTCAGCATACAAAAAAGCATGAACCCTGGCTGTTGGATCCTCTAGCGTCAACCTGATCCGGTAAGTACCACGAGGAGATCGGAAATCCTCAGCTCGCCATGGAAACGCAGCTAGAACCCGAACTACGCACTTGAACTTAGCGGTTACCTAAAAGATTAGAGTTCACAGGTCAAAACATCAGTTATTGAACTGCTCTAACAAATTAGGGAAAGAGGGGGAGGGGGAGTGATTTTGCAATATAAATAATAATGCCTCCGCCCTAAAATAATTGAACTGTTTTAATAAATTTACTAAATTCACCTTTGGCGACTATTATGTCACTTGCAATAATATCATATGGACACTTAGGGTATTTATGCATATGTGCTACTAAAATTACTTAAAGTCAACTTTCTTAATTTCCGCGAGAAACTGGAAAGGGACAATAATTTTGAGACAGGAGTATATTTATCAGACATGGTATTATTCTTTTCCTTGTTCAGATTAGTTTCTGATTAACTTGGTCTGTGCCAGAATAGAAGTGATACGAATACAAATTTTTTGTACAACTTTCTCGTACAAATCTAGGTGGCAAGCATGTGCTAGTTGGATATCACATGACTTAACATGTGACGCCCTTTAATCCATCGCATGTTTAACACCTAGATTTGCATGAAAATTTGGTTCAAAAGTGTCTGTATCCCTATCATTTTCCGTGCCGGAATGAGTGTCCATTTTCTACTAGTATTACCAGCAACAAAATAGAGATAACATGTCAGATGCAAAAATATGACTCCATAATCCCGACTTGCACCATATAACTACAAGTGCAATTTCATAAAGAAAAAATTTCCTTAAACACGACATACGGTGACATTCATCTTGCAATAGAGTAGATAGTCTATCTGCAAACTCGGTTCAGCATGGATAACATTCAACAACTGATCTTGAAAGATACAGGAATCCTTCTGTTCCACTATACCATTGAATGGCAAGCACACCACAGCGCTAACAATACCAACCAATCTGGTTATTATTGCCTTTACCAAACAACCTGATCCCTCACCAATGTCCACATTGTGTCGCATCGACGCAGGTCTATTGAGTGAAATAAGGAGTCCTTGTTACACAGCTCTCGGGATGGGTTCTGGATTTAAAAAATCAAGGGTAAGGGGTTTCAATGATCTGTGTTTGTAAACTTGCAAGTTTTGGTGGGTGTTTAAAGAAATAATGGGGAAGGGATGATATTTATTTTTGAATGCTGAAGCAGCAACAATAAGGTGGTGGGTGTTCTTAGGTAGTTCAGGCTTCCCCCTTTGGATTGTAAGTGTTGGTGCGTTGGGTCCCAGCCTTTGGAGAGGTTATTGTGTATTGGGGTAGGTGCAGGAAAATAGGGTTTTTACTCAATTGGGAGCAAAAAGATGGAGGTTGATGTTACGAATCTTCTCAACCCAAATAAAGACATACTTTTGGTTCATCTAGATCAGCTTCTTCTCAGTTCTTCTTCGCCTTGTCTCACTGAAATCTATTTTGTAGAGTGGCCTTTGTGGTTGATAATATTTTGGAAGTGAAGCAGGGAATTCACTAGTTTTAATGCGCAAATGGCGTGTTTCGCAGTTTCCACCAGCTCTTTCAGACAATTTAGTCCCTATGGCACATTGCTACTATCGATAGTTGAGGGGGACTATTTGAAATTGAGATATAGTTGCGGGGATAATAGGTAATTTACCACATAATCCATTACTCCCTCTGTCCCATGATGAGTTTTCTTTTTTTCATGCAAGCACAAAACTTCTCTCAACAATATAAATACTCCCTCCGTTCCAGGCAAAGAGTCCACTATACTATTTTGGGATGTTTCACTTAAAGATTCCACTTTTAAAAAATTATGCTTGCAATTTTCATAATCTTTCATCTTTACCCTCCACTTGTGTTGTAATCATCTTGGTTGTGCTCAAGTATTTTTGTAATTATGACCAAATCTAATGACATTAATATATCCCTTAATAATTCGACTTTTCAAATGTGGACTCTTTGGGTGGAACGGAGGGAGTATTAAATTATGAGAATTGCATCTATATTTAAGACTACTTGCAAAGGATTGCATCTATATTTAAGACTACTTCCAACCCTGCCCACCCGTCCAAAAATCACCTAATGATCTGCATATACTGAATATTCCTCGTACACTAATAATGCCCAATAGTTTCAAGTTGACAATCATTCAACCCAATCTTACTGTCGATGCAAAATATATGAAATCCTAAATATAGGCCACGACTGGTTCTTCTCTTGCCATTGATCCAACGTCTATATCAACTTATTTAGGTACAAACAACTATGCGCAAGTTCTTGAGAACTGAAAATACGATAGGATAACTTGTTGCGCGTTAATTCAATTCATGATTTTGTTCTCCCAAGATCATTCAGAACTAGAGATCTAAAATTATACAGTTCTAGTCGGTGATCATAACCCATTCCCCAAGAATGTACAACCAAATGACATGAAAAAGTGTGACCAGTCACCAAAATACAAATGAATATCAAAGAAGGCAGGAAGAAGGGCATTTTAACAAAAGAAATCATGTCCAATGTAGGACAAGAAAACTAGAGATGTTAAACGGGCTAGCCCTATCGGTTTCGGGTCAGTCCTAACGGGTTGTGGCCCTAACGGGCCGCGGGCTAAACGGTCCAATTTTTTCGGGCCACTAATATTGCAGACCTAACCCTAACCCTAGCGGGTTTCGGGCTAAACGGGCCACTATCGGGCCACGATTAAAGATATGATATAACAATATTTTTAAATAGTGAATCGATAAACCATTCATAACTTTGATAGTTTCTTATGTTTTTCAAAAGAAATATAAACTAGACATTTTTTTACATCGATGTGTTATAATTTCTAACTTGTTTTTCTCAAAATAAATAATGTAATAGCTCTACTTAGCAGTTCTTTCCAAAAAAATTGTTTATATTTCAGTATTTATTCACAAGTACACAAAGAAGACCTGTAGTGCAAAGGATAAATGTGTTTGACTTTGGATTAAAAGGTTGTTAGTTTTATTCTCATGGTGGTTATTTTACGTATCTCCTAAACTTTTTACGGCCTAATTAATATTAAGCGGGTTGGCGGGCCAACCCTGAAACCTAGCGGGCCAGCCCTAACGGGCCATGATTTTAAACGGGCCAAAAATATTGAGCCCTAACCCTGTTTTTTTCGGTTTAAACGGGTCAACCCTACGGGTCGTGGCCCTTTTAACATCTCTAAAGAAAACAGCATTAATGTTTTATAAAGCTGAGTACTATGGACAGGTACCACGGTAAGAAATTTCTGGTACAAAATGGAAAACATAATATCATGTATAACACGCTTCAAGTCACATGAAATTTGTTCTTTCTTAAATGAAATGAATATATGATATAATTAACTAGAATAATTATTTTTTGAGAGAGGAAGAATTAAGAGTTTAACAACCTTGAAAAGCATTTTCATTTACTGATCTTGAATAATAACAGGGAAAAAGGAAGAATAATAAATTATGTAGGAACTTGTGTGATACCTGGGGATAGGAGAGAATATCCATTAACGTAACAAAAGAGACATCCTCATAATCAGTCTCTGAACATCAACATCAAAAATATGAAAGATGGAAGATACATAAATAAGAAACCAGTATACGCAATAGCACCAATACAATGGTGTAGAATTGAGAAAATGACAATGTTAAACCTGTTACATGAGAAGGCCAAGGAAAGCTCAAAAATGGCATCCGTCCCCATTTAGACTCTACTCGTTCATCATAAAACCTGAATCATATTATATACAAGAACTAGTTATCGAATCAAGAAGTGTATCATGTGTCATAATTCTTCCATGATACATCTGATTTTATACTTTCAGTATCTAAAATGCGTTAGCATAATTTAAATAGGGTCAAAGATCAAATATACTGATAGAAAACATATATTTTGGCAGTAATTACAAGACTTCTGTAAAATTGGCAATGAAAACATATATCTAAACATATAGTTTCTGTAAGTATCCTTTAGATAAAAAATATAAACAAATTATGAGCCATTTCATAAAACATATATACATGTTCACTTATCTATTAAGTTTATTATTCATAAAGCTGTTTGGTAATACAAGGTACTAAGAGGGTATAAGTATTACTTTTAGAAATGCAACACCCACACATAGAGACACAAATACATAAATATTTAAGGTCTGGCCGACAGAAAATCAATTTGAGTATCTATCACACGATATAGGTGAACAGTGTGATAAGGCAGCTATATGGTGTGATACACTACCATATCATGGATACAAAATGCAAAAATGATAGAACCAAGCCATAATACCCAAACAGATGATTTCACAATAACCATCGGAAATCTTACTCTACAAAACCATATATGTGGGCAATTAATGCCAAAGCTTCACTAAATACCATGCCGTGAGATACATTATTTACAATGATCTGTTGACAAACCTTTTGCACTTCAGTACAAGATTCGCATCATCGGGCAAATAACAGAGCTTAGAGAATGGCATCAACACGCCGCGCCATAAGCCAGCAAGAACTTCACATTTTATGTTGATAAATTTCACCCATCTACCAGTCCTTAGTAAGTGAAGGCCAAGCTTCTCATTGCCGTTATCTGCAATCACCCTTAAGACAGTTCCAACACCTGGGAACCCACATAAAATATCCCTTGACAAAGGGAATTGTTCCAACTGCAGAGGAAGTGGGTTTCTCATTTCATCTTCTAGCCTGTGGTTGTAGATATTAGCACTTTTTTCTTTTGAAAAGGAACATTAAGAAAATTTAATGCCGCCGGAAACAGTTGTCAAGAGTAATGTTCAATACTAAACATTTCATTTTGCACAATAGTATGTTAGGATTGCAGGACCAGAGTGAATGCACATACAATTCTTTTTTAAAATCTTGGTGACATGGGATGCTTGCAATCCATATGAACCAGAACAAAACGTAACAGTCTGACATCAGTGAACAACGACTAGAGTACACAACAACTAAATACTCAAAACATACCACCAGATACAGCAGTGCAGTAAAACATTCGTTAGCTCTCTAATACAATGGAGAAGGTTTATAAGCTACCATCCATGCACTATAGTTCACTGCTTACTGAACCTTTTCTAATACTGTTATGTCTTTAACCAATATAAAAAAAATAAAAATTGAGGGAATATGAAAAAAAAGTTTCTTTAATGGCCAAATTTAGTCACAATAGAAGATTCTCAATAGCATGATTACATACCACCATCAGATATCCTTGCTTATTAATGTCTTATGATCTTTGTCAACAATTCTGCTTGAACTTCTCTAATTAATAGTAAGGGTGTACTTGATAACATTAAGAGTTGAATGCTGAATGCTGAACACTGAATACACTTCTGAATGGTTTGAATCCATTAAGAGCTAGAGTTTGAACTGAAGAGATAAGTTTGTTTGGCAACTGAATGTTAGTGACATCTGAATAAATATAACTTTCCTGTAATGACCCTCTGAATTACTGAATAGATAAATTTGTTTGGTAACTGAATTGTCAGTAACATCTGAATAAATGTATTTTTTTAATTATAATTTTAAAGCAGCTGCTGATATAAATTAAAATTTGAATTTATTAAACATAAACATAAAACATTAATATTATATTTTTATATATTACTAATTCAATATTGAAAGACATAATAAAAGGTCAAACAATTAAATATAGCTTACCCACCTAAAAATGGTATAAAGTACATCAAAAATAGTGCAAGCTAAAAATATAAAATTATTGCAATTATTGCAAATTTGTTACAAGTGATTAAACCATAACATAAAATTCAATTTTGCATTAACTGGGTTGCTATCTCTTCATGTATAACAAAAAATAGCACTCATTACGGAATAAAGTGAATAGTATTTACTTAATTGTTTTACTAATAAGAAATTAAACTATTTATGTCTATAATTAGTACTCCCTATGTTACTAAATAGAGTCTTATTTAACTCAGCACAAAGATTAAGAAACGTTAATTGAATCTATAATAAATATTAGTATGTTGTATATATTTTTCAATGATACCCCGTGAGAATAAGACTCATTAATTAAAATGAGAATAAAATCAAAGATAAAATGATAAAAGTAACATCCCAAATAGAAGAGCTTACAAAGTAACAACTTTTTTTAGAATATTCTAAAAAAAATAATAGATTTTTTTTTAGGAATAGAGGGAGCATTGTAGTTTAGAACTATAACATAATGCTACAATTGTAATACCTAAACATGTAATGGTATAAAAAAATTAATTAATTAAACTTTAGGATAGCACTACACAAGAAAAAACAAGATTTGTTTTCAGTGTTTTTAGTTCCACTCCGTTACTTCCTACTATTTTTCTGTCCAATAAAGCCAAGAGGACAAACAAATTTCATATTTTTATTCAGTATGGCGCTGGCCCATTAAGCAGCTACTTTGGAAATGATTCGGTTAGGTCTTCAAGCCCATTCAGTGATAATTATCAAATGGCCTGAATGCACTTGGTGCTGACTGAATCAGCAACCAAGACCATTCAGAGGCCTGTTCAGAGCTATCAAACAAAGCCTAATTCAAGTTTTGGCAACACAGCCTAGGATTTTAAAGAAAGGCACCTAAATTTTCTAATAAGTGCCAAACACTATAAAGAAGAAAAAGGGAAGTAGAGACAAAGTAGAACTAATGAAATACTGCTTTCGAGTCTCGTGCTAAGTTTGTAGCTGACAAACCCAGGAAGCTCCCAATGCCAAAGCGCATTATGAAGCTACCATGACTTTCTCAGTCTCTTTCAATAGAGAGAAAGCAAGTATCTTATAACTAAATTACATTAGAGTATACAACTCAATTCTCAGGCTTGCTATGTTATTCAGAGTCAGCACCGTAAATCCCTTTCCCTCTGTCTGACCTAGCATTTTCTGCATACTCTAAGGACTCATTATATATCAACAGCTTGGGGCCAAAGTAAATGACACGACACTAAGCACAGACAGGGGGAATCAAATGATGAAATTACAATAAAGTACGAAACTACAAACTTTTCATTTGTATGGTGGGGCAAGATAAGAAAACTGGAGTTTAAATTAAAACAGGTTAAAACCCACGTGAACGCACTAAGAGTTTAACATCCAAATTTCATTTATTTTTATTCAGTTTACATATTTTTTAGTTGCTTCAAACCTGCAAAAGAATTTAGACCGAATATCTACCACAAATGTTCTTCAAGTCATGACTCGTGAAAGACTGAAACCACATCTACTGAAAGCACGGATTCTTTCAATATAATTGAAGAATTCTTGGCTGCTGAAGCTACTCTTATTGAATTACAACAAAAAAGTGTGATTCCAAAGTCTGAGCAGTCGGTGTATTTCTTATGTGTGGAATAACATGGACTGCCACCAGACTCGGAACTATATGAAACATTTTAGGCAAACAGGGAATGAAGGAATAAAACTACTGGACACACCAATCATGGAAAAACTCTACTGGACTCATGAGCTTTTACTTTCTCATGAGCTCGAGCACATATTGAAGAAGCAATAGTCTGTCTCTTCAGCTGCTCAAAGTGTGCTGCTACACAGAGTTGTACAATTTGACCACAAGCAAAGATAGTCTAGCACACAATTAAAAAAATAATTTTTCCACATAGGAAACTCAAATGCTTACTTTGTTTGGAGAGTAACTGAAGGAGTGTCGGATCCATCCCAAACAAAGAGCATCCACTCGTCTTTTGCAACCTCACAGATATAAAGAACCTTATATAAAAGATACAGAAAGACGAGGAATGATCAGTGTTTCTCATCCGTTATAGTTGGTCTGTAGATGGACACTTAGCTCCATGATATTAATTATCCAAATAATAATTTTAAAGTAAAAGTGAGGTTAAAACTGTTAGGAATACCTTGCAAACCAAATCACATCCATGTCCTTCCCTTATATCTTTCAATGACAATGAATCAACTGATCCTGTCAATGAAATGCATCAAAGAAGGGATGCAGTTTAGAACTTTACATAACTAAAGGTTTATCTAGCTGTTGTTTGGTAACAGTTTGCATTATGTACATAATTGCCAACATATAGACAAAAATTCCTAACTTTCCAGTGATAGAAACAAAGAATTGGTCGGCTCGCAAAGCTCAATGTTTGTTTACGAGTTCTAAAATTTATGATTTGTTTAAATTGAAGCTCACAAGGACCTTTTCAAATCTCAAGACGAGAATCACAAGCCACCTTTCCTTCTGCCAACTGTCACTCGGTAAGGAAACTTACTAAGGAAATGCCTGCTATTACTCACTTTAGTCTCCCTGTTGGTATGTCACCTAGGCAAAGGGCGTGCAGTTTATTTGATAAATGATTTCCATTGTTAGTTTCGTCCTCTCTTACCTTTAGCATTGTTGTTAATAATGAAATTGTCATTTTCAGCAAACACACTTGCCCGTCTATGTTGTACGTGTCCAAACCATCTTAAGCAATATTCTTCTTTCATCTCATAGTGGGTGTGGGGCTACTTCTAATGCCTGCTGAATTTATTCGCTCAGTTTTATCACACATCCATCTTAACCTTCCCATCTCAACGAATACAATTTCTGAATGTTACAATTTTTTTAGGCCATGTTCGCTTCCTTTGAATGGACTCTCAATGTGCAGTTCACTTGCATTCAGCCGAAGACGCGAATCAGGCCTATTCATGTCTCCCTCTGGATGGGCTCCTCAAGTGTCAGGCCTAATAAGAGATTGAGAGGTCACTTATTCAGTACGTGGTCCATCTGAATCAGAATTTGGATGCATATATCCCTAAAACAATTATCTATTTTAACCCTACTCTGGATGGGCTATTGTTCTTCTTTGTATCTTCCTTTATTTTTCTTGTGATTTGGAGTCCCAAATACAACAATCCAAATCAAATATAGGATTGATTAACACTATTCACCCTTTTGGGTGTTATGATGCATCAAATAGATAGTGCAATCTAGGTGCTCAATATATTGTCTATTAGAGTGCTTTCCATGAGGGGCGGAGTTGCAACACTGTTGTTGGCAAACATGAATTTTTCGTCCAAAGCATATTTTTTTGTTATCTTTGCCATTTGTTATGTAGAAGGTCAAAAGAGGAAAATGTACTTTCTTAGAAGCTTAATTAGTTCGATAGCAGTTTTGCATTCAGATATCTTGATGGGTCCAGAGTATTCAGAGGTTTGTTCAGCCCTTAATGCTTAAAAGGCTTCAGACTAATCACATAAACGACACCTTAGTTGCTCAGCATGCAAACCATTTCCAAGTTGTGCAAGAGATATCTATGTCTAACTCGACGGAAAAAGTTAATAAGTAGTATGGTCAAGTAAATAATATAACTTATACAAGGGGTCCATATGAAATTATCATTTGGGTAACTTAATAATTAGAACAGAGTAAGTTAAGAAAAATTATTTGGGATTGAGTCATTTATTACATATAAGCCCAAGAAGAAGGCAACCTCCTCTTGCCAGACGGCTGTTACACGTCACTCACCAGCATCCGCCATGTTACTATAATTTTTTTAGTCGTACTTCATTTGAAACCCAACAAATCCTATTTAAGGCATCTAGGGCACAAGGCGTTAGTTGTAAGTTTAAAGACGGCTTCAAAAACATTGAAATCCAGACATACAAGGAGAATATATGGGGGACAGACAGACAGAGAGAACTTGCACAGGTACTCTTGCCCATTTGATGAGGACAAGAAGAAAATGAAAGCGATAGGAATTGTTATACCTAAGTTGCTCTCGAGTGCAATGATTGATTTAGTCTGCCTTTTGACTCCCCACCATTACACTTTCCGTTTTCAATCTCTCTTTCCAATTTATTTTTTCGATAAGAATTATATAAAAAAGCGTCAAAACAGGTGACGCATCCAATGTATAGAGGGAATATACTCCAACAAAAGATTTACAAAAAAGAGCAACTATCTATGAAAGGAAAAAAAGGCTCCCCAAACCTCGGACACGACTCCGAACACCAGGAGCGCAAAGTCCGAACCATTCTCTCCTTCAGCCTCTCTATATCCAGCTCCACATTCTCGAAGATTCTACGGTTTCTTTCCTTCCAAATGCACCAACAAATAGCCAAGGGAGCTGTATCCAAGACGACGTTTCTCCTTTTGCATTTGTATAAGGACCACCCTCTAAAAAGCTCTATAATGGATCAACAAGGCATAGTCCAAGAGACACTAAAAGGACGAAGAAGAAAATCCCACAACTCCTTAGAAACAAGGAGTGCACAAGCAAGTGGTTGACACTCTCTTCATTCCTTTTGCACATGAAGCACCAATTAACAAAAAAAATTCTTCCTTGACCTCAAATTATCACCCGTAAGAATAGCCTCCAGAGAAGCCTCCCAAGCAAAAAAGGCCACCCTGCTCGGAGCATTCAATTTCCAAATCACCTTCCAAGGAAAAGAATTCCGACAACTATTGGTCAAGGCCAAGTAATAAGATTTCACCAAAAAGATCTTACTCTTCGAAGCATCTCAGATGGCTCGGTCAACCCCGGAAAAATGAAATTGCTGGGCGTATAACAACTCAAAAAGAAAGCCAATATGCCCGAGTTCCCAGTCTTGTAAAGCTCTTCTAAAAATAGGGTTCCAAGAGACAATACCTCCCGCTATCCCAAAATTGGAACGCACCTTAGCTTATTTGTCCACCGCAATGTCAAATAAATTGGGAAACATTCTCCTTAATTGAGTTCCACCACACCACCTATCCTTCCAAAAGTTGATGCTAACACCATTTCCTACTTCGAAAGAGATGAACTTATTAAAAGAGGCCCACCCTTTCGAGATACCCTTCCACACACTCGTCCCGTAAGAAATGGACACCTCCTTCGGAAACCAACCAATCCTCCCCTCCCCGTATTTACCCATCACCACTTTTCTCCACAACACATTTTTATCAATCAAATACCTCCATAACCACTTACCCAGTTGCGCTTGGTTAAAGACCCATATCTTCTTGATTCCTACGCCTCCAGTCCGAATCTTTCTTTGCAATTATTGTCAAGTGAAGCTAAATGATGAATATGCAAGGAGGATTTATTGAAGAAAGTACATCGAGATTTAGAAGGGTTGCAACTTAAAAAAGGTTTCCTTTGGGCGATACTATTTCTGATGTAACTTTCTTCTCAATAAGCATTATTAATATTCTAAGAGTTCCTTTGGCTAAGAAGGCCATTACAGTCCTTTCTTTTCTAAGAGTTCCTTTGGCTAAAAAAGGTGCCATAATTTTTTTTTAGTTCAGCAAAATAAAATTAGTTGTACTTATATTTACAGGGTTACTGGTAATATCCACTTTGCAACCAAACCCCACGATATAGTGCTTAATTAAATTATACATATGATTACTCTATGGTGAAGAGTCTTAGGTGAGAAGCGGAGTGCTAATAGTATTCTCTAAATCATGTCGATTAAATATGCCATACAGAAAAAAAAAACATCATTCCCAAATCAATGTTAGACATCCTAAGACTCAAAAGAGTTTTAGATATCAAAAGCCAAAAAGTTTTTAACACCCTACTGTAGTTTTAGATATCAAAAGCCAAAAAGTTTTTAACACCCTGCTTTAACAGTATTGATCAAGGTCCTCTCACTAAATGCATGGTTCATATTTTCAAACTCTGTTTCTAACTCATAACTTGAAGTATGGGTCTCAAACACAGGAAACGTACAACTATTTTCAGAGACACATACACAGAGAGAGAGAGAGAGAGCAACACATTACAGTTTCGAATTAGGTTCATTTCTTTACAAGGACAAAAATTGGCTTCTTACTTCTTCCTGCACATTATGTATGGACTATAAACCAACATTGATGGATCTGAACCCAGTAATTACTATAGCAGACTAGTTTCCAATAGTATTTAGTTAGCAAGGACTAAAGGCCAATAAACCCTAGGGAGAGGCTATTTCCACTACAAAAATTGCTAATCCACTACATTCATTAATAATCACTTCAATTTTGTTCATGGACAAAAAAGCCCTTTAAAGTCATTCACTTGAATTATATGATATATTTTCCAAATTACTTTACTTCGCTCTTTTGTTAAACAAACATAGTTATTTTTTTATTTTCATATTTTTACGTAAAATTACACGTCATTAAATCTGATTTTTTATTTAGTTTTGATAACG
The DNA here is from genome assembly GCA_016624345.1 of Platycodon grandiflorus. Classification (NCBI taxonomy): domain Eukaryota; kingdom Viridiplantae; phylum Streptophyta; class Magnoliopsida; order Asterales; family Campanulaceae; genus Platycodon; species Platycodon grandiflorus. The sequence continues at coordinate 54,347,083 of CM028364.1, forward strand.
TAATAAGATATTCTTTAAAAAAAAAAAATTATGCACTTGAATGTTATTAATATTTATCAAGTTACAGCTCAATACAATTTTTTTTTTTCATATCAACTAATAAAACATTTTTATTTCTTTCCTACTACAATAAATAATCATACTTAATTATTAATGCACATAAAAAATGTAAAAAAATACATGACATTGTTTACAAGATCTGAAGGATAAATTTTCCAAGTATGAAATTTTATTCCTAAAATAAAATTTAAGATTAATATGAACATATCATAATTAAAACTTCAATATTCACTAACTTACATATTTGGATAGAGTAAAGGGTATTTTTGTCCATGCAAACTTTATTTTGGATAAACGTAGTAGATGAGTAAATTTTGTAGTGAAAATAGACTCTCCCTGAACCCTATTGATTTATATATATAAAGAAATGGTCATACTCAACCTAAAAATTTTATTTATTCAAAATTCATTACGAGAAGGAAGCTTCAGTCCTTTCTCTCTTCTTCTTCATTACCCGTCCAAATTACACAGTTAGGGGTCTCACGTGCAAGAGTCTACATAGGCTGCCATATTACCGCTCATTGGTCTTCTAGTCCATTCAAGTTCTCCTACAGCTAGTTCCAAATCAATTAGATGGACCTGCACACCTAACACCTCAATATTCCAAACCATTTATTATAGGAGTGCTACAATCTAGGTCCACGACATGTAGATGGGCATCCACGTATTACAACATCATAAAAAAATAATTATACGATGTGCAAACTAAAATGGGGAACATATTAGCAGCAGACAAATTAGTGTTAAGACTACATCAACAATCAATAATTTATATAATATGTACATTTAACTCTATGTGCAATCTTAGAACGAGGACATCTCATACAATCCTTCTAAAGAGTATTCCGTGTGTAAGAAGATCTTGAAGAGAGTACCTGTATCAAGCTTATAACCAATCAACCACTTTCTTAAGTGCTCTATGAACTTCTTGTCTTCATCTCTAGCAACGAATTTAGATGAAACTTGATAAGGAACAAAGTTTGTGCCAAGTTTCCCTTCATACAATGCAAACGACGAGAACCTCTTGTTAAAAAGAGCATAGACCTCTGCCCCATGAGTTTTCATCTGCACATACAATTAAGAATGTCAATGCCTCTAAACAAAACTAGCAAACGTTTAATCCCATATATATATATATATATATATATATATATATATCATGTTACAAATTTCACTACTTATGGGGAAAATGCTCACCTGTCAATAAACTAGGAAAGACTTATGTTTATTGAAGTGAATAGGAACTCAAGCATCTAGATCCTCTAATAATTTGACAAAGGAAGATATTACAGCCACAGCACTACTAGGCACACCACAAACTAAGTGATCCGTGAGCAATTCGAGCATAAGGTCAATTGCATCTTATTCTACCCAGTTGATTCCTTCAGTTTTCTAACACATCTCATTTGAGCATTACCTTTATCAGCTCAAGCAACCTTCTATTTCAATCTAGTATAGGAAAAAAAAAATATTGGACGAAACAAAAGAATCAATAAAAATTGAAGCATGGTAACTTGCATCATATCAAGTTAGTTGATTAATTTAGGAATCTGAGCTCAAGCTTACTCTTCTTCTCCATTTCTCAATACATCTCATTTGAACTTCCTTTATCTACTCAATCAAGCTCATTTTGTATAATTTTTAATAAACACTATTCCCTCCATCCAAATATAAGAGTCTCCTATTGACTTTACAAGGGTTTTAAGAAATATTTGACGTTGAGATTTTCCTTTAATACCCCCTTAAGTGGTGCCAAATCGGTGGGATGGATTCAATTTTCTTGCTCATAATTGCCACAAGTTATCCTCAAGTTGTGTCAAAATCAGTGGGACCGCTCCTTTTTCTTTCTCAAAGCTAAAAAGGGTATTACTGACAATTGGCTTTAAAAACCTTTCTGAAATGGGAAAAGGGACTCTTTTTGGGACATCTCAAAATAGAATAAGGGACTATCTTGGGACGGAGGGAGTACTATAATTCATAGACGATCATTTATTTTGTTTAACTTTAAAGGGCTACACACAATGGGGCAAAGACCTCCCCGACCCTAGATCCCTCCTCTCTCTAGGAAAATTGAACCTGCGGCCACATATAGGTGGGGAAAACATTATTCAGGCTACCACTTGATCTCTTTAGAAAAGACATTGGATTAGATAAAAGAAAAGAATGAACAATCAAGCTGATGATAAGTTGCCAAATCATCTTCAGAACTGAAATGTGAACTAGAACAAATCAAAGGCTATATATTCAAGTGAACTGATGTTCATCAACCCACACCACGGCAGGCAACAATGCCTACTTCACTCTAAATGCTGGCACAGTTCAATTAGTGATAGTCGATTGTATAGATGAAAAGGGAATCTCAGTACTAAGAACATTTTATCTACCACTACTATAAAGCGCAAAGAGTGTTTTTGAAGCCTCGTCACGCTATCTTAGATGTGAAGTCTAATTAGCAATTGCATACATATTAGTTACTCCCTCCGTTTCAAAATATTTGTCGTTTTAGTTTTAAAAATTTGTTTCAAAAAAATTGTCGTTTTATGTTTTCAATGCATGTTTTGCCTAATTTATCCTTGTCTTCTCACAAGTTCCAATAATTGATCATCACTTTATTAAATACTTTATCTTCTCCCAATGGCTATCTCCTTCTAATTTATCTTTTCAACTACTTCTAACACAAAAATTAAGGATATTTAATAAGGGTATATTTGTCAACTTATAAAATTTCTTAATATGTGTGCACAACTCTAAAACGTCAATCTTTTTGAAACGGAGGAGGGAGTACATTATTATCCACAACTTCAAAATATCTACCCACTTTCCCCACTAATCTAAATGTTAACTACCCAACCACTTTTAAATATATATATATATATAATACAAAAATATATATATATATATGTATATATATACACACACACACACATATGTAACAATTAATATATACAAAAAAAATCAAATATAAAATACGTGCACAGAATGCTTGTCCAATATTTACTTGTTTTTATTATGCAAGGATTCAAAATAAGTATTTCTTTTCCTATTCACTTCATCCTCCACAACATAACAAGGAAACAAGATACAGTACTGATGAAGCAATTGCGGCTAGAAAAAATAAAGAGCCATTCTGATAAAGCAAGTGTAGCAACAAACAAGCAGTCAATCTCAGTCGTTCTCTGCCATATTAATCTTAACATATTCCAACTTATTGTACAGACATCATTTGGTCTGGTAGGTTGCCAATAAAAAACCTACCAGAACAGGATTTATCTGGACTGTTGTTATCTGTGACAGGACACCAGGAAATCGAGTCATCCAAGGAGGTAAATTGGAACAAAGAAACAAACTAGAGATTACACCAGCTAGCAGGCATCTCTTTGATTCACGAGACGATATTCCAAAATCAAGTAATTAAGGTAAACCCAGTAGTCAATTAAGGGGTATGCTGCAGTAAGTCATGAAGTGGTCTGCTGGTCAAGAATCCATTCTCCCCCCAGAAGGTGTTTCTTTATATATATATATATATTTATTTATTTTTGATAGAAAAAGAAAATTATATTAAGAACAAGGAGAAGAAGAAAGAATTTACAAGCAAGATGGATGAGAAATTCGTCTAACAGAAAAAGGAACAAAAAAGGCAGAAACAAAAACGAAATCAGAACAGGGAACTCCAATCTCGCAGCATATTCACAAGTTTTAGAAGTTCATTATCGCACATGCAAAGTTCAGTGGGATGAAAAATGAAAAATGACTTGGCTCTAACACCCTGCAGTTCATGGAAACCAGGATTCCAAACTCGAGGATGAAATTCTCCCAACCTAGAGAGTCATGTCATATGAATAGCCGAGGTAGTATACTAGAAACCACGTCAGTTGTACTATTCAGACTGTATAGGGAACTACACAATTATGCTTGTAATGAAATGAAATGTACTCCCTCCGTTCCAGGTAAAGAGTTCACTTTTGATTTTTTTTAGTCAATTTTAACATAAATTTAGTGATTTTTACAAAATTATGAAAGTTGTAATCCATAGTATTCTTTAGATAGTTTTTAATTAATGAAATTTTATTTCTTAAAACATAAGTAAGTATGTAAAATTTTAATTCGATTTAATCACATGTTGACTTTTAAAAAAGAAAAGTGGACTCTTTGCCTGGAACAAAGGGAGTATTATTTATCAATCAAAAGACCAGATAACTTGTTCCAGATTTCAATTTGCATAATGAAAACTACAGGATGAAGATTGCCTCAGCCCCCAAGTAGACAATAATAGTACTGATTCTCCTGGAACTACTCAATCACACAAAACCAAAAACTGGAAAGAAGTATAGTTAAAACAATAGACAAATGATTCAGCAACTACATTCACCACCGGAAAGCAGCGGTAAGTCCAGCCTTTTGTCATCATTGTCAACGGAGAAATTTCACTTGATGTACAATTCAATTCAGTTGAAAGAATTCCAACAACCCTTTTAAAAACTAGTTTCACGTCTATGAACATCCACTCGCACCATTACTGAATTCCACGAAATTCTGAGGTGGAACATATGAATTTCACATGAACCCCAACACTTTTGAAGTTCTTCAAGAACAAATCAATGTGGCAACATCACTATTTAAATAAATTGAAAAAAGATATTATCCTCTTTATAGTACAGAGCTAGTGTAAAAAGAACAGGAAATAAAAAAAGATTTACAACCACGATAGATTAAAAATTAAGACAACAGCATTTAATAATAATAGAAAAGTTCAAATTGCAAATTGATACAAGGTTGACAGACTTTATTGAAGTTAAGTACTGTACCACAACATGAGAAAGCTGAATTATGTCACCGGCTGACTCAACATGGGGGAGACTTTCCATATTTGTAGCAAAAACATTAATAGTAATCCCTGGGCTGGGGCGTGATTCATCAACAATCTTTAGTGTACAAAAACAATCTGCAAAGATATAACTACATTCTTGATGAACAAACTCAATGGGGATGACTTCACACAGATGATAGGGAAAAAACTTGGACCTCGCATTGGTACAGAAGATGTCAACTTGCAGAAGTGCAAATCTAGGAATAGTTGAATACACAAGTGAATAGTGGAGGAACATGTACGTTAAGCCTATACAACATTTTTTTTTTGATAAGTAAATATTTATACAAGCCTATACAACATTTCAGAAGAAAAAAAAGCAATTCAACTGAACAAAGCATTGTCTTGTATACTTTGGTTGGGTACACTTATCCTATTTTTCACCACCTCGTAATGCAAAATGTAGCCCATGTTTATGTTAGTACGTTACTTCAACTATTTCACCATGCATATTTGGACAATCACAAGGTGCGGTGGAAGGGTGGAAAGTTCCTAATGTTTCAAGCAAAGCTCTGTACTAGAGGGATCAATTATAAAGTGAGAGAAGATCATCTAGTGTAGCTATCAGAGAAACTTGCTACCCCCATGATCTCAAATGATAAAGGCTCTTTAGACAAAAAAAAAAAAAAAATTAAGTCTTAGCCCACCAAACAAACACCAAGTATCAGATTCTATATATTATATTTAGAAATGTGTAACGAGTAGAACTAGATCTACATCAGAAGTACCCCTTAGTTCTACTAAGAGCTCTCTCTTTCTCTTTTAAGAAGTCCTCCTTATGGAGTCTCCAGATGACAATTTGAGCTCACAATTGCCCCTCCTTTTGTGAATTAACAAGTAGGATATTCTTAAAAAGTACGTAGTAACGTTAATTACTCAAAAAGAGTAGTGCACATTCCCCTTCAATTGTTTGATATGCAATAAGGAACTAGGAGAAATCGAGAAGAACATAAGAAGATTAAATCATTTCAAGTCCAAATACCAATAGCAACTCGTGTAATTGCTAACAATATCAATTATCTAAATCTTACACATCAAGGTTAATGGCGTAATCTTTTACTGTAAATCGTCAAAAAAAAATTACAGTAATTCAATCATTGGCCATATTCAATTCGGGTTTTAATTAGTGAGAGGAAAGAGATAAAGCATAGAAAACCCCTATCCCCTTGAAAGTTTTTAATAAATTAGAAACTAATACAAAGAAAAAACTAAATAAGCGCAGTTAAAGAGTACAAAAAAAGAGATCCGTGACAAACAAAGTCCCATTTCTCTATAAACTATAATAATCAAGTAACCTTCCGCTTGTACCATTAATGCAACTGAATTGAGTATTTATGGTGATGGATTGATATTTAAGTGGTATTAATACGAAAACTTGGAGCAGTCCCTATGTCACTTGTTGGTCCTGTTTAGTTTTGGTAGTTTTAGAATTTCTCTGTTTGGTGCTACAGCTTTTTTTCTATTACTTTTTCTCCAATCATTACAAAAACAAAATCTTAAATCAAACCCTTAAATCTCAAAGACAAACGCAACCACCCGTTAAGGTTTCTAGTTCAGCACCATTACCAATGTAAACCAATGCATTTGAGCACGGTTTCCAGTGCAATTATTTCTATCAATAGAAGCATAACAAGTGTCATAGGGTTAGCAAAACCCAAGTGCGAATAAGAAATATAACCTCAAAAGTATTGAATTTTTTTAATGTTGGAACTGAGGAAAACTGGCTCAGAGAAAACCTTATAGAACGTTTCATCAATCTACTACCCAAAACCACTCCCACTCGAGGGGAAGGGGTAGCAGCCGTAAGTCCGGCCTTTTTGTCATCATTGCCAGTTGAAATCCGAGGTCCAACCATTTTGAAAAACGGATCAAAAATTAAAAACTTGAAAAAAAAAATAGCGATTTGCGACATTGATATATGTATGTATGGTATTGGTATATATACCAGTGCCCTTGGATTGCTTAGGGAGACTGGCCTCGACGACGACACCAAAGAGGTTGACTCTTTGGTTGATTGAAACCATGGCGTCTAGTATTTGAAGGAATCTATAGTCATCTTCTCTCTCGCTACTCCACATTTCCCGCCGCCCGCCGGAACCCTAGTTTTGAAACACCACTACTCTCTCTTCCCTTGGAGAAGCGTTTGTAATTTTGTACGTGCTGATGGGAGGGAAAGGAGCGAATAAATAGCCTATCATTTTATTTTATTTTTTAATTTAACAGTACAAACCATTTATTGGAAGAGAAGTACGTTAAAATCTTAACGAAAATTGCTATTTACACCCCCACGATCTATTAAGTGTAGGGGTGAAGGTGGTTCGGTTTGGTTCGGTTTGAGCAAACCTCCATATTTCAAACCGAACCGAACCACCACAAACTTCAAACCGAACCGAACCGAACCGATCGGTTTGGTTCGATTTGGTTCGGTTCCGCGGTTTAATTATTTAAATATTTCAAAAAAAAAACTTTTAAATATCAAAAAATACTTTTAACATAAACTAAATAATTAAAAGTCAAAAAATTAACTTTAAAATTACAATAATTCAATCAAAATGTAGGCAAACAACAATAATTTTCTTATTAAATTCAATTACTAATTACTAAATAATATATATATATATAAAAATAAAAAAATAAAAATGAAATGGTGGTGGTTCGATTCGATTTGGTTTGGTTCGGTTTGGCACCAAAAACCGCAAACCGAACCGAACCGCTCGGTTTATAAAATTTTCAAACCTAAACCGAACCGTCCTAACTCAAAACCGAACCGAACTGACAGATTCGGTTCGATTCGATTCGATTTGGCGGTTCGGCGGTTCGGACTTACACCCCTAATTAAGTGCACCCTTTATTTTAAGTACATCCCTCCCTAAATGGTAAATCTCTCCAAATACTAAGTAAACTCTCTCAATTTTTCATTTTTCCCTTTCCTTCCTTCTCTTTCCCAGCAGCCCCCTTCCACCTTCCCATAGCAACCCCTTTCACCCCAACCTCCTCCCAGCAGCCCCCTTCCCCCCTTCCTCCTCCACAACAAACCCTAACAACACACACACACAAGCCCCCAACCCTCTCTCATGTCAAATTTTAATTCCAAATCTTTCAAAAAAAATATATTAAAAGGCGAACATAGACCTTAAATTGATATGTCTAGTAATAATGTCAATTCCCCCAACTTATCACACTGAAGAGAATAAACGGGAAAAGTAGGGGGTGTTCGGATATGGTTGACCGAACACCGTTAATGGTGTTCGGTCAGTACCAACCGAACAGTAGTGATAGAACAGAATTAGGGTTAAAATTTATAAGGGTAAATATGTCAAGTTTTATAATGGTATTTTGGTAATAATTGAAGGGATATTCTTAGTAAATTGGGGGTGTGAATAACGATTCTCAAACTTAAATTTGTATGTGTGGACCATTAAGCATAATAGGTCTCGTATTTGGAAAAGAATTGTTAAAGCCCATTCGTTAATTTGTAATGGTATCAAGTGAAACATTGGGAATGGTGTTAAGGTGAAACTTTGGAAAGATTGGACGTGGGGAACGGTAGTCTGAATTATTGTTTTAATGTTAATGTGGAATCGAATAATACTGTTAATAGCGTTATCAAGGATAATGCCCTGTTTTTGTCTAATGCTAGTAATGGTTTAGTTATGGAAATGAAAAATTCCATTTCTTCTGTCCATCTTCCTATATCATACCAGAAATGATGCTCCTTCGTGGAGCCCTGATCCGAATGGCAGATTTAGCATCAAAAGTGCTTATGCTCTGTTAACTGACAACATTCCTAGCTCCAATGATTCGTGGCAACGGTTATGGCGTTTGAAAATCCCGGCTAAGTTCATTACTTTCTATTGGCTAATTTTAAGGGATAGACTTATGTCTAGTAGTCTAAGGGCTAGACGACATATAGGTGATTCTTCTCTTTGCTCAAGATGCAATTGTGAGGTTGAAAGTTCCATTCACATTGTTCGCGATTGTAGTAAAACTCGTAACATCTGGAGATTCTTTTTGGACGCATCTATTTGGGACACTAACTTGTCTACTACTAAATGGTTGAAAGTTAATCTATGCAGCAACGTCAAGGCTTACCTTCACGGTATACCTTGGATTTTTTAGTTTGATTCTATTTGTTTTCATATTTGGAAAGACAGGAATGTTGAAGTCATAAACTCCGAGACTAACAGTTGATGTAAGAAATATTATAGGGGTGAAGGTGGTTCGGTTTGAGCCAAAACCGCAAATCGAACCACTCCCTAACAGTTTCACATATTTCAAACCGAACCGAACGGCCACAAACTTCAAACCGAACTGAACCGAACCGATCGGTTTGATCGGTTCCGCGGTTTAATTATTTAAATATTTCAAAAAAGAAAAAAACTTTTAAATATCAAAAAAATACTTTTAACATAAATTAAATAATTAAAAGTCAAAAAATTAACTTTAAAATTACAATAATTCAATCAAAATGTAGCCAAACAACAATAATTTTCTTATTAAATTCAATTAATAATTACTAATTACTAAATAATATATATATATATATAAAAATATAAAAATAAAAATTAAATGGTGGTGGTTCGATTCGATTCGATTTCGTTTGGTTTGGCACCAAAAACCGCAAACCGAACCGAACTGCTCGGTTTATAAAATTTTCAAACCTAAACCGAACCGTCCTAACCCAAAACCGAACCGAACTTGTCAATTCGGTTCGATTCGATTCGGTTCGGCGGTTTGGACTTACACCCCTAATTGCAACTGATATTGAAATAGAAAACTTGAAACGAAAAATCTTCCATTTCAAAAATGGTTGAAGTTCTAGCGCCATTCTTCCCGCCCCCAATTCCCTCGAAAAATATAGGAGGATGTTACCTGATTGAACTCTCCTGGTTTTAGAGAGAGAGAGAGGGAGCTCCTGCTTTGAGCGAGAGAGGGAGAGAGTGGGAGTGAGGAGGGAAGACGGGGTTTATAGTCTCCTGGTTTTAGAGAGAGAGAGAGAGAGCGAGGGAGCTCCTGCTTTGAGTGATCAGAGAGGGAGAGAATGGGAGTGAGGAGGGAAGACGGAAGACGGGGTTTATAGAGGGGCTTAGTGTTTATGCTACCATTTTTTATTTTTTATTTTTGGGAAGAGTAATGTTATGGGTGTCTAAGAGCGTTAATTTTTTATATTAAATTATGTATTAGAGCTTATTTGGTATAGCGTTTTAAAAATACAGTGTTTTAAAAATGCAGCATTTTTAAAATGTAGATTATTTAAAATGCGGCTTTTTTTTTATAAATGCGTTTGAAATATTATGTCAAAACGCTTCTTTCTATTTCCTACTGCGTTTTAAAATCTGCGTTTTGGGAAAAAGTTAGAAATTTCAGCGTTTTAAAACGCAACTGAGTTTTGAAAACGTAGATTTTTCTACCGCAGCATTGAAGCGCTAAGTTAAGGAATAAGTTGTGTTTTAATCCTGCATTTTGGTCAAAATGCGCGAACAAACGGGCACTTATTTGATGTGACTTTTGATATAATGTACTTTTTCTGTCTTTTAATTATTGTTTTGTTTAATCTGACACACAGATTAAGAAAAAATAATTAATTTAATTATTAATATTAATATAACGTGTATGTGTATGTAATTCATAATTAAAGTAAGAAAAAAAATAAAGGTAAAATAGTAAAAGTGATGTCTAAAAAAGAAAATTTTTTAAACAAGATAATTATTTTGAGACAGATAAAAAAAAATAATAATAATTTAGGGACAGATGAAATATTAAAAAAAATTTATACATTATTTAGTAAAAAAAATAAAAATCGGTACACTTTAATACCCATGGTACTCCATATTACTCTTTTTGAAAAGTCTGCAACCTTTTGTTGCTTTTGTATGTCGTACGGAAGCACTTTTTCTTTTTCCTTTTTTTTGTCAAGATTCGCTCCCTCTTCCCCACGCCCCTTCCCCGTAACCTTTTTGCCTTTTCCTATTTTGACCTTCCTCACCCATTGGGGAGTATTTAGCTTTTGCCAGAAAATGATTTAATATTTAGATTTTGAACTAATAAATAAAAAGTAGAACCGTTTTTTAAACTGAATTCTTTTAACAAATTTTGTATTAAATATTATTTTTATAATTAAGATCGATGTTACATTTTTTAGAAGGTGATGATGCCGAAAAAATCAGGGGCACCGGGGGTGTCGAGCCGTCGTGGATGTAGGATATCTGGCGTATAATTATCTGCAAAAAAGACACCGTGAGAGGGGCGGGGAGGACTCCCCGCCAAAGTCCTCCAGCGTGTTCGTCAGTCTCAAGGCTATATGAAAAGCAGGATATACTTACTAAGCTAAGTGAGACATACCTTGGAATGAGAGAGGAGGTGGCTATATATACTCGTAGGAGTCAGGCCTCTATTTATTTTGGGCTCATTTACTAGAGTGAGACCCATACAACTTAGCGAATTCAGAATATACACATCAGAAGGATTTATATTAATGTACACATGTTGAAAATAATAGATATTTAATAAAGATAAACATTTAACAAAAAAAATGGATAAAAATTGTATTTAACGAAAAAATTAGTTAAAGAGACGGTTCGTGTTGCAAAATTGAATTTTATTTATATTTACTTTAGCGAATTTCATATTATTCGTGTGACACTTAAGGGGCTTTGGTTAGCTATAGGGGTTCGGTTTGAGCCAAAACCGCAAATCGAACCACCCCCTAACGGTTTCACATATTTCAAACCGAACCGAACCGAATCGAACCGAACCGATCGGTTTGGTTCGGTTCCGTGGTTTAATTATTTAAATATTTCAAAAAAGAAAAAAACTTTTAAATATCAAAAAAATACTTTTAACATAAATTAAATAATTAAAAGTCAAAAAATTAACTTTAAAATTACAATAATTCAATCAAAATGTAGGCAAACAACAATAATTTTCTTATTAAATTTAATTACTAATTACTAAATAATATATATATATAAAAATATAAAAATAAAAATTAAATGGTGGTGGTTTGATTCGATTCGGTTTGGTTTGGTTTGGCACCAAAAACCGCAAACCGAACCGAACCGCTCGGTTTATAAAATTTTCAAACCTAAACCAAACCGTCCTAACCCAAAACCAAACCGAACTTGTCAATTCGGTTCGATTCGACGGTTCGGCGGTTTGGACTTACACCCCTAAGAAATAATACCTCGCAAGTGCACGAGTATACCAGAGTATAGTTGTACAACGATAAAGGTTGAATCATAGAGACTTGAGTTTTGATTCAATTAAAATTAACTATTAACTAAACAATAAATAAAAACAGGAATTTTGAATTTACTAAACTAAATTAACTAAAAAGTAAATAAATAAACTAATTAACAAAAACAGAGATAAATCAAGGTTTGGAAAAGCCTAAGAATTTGGATTCACTAATTATCTCGGTTTATGTTATTGTGATAACGTATCAATTCAATTCAAGGGTTCGTTCACTTGGGTAAAGATTAGGACACTTTGGTCACGGTTTGCAATCTCAGTATCCCTAATTGTTATACTTTATTGATCCTTCCATATAACAATTAGAAACCCTTTAAACACATAAGAACATATGAACCTAATTTCTAGCTTAGCACTATTATGAATCACAAGAAATTAATCAACCCTAAAAGAGGGCAACATGTATGACTTCTACACTTTAGTCATGCAATTAATCATATCCAAATAAATCTAAGCAGTTTGATTATGATATTTCGCATAAGTAACTAGAAAAGACTGTTAAAACAATTTAGGGAGAACAAGAATCCATGAATTGATTAATAAAACTAAGTATAACATAAAACCTTGATAAATAGTTACCTCCAATTCCTAGATTATGGGGTTAGTTGCCCATCATTGATAATATACAAAACCTTGAATTGTTCTTTAATTATCTTTCTTCAAGAAAAATTATAAAAGACGTCTCTACCTAATTCTAATCTAAAAGGGGTATTTATAACCAATTAATATACAACAACCAAGAAAAAAATGGTACAATACAATAAAGCTGTCAAAAAGGCCCAAAAGTAGCGCCCAAGTCTTCAAAAGGCACAATATGTGCTGGCTTCTAGGATTTGGCCAGCCTTTTCACTTTTTAGCCTCTAATTTCTAGATTTTGCAGAGAAGTTCCTCGACTTCCAAATTTGCTCCAAAATCTTCCAAAATTGCCTATTTGTTCCTCAAGTCCCTAAAACTACAAAATAATACTAAAACACAATATTAGATAATAAAAACCTCAAGAATTAGCAAAACTTAAGCCGGATAAATACCCAATAAATGAGTAAATACTCATTCATCAATAGTGATACAGGGTTTTGTAATCAAATGTCAAATTGGGCAAAAAGTTTTCCATGTTTTCTCTGCTTTTGATAGTTCCCATAAATATAAATCCCCTAGATTTATTACGTGGTCTCCTCCTCCTCCAGGTAGATACAAGGTTAATACTGACGGCAGTGTGAACAAGACTTGGCTCAGTGGATTTTTTGGAAAGCTAGAAGGCTGCTTGAGTCTTGAAACTGAATTTTGCGCTATATTTATGGGCCTTGAAGTTCTTGAAATTAAAGAACTTGGGAGGTACGATCGTGGAGACTGATTCTTAAATTGCGTACAACTTGATCAGAAGCCGTGAAGATACTGAGCACCACTTAGCGGCCCTTATTGATGATGTGAAACTACTATGCCATGACCTTAAGACTTCATTTCAGAAATCCCTCCGAAGGGCAATCATTGTGCGGACTTCCTTGCTAAACTAAGAGCGTCCTAGGATCTCCCATTTGTGTACCTCATGGAACCTACCTCGGACCTCATCCCTCTCCTCCATGCTAATGAGGTAGTTACTAATTTTATTGGAGTTTAGTTCTGTTTTTTCCTTCCTTCGCACAAAAAAAAAAAAAAAAAAAGGCAAAGAGCTTATGGGTAGCCTAGCCAACTTTTTTGTCCAAATTTATTTAAAAAATACCCTTAAGTTATCCATAAGCTACCCAAACAAAACTCTCTTTCAATGGTTGCACAAAGGAAAAATTGCGGGTCGGTACGTTTTGTAGAATACTCAATCGCTTAAAGACACAATATTTGTTTCCAACCGCTTAAGTCCTTTTTAAGTGATAAATTGGCTATTTGTTCTCAAACTGCCCTCCTTTTAGCGTGCTGTCCTGTAACACCCTGTTATATTTTGTATAGATTTGCTTGTATCCATAACATAAGTCTAAGACAAAGTGACTAATGGGCCTGCGTGTCTATTAGAGTGGCAACTCATTCTTAGACAAGCTGCTTGTAATGCTTAGGATTGCTTCTTGTACCTAGCTTTGTCTTTAGAAGATAGCCTGGTGTATATAAGTCATGTTATCTTCATATTAGCCAAGTCCATTAAGTCATCAGTCAAGTTCGTCCAAGCCAAGCCTCATGAGCAATGTTGAAAACCTGAAGATCATCTGATCAAGACTTGTATGGAGATATGTCTGAGGTGATTAGCAAAGTCCTCTCTTGACCTTGTTGTAACGATAACCTGCAAGAATTATTTATTGATTCATTCCCTATTGGGCATTCATCTCAGTAAAGGACATTCTGCCTACAACTACTGGCTACCTATTTTTGGCAAATTTGCAGAATACAATCTGGGCTTTGCAGAACTCACTATCAGATTTGGACAACAAGATCAAAATATTTAATGCTAATATTTTCAGCATTAAATGCATTCAAATTCAAATTTTCCAAGGCTAAAGATCTCCAACGGCTACAAGGACCTCCCTGAGTATAAATAGAAGACACCATTGAAGCATTGACAGAAGATACTGACTTGAATTTATGACTCTAAAATCTTCATCTTCAACAACTAGTACATTTAAAGCTTAAAGTCATTCTGTAAAATTTCTTCATCGAAGAGCACCAAACTTAGACGCATAGTCTTTATTGCTCTTCATTGATTGCAATCCTTAGCATTCAAGTACACGAGAATTATATATTTGTAGATATCAATTCTCCCGCAAACACTTGGTCCACTGTTTTTGTACACGATCCATTAGAGATCAATCTTATAAAGATTCTAGTGGAAAAATTAGTACACGTTTTTCAAATCCAAAGTTGACCACTTTGGTTGTGGACGTAGCACTTATTTATAAGTGTGAACCATATTAAAATCTCTGTCCATTTACTTCCTGCTCTTGTGAATTGCTATTACTTGTTAAATTTCAGAAATTCTAACAGCTTTCATAATAGATGATCTTGTCCTATCAAGATTAGCTATCTTGAACCTGTCCTATACTTCACTCCTTTCCGCAGCAAAATATTTTCTAACTCTCTAGTGAAGTAACTTTTTAAAACAGATTTTTAAAATTGGACATAGGCTATTCAACCCCCCCTTCTAGCCTATTTAAGCACCTTGAGACCTAACACACCCCGACCCTATTTCCTTCCTAGTTCACTCGTAGTTAATTCTTATCGGCTTTGAAATCCTTGGAATATGAGATGTCATGCTTGTTAAGTGTGACTTGTTAGTTCTTGACACAAGTTTGGCCGGGAAACAAGTGAGGTGGAATCATGCCGTGGTTGCGTTTTTGTCAGAAGTCGTTCTTGTATCGACTCGTATTTGTGTTAGTTCTTGGGCAAAGTCTAACCACGATGGGAAGACTTTGAGTTGTGATTGTTGCACACCATTAAGAGGGTTATTCTCAATGTTGTTTGTACTTATAAATATTTTGTTTTGACCATAAGATAGAAAAAAATACACACAAAAGCATCGATATATGCTTAAACCCAGAATTCTGCCAATCCAAATAGTCTGTAGTAGATTGGCCATAACTTTGTGTAGAAAACTCAAAATTTGGATCCATTTAGTGCGTTAGAAACTAGACTTCAAGGGCTTCCAAACCACACCTTACTTGTAATTTTTGGACTTGTAGATCGTCTCGGGCATATCTTTAAAGTTGACTGAAAATCAGAATGGTGACAGGATTTGACCATTTTGGTTTTGTTGAACCTTTGACCCTTTTGACCATTTGACCAAAAAAATTTCTTTGACTGAAGTAAGAAAACATCCATTGACTTTTTGACCAGCTATATGAATCTCCTAGACACAATTTGAGAGCCTTAAACTCAGTCATTTGTTCATCTTTAACCTTAGAACATGGAAAGAGAGAAGAGAGAGTTCTAGAGTGAGAAAGTGCCATAACTTGAGCATTTGGAATACAAATCACGATCCATCTTCGCCATTGTTGAGCTCTTGACTAGAGGAATACTGTCCATGGATTACATGCTAGTTTCCATGGTTTAATTATGGTAGAGGTAAGTAACTATAATATTTTGTATGTTTATGAGTTGAATTGGAAGAGTAAAGCATGTAGGTTGGATTAGTTGATTATCATTGTGGTAATTTCTTAAAAGACATATGAATTGGTTGTTCCAAGTGATGTTATGTTAGTTGATAATCAATGGCTATGTGTGGAGGTTGTCATGAGACTTGGTGAAGTGTTGGTTACAAGTTAGAAAATAAAACACATGAATTTTAAGTTAGCTGCAGTCCCTGTTTCGGGCTATTTTCGTGAAAATTCTGGTATTAATCCATTATTAAGAATTTGCTAAATTTTGGATATGTTATTCTTATGTATGTTAGGTAGTTCTTTGTAAATTTTCATAAATTTTAGAGGTCGAAAAGTACCTCGTTTAAGTTGTGTATTATCGCTGTGCAGAGTAATCTGCAACTAGAAATTTTGGGTACTAGTTTCGGATTTAAGTGGCTGAATCTTGATGAATACAAGTCCAAATGAGGTGATTTAAAGTGGTAAAATATAGTTTAAGATGTCTAGTTTCTAGGTATGCAATATTCATAATATTTAGACTTGCGTAGAGTATTTGGTAAATTTAATGGTATTGCCGCGCAGTACTAAATAAGTATTGTTGTTGTTAGTCTCCAAAAATTAGAGACTCGTTGAGGTGTAATTATTGTTATTGATAAATCTTGAGTATTAGTAACTCGCTGAAATTTTGTAAGTAGCTACTCGCGATGAACTTGCGAGATTTCTATGGGTAGTAAACACACACCAAATATGGAGTATTGCGATTAATGTAGTTAATTATGGACGATACTACGGTTCGTCCCGATATTTCAAAAATGGGTAATGACTCTAGCTGAGTCAAAATGAGATCATATATTTATATTGAACACTATACGAGCTATATACTAGTTGTGACTGATCGGATAGGACGTAATGAACAAACGTCGAATAATGTAGTGAATTTATTAATGTGTAGAATTGACTCTACGGAGTTGAATAATGAGTAGTATAATTCACTACGGGTTGTAATTTAGTCTCCTACAATGTAGGATGATGTATTGGGAAAGTTATGATTCGTTAGAGCTTGACTTTAGTTACTTTAATCAAACATGAGATGACATACCGTGGTTATCGTTCCAATACGGACGATGTGAGTTATAATGAGTCATGATATACATAGTACACGACGATAACGATATGTGATAGGTTATGATATACATGAGATAGAGTGTCTTGAGTGATTATAGAATACTGTAGAGATCCTAAGTTGAGTGTAATGGTTATGTATTGATTAATGATTATAAGTACGTGTAGACTTACGTATGTTGCGATTATGTGTCTAGCATTAGCGGACTTAGATAATTTGGTTGAGTTGTACAATAGGCCTACTTTGCTTATTGTCTTGTTTTGTTTATATGTTCTATGATTTCAGATTACAAACTTGTGGTTTTTGTCATGCCCCGACCCGAGTTCCTATACGGACCCCCAAGCCGGTGCATAAACCAAACATATAACAATAATTAGCAGTAAAAGTTCTGCTAACATTGAACTCTAAGACATCATATATAAACTTAAGTTAATGATCTCAAGAAACATTTTATAATCTCTGCTTAACATTACTGATCAGAGTTACACAGCCTTATGACAACTTTTGTCGGCCCTGTCCTTTTTCCATCTATGTACCTTACTGATACACAGTTTCATCAAACTATTATTCGAACCATTACCTGTACTGAATTCTGCTAAATGACCCCAAAATGCTGGATACTACCGTCTTGTTGAGATCTAACAGTTTAAAACAGATACGGGGTGAGTCGAAACTCAGTAAGTTATTAAATGCATGACATGTTATCATGCAGTATATTAAACACAATATATCACAACAACAAATAATTCCATATGCACGATAGGCTCAGCTGCCGTCAACCGTCCCATACCAGTTGAAGACTGCGACCACTTCATACATAGGAAAACACATTATAATATCATGCAATATCAGATGCTCAGCAGCCGTCAACCGTCCCATACCAGTTGAAGACTGCTACCAACCGACACGCATGGCTAACATATAACAGGTAACTTATAGTACTTTTATCAGTGTCGAGATATGCCTCAATATCCCTTTTACTTTCCACCTTACTCTTCCTGTCTGTACATGTTCTGCTATTGCAGTGCAAGTTCCTGAATGAAAACCTTTACTTGTTTCATAGGCGGCTCCACCTCTACGGGCAGCCCTTTCCTCATAACTGGTACCATGGGTGACTTCACTTCTATGGGTAGCCCTTTTCCATGCCTCTAGTTACCTGACGGCAACCAGGGTCGCAGCATATCAATGTCACCCTATTGGTTATGACAGTGAGCTACCCTCTACCATGGCCAATGGCAGGATCATTACTGAGTACACGGTTATTACCGCGCATCATGATTTTCATCATGTATACATTGCCCACGGTTGTTACCGTGCATCATGATTTTCATCATGTATATACTGCCCACGGTTGTTACCGCGCATCATGATTTTTATCATGTATATATTGCCCACGGTTGTTATCGCGCATCATGATTTTCATCATGTATTCATTGCATCAATGCCTTTCCCAGTAATTACTGATTGGATCTCTTTATCATAAACAAGTAGATGTTTACTTGTATTATTCTTATACTGCATTTCATAAACATATACGCAACATCTTTACTTTAAGCGTAGCTTACACGTAATACATATCAATATGGTCAAGTAGATGTTTACCTGCCATTAACTATTCTGTCGAAGTGTTTGTGAATACTAAGCACATTACTAATCACATGCTATTACTCTTTATATGTCATAGTGTTATCATTTTAAACAACTATATATCATTACTTTTCTACTTTACAGAACTATCTTCGTTCCAGGTTTACAATAGATCTCATCATTATCGTGTCATACCCTTATGACATCAAACTATATATTACTTTTATTTGTGACGTGATACCCTGTATCAATATCCACTTTACCATATATGTCATAGCATTTATGACATTATAACTTTACTAATGTGTCTTCTTAATATTTTAGAGACACTTCATATATCACATGTTAACTATATTTGACTCTATTAGTCATTACTCAACATTACTTTATCATTTGATGTAATATTATTACATCCTATTTGACTCCGTTAGAGTCATTACTAAACTTTGAATATGTCCGGCTAATCATAACATCACTCTATAATTCATGGCACTAATTTTAGTACTACTAACTTAAAGCATTTATTTAACAATTTCAAATATCTCATATCACATACCAACAATTAATACACATTTTATCATAGCATGAAACTATTTTTGGTTAATCATGTATATATCTCAAATAGGAGGGGTTAGTAACTTACATCCCAAGTAAGCTTTTCGAAAGAGTTTTTTTCTCAAATATATTGCTCCCACCAAGTTGGATCATCCAAACTTTGATCAACCGTGCGTCGAACAACTTCGTGTCGCAACTAACGTGTCTAATATGAAGTGTGTGTTGTGTGTGTATTGTGTGTATGTTTTTATATGTTTCAAGGCTGAGAAACAGCCTTATATAGGCCTTCAAACTATGTCCAAACCGTGTTCAAATCATTGCTGCTGCTAAGTGTCAAGCCAGGGACGACGACAATGCAATTCGCAAGCTCGAAGTGTCGAAAACTGGGAGCAGTCGGGTTGGGTCGCGTCTTAGACACGGAGCGGCTGCACCCGACATCATTTTTAAGCCTTCTGCCCCTTTAATGGCGTAGTCACGCCTCCCTCCTTGCGCGAGCCAGCTGCTGCTCCGTGTATTGAGTTTTTAAATTTCATTCAAATTGATCCTAGGGTATTCCAAAACATCTTTGGGGTGTATTATAAACCTAAACCAAAATTTTAAAATGTAATCCATGCTAAGGACTAATTCCTTTAGGGTTTTTAAACTTTAAAGTTTCTCCATTCTATCCTCGAATTTGACTCTAACGATAATACTTTATACGGGGCCTTACAGTTTTGGTGTGGCCTTGTGCCCGTTGATATTTTATTAGTAGTTTTCCCGAGCGTGTAGCTCGTGGTGTTTATTATTGTTGTTTCTCCGGCTCGTGTATTTAGTCGTCAAGGTTTTATGGTTGGGTTTATTTTGTGTTGTTCTCCGGCGTATATTTGGCCGTTGAGGTTTATTTTAGTTATGGTTGTTGTTCGAGTTTTTGAAACTCACATTTTATCTTGTATTCCGCTGCATAGTTTTGGATTTGAGCTTTTGTAGCTCCCTCATACCGGTTATTCTGTTGTTCATGTTTTTGGCGCATCAAATTGGGGTTCAATATCGGATCTCGAATTCGGGGCGATACATGTCCCCTTCACTTTTCAAGATACACAATTCATCTCTCCAACCACCCCCTTCACTCTTATACCAAGAGTGGCGATTCCCATGCGCAAAGGCGGCCCTGGTGATTTCAATAGAGAGGTAGACGGCTAAACTTAGCCTTGGGAAATATTCCCAAGGATCCACAGTTACAGTCACTTGCAGGAGTAGGCAGTTTGGGATCAATTAAATGACCGCCCGAGGGGGGCTACTCGAGGAAGCTCGTAAGGAAGAGCACATATTTAACTCCTAAAAAAGTCACCATAGCAGGAATGAAAGAAAATATAGCAAACTACACAAATAGTCCCTGTGCTCTACCCCTTTTTTGGGATTGGTCCTTACCCCACGCCAGTGATCCCTATAGTGGGGTCACTTACACCATTGGTCCTTCAGTCAAATATTTACCGTTAAATAGAGACATGTGCAACTCACGTGTTTTCCGATAGGGGTAAAATAGGCATTTCATAATAAAGAGTACAGGGACCAATCACCAATTTCGTTGCGACAACTGTAAGTCTTGATTACTCACTCCTTGAAATGTCATTTTGGGTAGAAACGATCATTAACCTACTCTCAATCTCTCAATCATCTGCTCAAGCGAAGGTTAAGTTAGGGTTTCAATTTCGAATGCGTGATTCAACTAGAAGTGCAAAATGTCGTGGATGCAGAGAAAAAGAGGCGAAATATGGGATGTTGCAGAAGATATATGCTGTAAGTATTTTAAATCAATTTTGTTTGTTTCCTCAGTGGAAAAGTTTGTTTCCACTGTGTAAATCGAGTTTGTTTGTTTCCACTATGTAAATTGAGTTTGGTTTGGTTTGCTTTGTTCCTCTGTTTTCCTCTGCTACTTTGAGTAGTCAATTTCTTGTTTTTTTGTTAAAGTTTCCATTTTTTGTTTGACTTTGTTGTTTTGTTAAAGTTTGCTCGTTTTCTGTGTTGTACATTGGGATTGGAAGCTTCCAATTCCAATTAAAATATGTCCCTGTCTTATTTATCTGTCTAATTTTTGTGGTCTTTTTTTGTTTTTTGTATTTACTCCTCAAGACCCTGATTCAGATTGGTTCAGTATTGAGTTACACCATGGGGGAGAGTTTGTTTATATTCCAATTAGGGTTTATGAAAATGGCTTAGTTGATTATTTTGACTTTTGTCATGGTGATGAGATGTCTATACAAGAGATAAACAAAATGATAAAAGGACTTGGTTATGATGGAATAATGTTTTATCATTTTAAGATGCCAACAATGGACCTTGACCATGGGTTGAGAGTATTAGGAAGTGATGAAGACATGTTGACTGTTTGTACAATAGGAAAGAAGTACAAGCTAATTGAAGTTTTCTTGGAACATGGTTTTACATCTTGTGATCACCACTTTGAAATGGAACCAAAAAGGAAAAGCTCAGTGGTTATTGAGGAATTGAATGAAAATGAGGCTGATAATGGAAGAACAAATTGGATAGTATCAGCACATAATAGAAAAATATTGAATGACTTACTACTCACATACAATGTTGAAGAAATTGCTCATATTGCAACTGAATTTGAAGCTGAATTTCTTAATGGCAATGAAAATAATGAAAATGGAGAGAATATGGAGAATAGAAATGGAGAGAATGGACAAAATTCAGAGAATGCAGAAACTGGACAGAATGGAAATGTGAATGTCTATGACAATGCAAATGAAGATCAGGATGACCAAGTCCATGAAGATGAACATGAAGAGGGTGATTAAAGCAATGATCACACTTATGATCAGTTTGCTGAACCTGATTATGATTGGTCTACTGATGACAAGGATGATGCAGAGTTTGAAGCCAACATTGATAGGGAGGTCGAGTGGGATGGTATACAAAATAAACAGAGTAGTAATAAGGGTAAGAACAAGATATTTTGTGAAGAAATAGGTTTAGTGGACTCTGATTATGCATCTGATGATGACTTGTGGAGCCTACCCAGTTCTGATGATGATGAGGCCATACCAAGGAGGAAAGGTTTAGACTTTAATGCTGAGACTCATATGAGAAATCCAGAGTACAAGCTTAATATGAGATTTTCAAATATAGAGGAGTTCAAACAAGCTTTAAAGGAGTATTCAATTAAAAATAGGAAGGAAATTAAGTTGGTGAAAAACGACAAAACAAGGGTCAGAGCCAAGTGTAAAGGCACCAAAGACTGTCCTTGGGTAATACTTATTTCTCCAATACAGGACCAACCAACTTGGGAAGTGAAAACATTTGTAGATGTGCACACTTGCAGTCCCAGCTATACAAATAAGAACCTGACATCTGAGTGGATTGCTAAGAGGTACATTGAAAGGTTTAGGTCAACTCATAACTGGAGTTTAGATGGTATAATTGTCACCATTAGGGAAGAACACCATCTTGATATCAGTAGGAGTCAGGCTTACAGGGCAAAAAGGATGGCAGATAAATTCAACCATGGGAATTTTACAGAACAATATGCTTTGTTGTGGGATTATTGTCTGGAGATTAGGAGAACAAATCCCAACTCCACCACTAAAATTGAAGTTAGAGATGAAGTTGATTTGAATGCACCAAATGTTAGAAAGTTCAAAAGGATATACTTTTGTTTGGGGCCTTTAAAGGCAGGCTTTGCAGCTGGATGTAGAAGAGTATTGGGGTTAGATAGATGTTTTCTGAAGGGATCACACAGGTATGATTCTTACAGCAATTGCTTTGGATGCCAACAATGGCATGTACCCCATTACATATGCTGTAGTAGAGGCTGAAAATAGAGAGAACTGGCAGTGGTTCCTTGAGTTATTGATAAATGATATTGGTATTAGTAGTGCTGAACAATGGGTGCTAATCTCTGATCAACAAAAGGTATGATTTCTCTTTAATATTTTTTAAATTGCCTCAATATCATTTACATTTACATTAATTTAACTACCATTCATTAATTGTAGGGACTTGATCTGGCCATGAATGAATTATTGCCTAATGTGGAACTTAGATATTGTCTACTACACATGTACAACAATTACAAGAAGTTGTTCAAGGGTAAGGGGATGAAAGATCAGTTGTACAAAACAGCATTTTCAAGCAACATGCAGCAGTTTAATGATGCAATGGAGCAGTTCAAGGACTATTCTGCATAAGCATTTGGGTGGGTTAGTCAGAAGAATCCTGTTCACTGGTCTAGGTCACACTTTACAGAAGCTGTAAAGAGTGATATTTTGATGAACAACATCAGTGAAAGCTTCAATTTACATATTCTCAGCAGCAGAGACAAACCTATCATCTCAATGTTAGAGATGATTAGGAACTATCTAATGACAATAATCAGAAAGAAAAGGGATGATGTCAAGAAGTGTAAAAATCATGTTTTGGATAGGATTCAGAAGCAACTGAACAAGGGAAAACAGGATGCACTGGATTTTATTTGTATATGAAATGGAGGAACTAAATACCAAGTCAGAGGTCCATGGGGTGAGCAATATGTAGTGGATTTGAGTGACAAAACATGTACTTGTAGGAAGTGGCAGCTAAGTGGACTTCCATGTAAGCATGGTATAGCTGCTATATGGTATGATGGTAAGAATAGAGGAAATGGGGTATCTGAGCTATGGGTTGATGATTATTACAAAGTAGAATGTCAGTCAAGGATTTATGATTACACTATAAATCCCATAAATGGACCAGAAATGTGGGATCATGTTGAGAATGTCTTTAAGATTGTTGCTCCCAGAAATCATAAGCAACCTGGGAGGCCAAAGAAGGCCAGAAAGAAGGCTGAAGATGAAGGAAAAGGACAAACTGGAGATGCTACAAAGGCAGGGAGAAAGGGGAAATTCATAACTTGCAGAAGATGTGGTGGACTCAATCACAATTCAAGTCAATGCAAGGGGGTAGGATGTCTACCACAGAACAAAAGGAAGAAAGACCAAGCTGTAAGTAATCAACAAGTTAAATAACATTGTTAATTGTAAGGCATTTAATCTTTGTATTTTGCAGGGTTCAAGTAACAATGGGGAAGGTAGTGGAGGTGCATGTAGAGTTAATGGAAGGGGCAGAGGTAGAGTAACAGGAAGACCATCAACACAAGTAAGTTATGGTATTCAAATTGGTGTTGATGTGATTTTGATGTTGGTTATGCTTTGCTTAATTTATGTTGGTTTGGTTGTAGGATTCAAGCAACTTAATTGTTGGAACCAACCAATCTACCAAAATCCCATTAAGTGCTTCTCAACCAACTCCAAGTAGACTACGACCACAAATCCATGAAGAAGGTACTGCCACTGCAAGCATGTCACAACCACAAAGCCATACCCTTTTGAAGAAGAGGAAGCTCTGCAGGAAGTGAATCTTGATTTTGGGGATGAAAGTGAACAATTAAAACAATGATTTTTGGTATTTTACAAATAAAGTGAATCTATGTATTGTTTGTTTTGCTACTCTGCAATTACACTCATTTGGAAGTCTATGTAATTGCTTGTTTTGGTACTTGCAATTTAACTCAGCAAGAAGTCAATGTAATTTAAGCTTTTGGTACTTTGCAATTCCATCTTGCTATGAATTTGATTAACAAACTGTTGTGTAATCATCATCAAATACAAGGGAATTACTTTGTTGGTGAAATTGGTTGGTGATTATGTTATGTTATGCTGAACAATTGTTGGTTATATTTTGTGTTTGATTTAAACTATAATTCATTAACAGAGGATAATAAACTTGAGTTAAAACAGACTAATAACAGAGGATAAGTGAAGAACACAAAGTTTGCTTTTTTTCATAACATATGGTAGTTCATACCAAAAGGATTACATCACAAAAGGAACACATACAACTTGGAACACATAAAACCTGGAGCACATACAACCTCATCAAAATACAAACTTGAGATTTTTTGCTTTGTGGCTTTTATACAACCTATGGACCACTAATTTCTTGGTATTTTCTTCCATGTCCATGGCCACTGTGTTCTTCATCCATTTTCCCAAAAATTATCACCCAAGCAAGAAACAAACAGGCTAGGACAAGCAAAACCCAGAACAACATCCACTTGGTTCCATGTCTTCTCTGTTCACCTCCATTACTTTTCTTCTTTGTCTTCTCTGCTTCGTATTCTCTTATCCTTTGAAGTAACCCAGGTATAATCTGAACAGATCTATGACACATAGGTGGATCAAACCAAAGGAAGAAACCACATGGATGCTGCTCGAAGGAAAAAAAAATCAGTCGAAGTAGATGAAGAAGAAACTGAACAAGCATTGACAAAAAAATGGAAGACTTACCAAACGATTAGTACAACTCCAAAACCTTCGGCCAGGGTTGAAATCAGTCCAAGAAGTTAGCAATTTTGCCTTAACACCACAATCACAGTAAACCTCCATAAAATTCTTCATTTTTGAGTTTCAACCTAGCCTATTTATGTACTGGAAGGACGATACCCAGCAAATCTTGTTTTTGACGCTAAAATTTCGCGCCTTCACAAATGGTCCCTGTACTCTTTATACGTAAAATGACTATTTTACCCTTGTACAATGGCACGAGAATTGCACGTAGGTGGACTTAACAGAAAAAAACTAACAGAGTTGGACGGAAGGACCATTTGCATAAAAAGTTTCAGTACAGGGATTTAATTTTTTTGAATTTTAGTTCAAGGACCAATCCCAAAAAAGGGGTAGAGCACAGGGACTATTTGTGTAGTTTGCTCAAGAAAATATATGGTCCTCTTAATTAATGTTTTAGAAGTAAAGATCTCTTCAAAATAAGCAGTAGCAGGACCTATCTCCTCATCGAAGAAAAAGAATCAACCATACGGGAAAGAGGCTTTAATTGAATTATTGAATACTTTGCGGTTACCCATTGAAATAATTCATAGTGATTAGTACTCTTGGAATACTTTGTGCTTACTCATCTTCTTCTTCTTCTAGGTGGTTGATTTTGTGCATCGCAAATTTTTTTGTGCATCACAAAATTTACGATGCACAAATTGCAAAAATACCGATGCACAAAATTTGTGCATCGTAAAAATGTGCAATGCACAAAAAAATTTGTGCATCACGATACACAGGGTGTTATTACGTGTTTTTCAAGGGTATAGACAACATTTCGTAATAAAAGTGTTATTTTTTGTTGAAAACAATTATAGTAAACTTTAGCGAATGAAAATTGTCTAAAAGGGCCCAGCCCAAATTTGGGTCATGCACAAACTCCAATAATCTCACATACTCACCATCTTTATCTCCAAATATTGAAGAGAGAGGAGAGAGAAAAATGGTAAAAAACTTGCAAAATTGGTAGAAAGTTAATTTGATGTTCAAATGAAGCAAAATAAGTCTCTATTTATAGAGAAAAAATGTACTTTAATTCAAAAAATAAAAATAAAAAAATTGGGTAAAAAATGACCAAAAAACAGAGAGGGGTAGTTTTTGTGTCGGCCCAATAGTTGGGCGACTCGTGGAAACGATAGCCAAGCTCCTCATAAGCTCTAATAACTTAGAGCCCGTTTGTTCGTGCGTTTTGACCAAAACGCAGGGTTAAAATGCAGCTTATTCCTTAACTTAGCGTTTCAATGCTGCGGTAGAAAAAACAGCGTTTTGAAAACGCAGCTGCGTTTTAAAACACTGGAATTCCTAGCTTTTTTCCAAAACGCAGTAGGGAATAAAAAGCTGCGTTTTAACATAATATCTCAAACGCATTTATAAAGAAAAAATCTGTGTTTTAAATAATCTGTGTTTTAGAAACGCTGCGTTTTAAAAACACTGCGTTTTGAAAACGCTACACCAAACGGACTCTTAATAAGCTATCCAATCCACTTTTTGCCAATTAATAATATTATTATTATTACTATTAATAATAATAATATTATATATTAATATTATTATTACTATTAATAATAATAATATTATTATTATTATTTTATTATTAATATTAATATTATTATATTATTGATATTATTATTATTATATTATTATTAATATTAATAATAATATTATTAATATTACTGATATTAATATTATTAATATTATTAATAATATTAATATTAAATAATAATAGTAGTAAATAATAATATTAATAATAGTAAATAATAATAATAATAATAATAATAATAATAATAATACATAATAATAGCAGTAAATAATAATAGTAATACATAATAATTGTAATAAATATAATAATAAATAAACATAATAATTGAAATAAAAATAATAATAAATAATAGTAAATAATGATAATAATAAAAATAAAAATATATATTAATAATATATATTAATGATAAATAATAATAAATATAATAATAATGATGCAAAGAATATTTAATGATGAGAGAATTTTAGTTTTATATTTTAATTTAGCACTTTTTCAGTTTATCAATCAAACAATCACACTAACTTAAAGACAGCTGATCAGCACTTTGAAAAGTTAAATCAAACAACACCAGTTCATAAGTCATCAGTTATAAGTCATTTCTTATCAGCTAAATCAAACAGGCCCTTAGTATTTCATTTGTCCTTCTTTGAATTGCATTATAAATATTTATTATTATCCTTAAAGGTGGCCCAATGGTAGAGCTAGGGTTTCACAAAGTGTGAGGTCTCAAGTTCGATCTCTTCCCACGTACCCTTAGATCACCACAAAAAATAAAATAAAAAAATATATAAATTTTTTACATAAAAAATAAGACTATTTTTTTAGGACAAAATAAACAAAAAGTAAGACCTTTTTTTTGAATTGGAAGGAGTAACAAAAGGTCCAATGGGCGACGTTTTTATTTTTATTATTTTGTATTTTATATCTTAATTTTATTTGAATGAAGTAAGAAAAAAGAAACATTTTTGTGAAACTAACGAGTGAGAATGTAAAAATCGACAAAATGAGTCCAAAAAACACATTGGTAAACAGAGAAAAAATTCTTTTAGGAACCTTTACCAAGATGTGACATTAAAGAAACATGATGAAGCATTTCCTCTAATAGACTTTTGGGATGATAACATTTTAGGGTTTGAAATACCTTATTCTTGGAATTTAAGGCTCAAAGTTTTAGATTTAGTCAATTGTAACCCAAACTTCTATTGTTGTCTAGATTTAAAAAAAAAAAAATGTCTAACTTTTTAATTTAGTTAATTTCTAAAACTAAAGCTAGAACTTCACTCTTTTAAGGAAGTTTCATAAACATGATATTTTTCTTATGTGTCAAAAAGAAACTAATATCATTTGTTTTAATAAGAAAAATTATTCCAAAATAAGTGTCTATTTTCTAACAAAGTTACAAAATACATATTTGTCAATTATGATGTTGAATGTGTACTTGCATCGATAAAATATGGATACTAAGTGTATTTATGTATATGTCTTTCCATCCCAAAAATATAGTCCTACTTTACTTTTTTATCTGTTTCAAAACAATAATTTTATTTCAAACGTTTAAGCCACAAATCACCATCTTTTTTCAAACTTTTAACATGTCGTACAAAAAATTTCTATAAGTTTATCAGTACGATATAAAGAAAATATGGACGAATAAAAGTATGATATTTAAATGTTTGACTGGATACGAAAATGAGACAAGTTGACTTTTAATTCATTAGTTTTTGATGTTATATAAAATTAAGGACATTGAGGTGACTGGACAAACCCTAAAAATCAACTCCCTTCATTTTAGTAAAAACACAAAATGTACACTTATTTAGGATTCTACGATTAGGAACCTAACGCTATTTTATAGGATCGTTTAACTTTCTCGTTCTTTGCGTTGTATGGATATTTGATTTAAAAAAAAATAAAAAAATTCTTGCATTCAATGACTAATGATCGTTAGCAGAGTTGGGATAAAATTTTAATCTCTTTGTTTCAGGCGAAAAGTACATTATATTATTTTGGGATATTTTTATATTATTTTAGAATGTTTTACTTAAAGAGTTCATTTTCAAAAACTTTTGCTTACAATTTTCATAATCTTTTGTCTTTACCCTCCACTTGAGTTATAATCATCTTGGTTGCACTCAAGTATTTTTGTAATTATAATTAATTCCAATAACAATAATATATCTCTTGATAATTAAATTTATCAAACATGAATTTTTGGGTGGAACGAAGGGAGTAATTACAATCTTACAAATTCTTCACACCACTTTTCTGTTCTTGAAGATAGTCTTACGTTTTTAATAGAAAACAAACGGGCTTTGGCTAACCTTGCTGAGAAAACAAAAATTTCCCAAATCAAATTGCATATATGCACAAACAAACAACTACATAATAATTACGTAGTTATGCAACGTGGTGCTATTTGATCATTGAATATTTACTCGATCTTTAAACATACTCCAAGGTTCTAGAACACCATGCGGTATGCCTACGTATGTAACATGACCATTAGTGGCACACTTTAATATCAAAATGATACAAACTAGATCTTACCTTATAAACCACATTGACACTATAATGTATCGCTATTAATCTTATTATACCACAACATACCACGCGATACTTCAAAACTATTGAGTATTTTCTCGATTTGACGGTGGACTAGACACCAATATTTGCCATAAAAATGGCAATGATCCCTTAGAGCACTTGGTGAGCTGGTAAGAGCATCTTCAATCAAGAGGAATTCTTACTCAATTCTTAGCTGAGTCTCACTGTCACCTCTTCATTTTAAGAATTTTTCTCTCTAAGAATTTATCTTTTCAATGGTTTCCATTCTTCCTTCATTCTTACATGAGTCCCACTACCAAATCATCCACTTTGTTTACACAGCTTTTTATTTTTACACTTTTTAAACAAATTAATTTATTTAGCTTTAATTAATATATTGCATTTTCAAATGTTTCGTGTAAATAAATTAATTCATTTATAATTTTAATTAATATTTTGCATATTATTTTTTTAAATAAATTAATCCGTTTATAATTTTAATTAAATTTTTGCATATTCAAATATTTTTTAATTTTCTATTAATCCTTTTTATATTAATTAAGATCTGTCACTAGTTGTCAGCGTAACCAGCCCATAATAATGAGAATTACATAAAATATTAAAATTACATAAGTCAAAAAATACATAATACAACATAAATTTGAAATAAAAATAGCTAGTGTCTACGGCAACATTAACTGTCTTTTCTTATCATGTGTGAACACATAAAGAAAGAACCGATTTAAAATCCCTAAAACAAAAGCCAACCACAAGTACATCTTCCTTTTCGACGGATGCCTTCAATTTGGGATTTTAGCCTTTTAGACTCCAGTACTTGTCTTCTCAGCTCAATCTCCACCCTTTCAATTTCTTGCTTTAGCAACGTATTTTTTTGTTTTACCTTGGTCACCTTCACTTCCATCTTCGACATATTAACTTGAAAATCATTTGTCTCTTTTCTAGTTTCGTTGATTACCTCAATTGCTCTTGAAGAAAACTAATCAACTCATTCAAAATACCCATAATTTCTTTTGGGATCCTACAAAAATTGGACAGTTGAAAAGATGAAAATGCAGCCTCTTGACATTTTTATACAAAATGAACATAATGAAAGACGTATACCTTGTAATTTGGACACCCATTAAATCTCATTCCTGGGTGTTTTCTGGTCATTGATATCCATTCTGGAGCTTGCAAGTCACATTTACAAAACTTCAGTCTTCCAGATCCGTTGCTTGGTTGATTCGAGGAAGCTATTGAAGACGAGACCATTGATTAAAGAGAGAAGAGAGAATAGAGAAGAGAGATAACTGAGATTATAAAAAGATGAGAAAAATGATGGGTATATAATAAAGATGATGACTAGTTCCTAACAGCTATTCTATAGCTGTCAAAAATTACATAAAACATGAAAATCAAAAATTAAAAATTACATAAGTCAAAAATTACATAAAACGAAAAATTAAAAATTACATAAGTCAAACAATACATGAAACAACACAATTTTGAACTATATTGGATACCTCAAATTTCTCCACTTCTCCTTTAGGATATCACATGCACGTTCATGTAAGACACGCGTTTCTGGGTTCATTCCACTTGCATCCATTATGCCAAATTTGATATCTTCGATGAATGTTTGGTGGAGCTGCTTTTCTACTTTAGCATTGGCTCTGATCTTCTTGGCTTTTGCTTCGATTTTCTTAATTTCATTGTATTCATCTATCTTGAGTGAAATATTAGAATGTTGTAAGTCTAACTCCTCTTTCAATGTTGGGGATTTGCCTTTTCCCTTTCTCTTGGCCACCTTTTGTCCAATTGGATGTGTGCGATTAGTTGTTTTCTCAGTATCCACACTCATACTGGTGTGTCCCTCGGACCCAGATATCCTAGCCTTCTTGCCAATGTGAAGAATGCTTGATTGTGGAGAAAAAACTGCAATTTCTTTCAACATTTGCCACATATGTTCAATGATAAATGACTCACCTTTATTTTGGTCCCGATATTGTTTGTATGAATTTGACAATAAATTTGCATCACTCTAACCGCTTCGATAGCTTTCCAATAGTTTATTGTAGATTGCATTGAAGTGAACACTAACGGACGAATCCTACTGTACCAACGTGGTCTGAACATCTCTTGCCACTGATCCGTCCAGACAATGTTCGTTGTAATGATCTGTAATACGGTTCTAGTAGGATTCACTCTCCTGGTTGTTACTTACCAATTGATCTTGGCCAACAATCAAGACTGCGATTGTAAGGGCAATGTCTTTTTCTCTTTTCTAGTTTAATAGGGTTAACTTTATCCGATTTCTCGAGATCACCTAAATTGATTGGCATCTCGAATTGCGTCTCTAAAACGGATGATGGCGTTACTGATTCCTTGTCTAATGCAAATGCATCTAAACTTGCTCTTTTTGATT
Organism: Platycodon grandiflorus; assembly: GCA_016624345.1. Lineage (NCBI taxonomy): Eukaryota > Viridiplantae > Streptophyta > Magnoliopsida > Asterales > Campanulaceae > Platycodon > Platycodon grandiflorus. Next base: position 54,379,452 of record CM028364.1, read on the forward strand.
CATTTGACAACATACCATATGGTGAAAATACACGAGGAAGGCCTTGCATGAAATATTGGTTTCCCATAGGCTGCCAATATTCATTGGGACTTGGGAGCCATGTAATTGAGAGCACGAGGAACGTTACACGAAGAATTTCCAATAGTTGGAGAAGCTTGAAAATTTAAAAATTTTGTGCACCTTGAAAATTTCCAAAATTTAAATTTTTTTGGATAATTGGAAAATTTTGGTTGGTATTGAGGGATAGAAGAAAACTGAGAATATTGAGCATTATCAGTAAGACGAAAATTTTGAGAGTTTTGATTTCATTCAACATTTGAAGAATTCAATAAATTTTGAAAATAATTATAGAGATAATACTTTTAGAAGTGAAATGAATGGAGATTGGAGGATGTATTTATAATGAAAAAAAAAACTAACCATTTTTAAACTGATACATTTTAGAAAAAGGCAATGGTCAAAATTCAAATTTTTTAAAGGTTGCATAGTGAAAGGTTGCTTTTTAAAAAAAGAAAAAATCAAGTTGAAACGGTCACATTAAAAAAAAAACAAAAAAAATCTAATTTTTTCTTAAAGGCAACGATCAAATTTCAAAAAATATAAAATAAAAAGAAAGTAGTGGCTGACAAGGGGGCAGGCTAGTAGAGACCACTCCACGCCCATCCTCTTTGTGTGAGGCGCACGCGTCAGCTACTTGCTTGGTGTGCGTCTCACTCTCCTTCCCGTTCTCTCTCTAATTCTTATTTGAGCTCCTGCAAGAATTTGGGGTGAAGAATTTTTTGGAAAGAATCGCTCCCATTGGAGAGCAATTCTTGTCTTGCCCAAAAACGAGCTAAGACTACCCCATTGGGATGCTCTAAGGGCTAGATTCCATATTAAAGAAGGAGTAATGCTACGGATACCTAAAGAGTACCAAATTTTTTGCACCAAATAATATATCAACTGATGTGATACAAAAAATAAAATTAAAAATCATAATTAATGCATCACATCAACTGCCACATCAGCTGACACATCATTTGATACAAAAAAATTAGTACTCTTTAGGTACCCATAACATTACTCTTAAAGAAGAGATAAAGAAAGGCTTGGAAATTCATTTACTTTCAGTTTATGAAATTGATTCTCACTTCACTGAACCAATAAAATAGTCGCATGACATCAATGCACTCTATGTTTTTGTACTTTTGTACCCAAAAAAAAATACTGGATTGTTAAATGAGTTATGAAAAGAAATGCCTAGCTTATCCATCAACGCACTTGATACCCCAATAGAACTCGAATGAAAGAGCCAAGCCTACATCAAAGAAAGTCATCTCGATGAAAGCCTACATTCTTTTCTTCTCAACTATGACTAATTAATTTCTTCTTCCACAGGCTCAGAACGAGCGGCTATTTTCAATGCAGCAAGCACAGGGAGAATCAAATTCCATCACCTCAAACTCGATGATATATACACGGATGCGGTCATTGTGCTCCTCTCGAAAGTGAATCTGAAGTCGAGCTGATGAAGTGAGGGGAATCTCACGTCCAAAAGAGACACAGAGCTTACTTAGTACGTCCAAATGTCCTTGTTGCTACTTGATACAAATTTGTACATTCTAGCTTCTTTTATTCATTATAAGGTCATTCCTTAAACTCAACTACTTGTCAGACTAATCGGATTCCACAAATACTGATAATTTGATCCGAGAAGCCAACTTAAAACATAAGTACTCTAATCCGCAAAGAAGTTAAAACTTATTTGTTGCAAAATAACTTTAACACGGCCAATTCTACTACTAAATAACTGCGCTATACCAATTCAATGTGAAAAGCTTCTCCCCCAGTCTCTACCCAACTTTGGGAGCCCATATAACCACACAAACAAACTAGACTAATTCTCTCAAATTTCAACCATCAAACTTGTGAAGGAAACATCCCTCGCCTTGGTATTGTTTCTGACCATCAACCACAAAACCTGTTGAGTCGTTATTTGTGTGATTTTCATTAAGTAAGCCTATCACTTTGTCCATATCAATTATCACATTTGATTTTCTAATTAGATATGGCACTTAAAACGGCTTCTTCCACATTTGCTCCTCATACTCTGATTCCACCTCTTTGGGGCGTTCACAATTGCACTTTGGACATGTAGCGTTCCTTTTGAAATTTAAGAAATTGCATCTACAAAAGGGAAGCCAGTTAATTAATCTATAGTTACTTCAAAAATCAAATTGCATGTGTGTGTGTGAGAGAGAGAGAGAGAGACTCACGAAGGGCACTCCCACTCTCCAGGATTCAGCTGCTTCTTGGGAGGTGGCCCTTGGCAACGTTTACACTTGGTGTTGCTAGCAAAATTCATGTAGCGACAACTAGAGAACCCACAAAATGAGGACCCAGAAATATATGAATAAATGAAACATAATATAAAAAATGCAAAAATAATAAGGCTAGATTTACTATCCATGTCACAAGTAATACTCCCTCCATAAAAAAAAAAAAAAAAGAGTATTGTCCGACTCGGTGCTAGGTTTAAGAAAAGATAATTGACTCTATTATAAATATTAGACTGATGTGCCTTTTCCAAAGATGTCCATGTGATAGTAGGGCCCATCAATTAAAGTAGGAGTCAAATCAAGGGTAATATGGTAAAAGTAACGTCCAAAAAAAGAAAGTGGACACCTTTTTTTTTGGAATGGACTAAAAAGGAAAGATGGACTCTTTTTTTAGGAACACAAGGAGTAATACTCGAGCCTCAAGGTATATTTCATCACTCCAATCATCATGATTCTCTTTGACATCAGGATTTTATTAAATAGCTTTACTAGCCACGAAACTCCTACGTCTCCTACACACTTTCATACCTTAATGTTAATGGGACTTCATCGGGTTCTAAAGCCTTCCAGATTTTCATCTTTCTTAAAGAAACTTCACCTCACTCTCCCTAATTCATCGGAAAAAGATAATATCTCTGCTTCTACCGCTGATACCACATTCCTCTATGGCTACTCCTGTAAGACACTTCCCTACATGTTGCTTATTTAATAGTTTTTCAAAATATGCTTTACATCTCTCTTTAGTTTCTTCATCTTTGACCAGTGCATTTTCATCCTTAATATTCCCTCCGTCCCTAAATTATTGTCTTGTTTGACCGGCACACGGATTAAGAAAAAACAATTGACTTGATTATTAATATTGGTATAGTGTGTTGTTTCCTTTAATGCCCATGTGCATGTCGCCCATAATTAAAGTAGAAGAAAAAGTAAGTGTAAAATGGTAAAAATGATGTTCTAAAAAGGAAAATTTCAAATAAGACAAACAAAAAAGAAAGGAAGACAATAATTTAGGGACTGAGGGAGTACATTTTACCTCATTGAAATCTCTAGCTTTCCTCTCCCTTAAGTTTGCAAGTTTGTAAAAACTTTTCTCACCCTCTTTTGTATAATTTATTATAAAAGTCATCAAATGCTTTAGACTTAGCTTTTCTCACCGCTTGCTTTACTTCTTTGTTAGTAAATTTGTATCGCTCTAAGTCATATGGATTTCTAGATTTTTGCCAAGATTTATAAGATTCTCTTTTATGTTGGACTACTTTTTGGACTTCCTCATTCCACCACCACGTTTCTTTATCTTAAAGTCTTTTACATTTGATCCTAATATCCTAATAACAAGTACACTCTATTAGTTAATTTATTTTTGAGAAACCAGCTTTGTTCCTTGTTGGATAATTAATAACTCATATCACTTTAAAATTAATAATTTTTGAAAATATCTAGTGAAGTATTAGTTATTAGAGTGAAAATATTAACCACTTATATATTTAAACTTTTACGATACGTAGTCCAATTTAGTATCTTATATACTCCCTCCGTTCCAGGCAAAGAGTCCACTATTCTATTTTGGGATGTTTCACATAAAGAGTCCACTTTAAAAAATTATGCAAACAATCTTCATTGTTTTATAACTTTACCCTCCACATGTGGTATAAACATATTAATTATGCTCAAGCATTTTTGTAATTATGATCAATTCTAATGATATTTATATATACCTTAATTATTAGACTTTTCAAACGTGGACTCTTTGGTGGAACTAAGAGAGTAACATTTTTCTACAATGCAAATAATGGTCTCACCAACCATCCAATGGATGTAAATAGATATTACAACATGATCCTTGCAACAATTAAGTCATTCGCAGCCTTCTGGCCGTTAAGATTCTTATTACGTTTTTGGAAAATATAAAATAATATACGTCAAATTTGCATTTGAAAAACATCTTGTTTGACTTTTTTACAGGACGATAATTTAGAAACGGAGGAAGTTGTAAGAAGCTAAAGAAGTGGAAACAATGCTTGTTCAAAATGATACTAGGGACTTTTTCAAGTTAAGATTTACTTTGATATGTACTTTTTGTGAAAAGGTCAAAAAAAAAAAAATCAATCTAGTCCTTTTTGTGGTAGTAAACATAAGTAATTTATACCGAAGAATTTTTGTTAATGATAGTATGATGAAATTCTAATAATTAATAATTTTTTCATCTCCCATGAGTGGTAATGATTAGAGTACAACCATACATAGTTGAAGTTACGGAACTGAAGTAGGAGCAGGATTGGGATGAACTATAGTGCAGTTAGATCTAGTTTATCACCTAGTAAAAGCTGATGATGAAAGAAGGGGGGAATTCCTAGGGATAGCAGGTCGAAAAGTTAAATGAACTTACTCTGGGCAATTCCAATCTCCTCTCTTCATTTCGACACTAACAAATTCAAGCATCCTAGGCCTCTCTCCTTTGCACTTCAAGCATTGTGTATTTTTGGCGAAGTTCATAAAACTACATCTGCAATAAAATTGGACAAGCGTCAGTTCATTGGAAAGAGTGACTTATAAATAATGAAGAGTAAAGAAGAACAAGTGTGTCAAGTAATGATCACGATGCACATAGGCAGTATTGCTGTTCAATTATTGCCTTTGTACTATTTTAAAGTTCACTACCCCAATCTCCTCCAACTCTACATCTCATTCCAAATAATGATAAATTAAATATGTAGGGTCGCATTCTGATTCAAGAAATAAATAGTAAGCAATCAGCCAGTGAATCGATGATGAAAGAACGCAATGATTTCCAGGAAGAATCTTCAGCAGATAGAAAGGTAAAACGAACTTACTGTGGGCAGTTCCAGTCTCCTTTCTTCATTTCAAAATTATCATCATCAACCCTCTTGACAGCTTTTGTTCTGCATTTCAGGCACTCTGTATTTCTGGCGAAGTTCATGAAATTGCATCTGTAACAAGATTGGACGAGTGCTGTTTCACTGAAGATGTTCAACATATCTCGAACAAAGGGAAAGGAAGAAAAAGAGCATGGTACCAATGAACTGGATGCATACACAGTTAATATCGCATTCCAATCATTGACTTTGTATTAACTTTTAAGTTATTTACTATATATTTTTCCAACTATGTCATTGGGCTACAAATATTGATTAATGAAATTTGATAGTTTTCCTAATTCAATCTATATTTAGAGAATTTTAGCTGTCTATGGACTAATTTAAGTATGCATGTTATTCGAAAGTATAGCAACCATGGTTGAGATGCAAGGTGCTTCTCAAAAGCGGTTTTGTTGAGAAGCTCAATAACAAATCAGCCAGTGAGCCGATGATGAAAGAACGCAATGATTTCCAGGAAGAATCTTCAGCAGATAGAAAGGTAAAAGAACTTACTGTGGGCAGTTCCAGTCTCCTTTCTTCATTTCAAAATTATCATCATCGACCCTCTTGACAGCTTTTGTTCTGCATTTCAGGCAATCTGTATTTCTGGCGAAGTTCATGAAATTGCATCTGTAACAAGATTGGACAAGTGCTGTTTCACTGAAAATGTTTGACATATCTCGAATGAAGGGAAAGGAAGAAAAAGAGAATGGTACTAATGAACTGGATGCATACACACATAATATCACATTCCAATCATTGACTTTGTATTAACTTTTAAGTTATTAACCACAAATTTTTCCAGCATAGTCATTGGGCTCCAAATATTGATTAATGAAATTTGATAGTTTTCCTAATTCAATCAATATTTAGAGAATTTTAGCTGTCTATGGACTAATTTAAAGTATGCCGGTTATTCAGAAGTATATCAACCATGGTTGAGATACAAGGTGCTTCTCAAAAGCGGTTTTGCTGAGAAGCTCAATAACAAATAAGGGTCAGGTGTGGGTATGTTTCTAATGTCGGATCAACTAAACTCCAGTTCAGCAACACGGAGACACGACAATACTTTTATATTTATAAATTTTTGTTTAATTTACGTTATATGCTGGAGTTAACAGGAGATACAATGTTTAAGATAGGTATTTACTTGATTCCTCCAATTTGAGCTAGCCCTATGAGGACTTGGGATTATATAGCTTTCTAGCAATGATCAAATCAAGAAGCTCTAGGTTACCCAACCATAGGATTTCCAGATTTTTTTTTTTTTTTGATAAGTAAATATAATATTAGATCAAAAGGCATCAAATCAGGGGACGCGTCCTTGTACACTAGAAGTATACTCACAGCCAACTAATCAGGAAAGATATTATGTCCAAAATCTACAAAAGAAAACTAGGAGAGGAGGGGATTCCCATTGTCTCAAAACACCAGAACAAAAGAGTACAGAGCAAAATATTTTTAAGTTGATCCAAGGTTCCTTCCTCATTGTCGAAAACCCTTCTATTTCTTTCCTTCCACACAATCCAACAAACCCCCAAAGGAGCAGCCTCCCAAAAAGAATCTCTCCTCCTACGTTTGTACAAGGACCAACTCAGAAATAATTCTTTAATTGTTCTCGGCATCACCCACGAGATATTGAACAGCCTGAAAATCCAATTCATAAAACAGTCAACACGGGACAGTGAAGAAGCAGGTGATTAACACTCTCTCCACATCCTTTGCACATGTAACATCAATTAATGTAAACAATAAGACGCATCCGCAGGTTATCTCCTGTCAGTATGGCTTCGTGATTGGCCTCCCACACAAAAAAGGCTACACGACTGGGAGCTTTTGACTTCCACACAGCCTTCCATGGAAAAGATCTCCCCTCTTTGCTCGAAAGAATAGAGTAATATGATTTAACAGAGAAGCTGGTACCTTTAATATTATTCCATCTCACCTTATCTTCCCTAAATCTCCCCACCTGCTGCGAATAGATTCTGTTAAAAAACAGCAGACATATCTCCATTTCCCAATCTTGTAACGACGAAAAATAGGATTCCAAACTATCCCATCATCTGAAACTTGGAGCACCGAACTCACTACGCATTCTTTGTCCATAGCCAAATTGAATAAGTTAGGGAACTCTCTCCACAACTCCATCTCGCCACACCATTTGTCTTTCCAAAATCTAACTGTTGAGCCATCCCCTATTTCAAAAGAAATATTTTTCTCAAAAGAATCCCACCCTTTGCGAATGCCTTTCCGAACCCCCACCCCATAAGAAGAATTAATGATATTAGGAAACCATTTGTGCACTCCTACACCATATTTGCTGGCCACCACTTTCCTCCACACCCTATTCTTCTCAGTCACATGAACCTTTCTACCCTTTCTGGACACATTCTCAACTACTTCTTTCCCCACAAGAGCAATTTCAAGAAGCTGGCAACCCTCTGTAACAGCACTTTGAGCCTTAGTTGAGCGTTAGCTCACAATTTTACATCTAGTAAACACCAATATAAGGCGTCCATTGCATATAATATATCCATAGGACGAAGCATAATTGACAAAAGCTCTCTGGAAACTCACAACTAAACCAGATGATAATTATACTATTTCCTTTTTTGCGGATTGAAGAAACAACTCCCAGGACAAATGATTTGCCATGCAAAATTGCAAATAGTAAGCAAATTTAAAATTTCATTTTAATAGGATAAAGGCCAGTAATTGTATACTTCAGTAAATATTGGACTTTGTATTAGGTGCGCCAATACATTGCGGGTTAAGATTTCTGGTCCATTTAAAAAGCTTAATTCACCACTTGCACAAGATCTCTGGTCAATTAAAAGTACATTCATGATCTGTTTCCAATATTATAAAGAAAAATCTACAAAGAGTTAGCTCCTCATAATAAATGCTGTTCAACCTCATACAAAAACTCCGAATTCAAACCTAAAGCATCAAAACACTATGATGTCGATTTAATAACCAAAACACAACAACGCTTGTTGAACACGTCAACAAACCAACAATAGGTTTTTCACTTCCAATCAGCACATCAAACAAACTGCAAGGCTAACTTTGTCACTCCATGATGCAGCCCATTAGAGCCGCAACTCGCAAAACATAATAAAAATAAAAAATAGAAAAAAATTGGAAACCTCTGGGGTTTGTCACAAAAAAGTAGGGTCTTATTGGGAACTAGCACAATCAAGTTTTCAACTTCTAAAATAATGTTTTATCATTATTGGAGCTCATAACATTGTCCAGTTAATATGAGATATGTTCCTTTCCAAATAAGGAGTCATGGGCACGTTATTGAATACGTAAACTTGCTGCCCATGGTTGTATCAGAGATACATGGATTTAGTTTCACAGTATTAAAGGTTATTCGTCTTCATCAACAGTTCTATAAATACTGTTGAAGTTTTATAACCCAAAGTCGACGAGTTTCTGAATTAAGTATCCATATAACGTTATAGGAGGACTAACAAGACTTGATACAGGCTGTGACTCTCTCAACACTACATAATAAGAGTGATTTCTCCGACCACTCCACCATTTATGGAATCCTTAATGCAATTTCAAGTTCTAACCTTGAAAGGAATCTGTGTGTAGTCTCAAGTGTTTCATTCTTCTCTTCTTCTTTCTTCAATTTTACTACAACTGCAATTTGACCTGAGTCCCAACCTTGAAGGTCCTTGTACAACAAGCCCAAATCATTTTGTAATACGAAAACTCTAATAGCCAAGCCCAGACAGAGAATCAATTATTTTTCCCAGGCAGGCACCATCTACCGCCCAAGAACAGCCATGAACTTTCCAGTAGCTGATTCCACCCCAAACTTCTACATGTTCTCTATCCCAATCAATGAAACCCCAATACATAGCATTTCCTTATAACAAGAATATATATTAAAACCATTTTGAAATCGATTTTGGCATTAAAGTGTAGTGCTCAACGGAAAGCAATAAATTTTCTCCAGTTTAAGCACTTCAAGCGTAGCTCATCAAATTTATTGATGAAAACATTAGATTAGGGATCAGAGTAGATCAATAAATTTAAATTGTAATTTTTGAAGCCAATGGACGTCAACCAAATCAAAAGTAGGGATTGGCAGGTGCAATAAAAAACATCATTCTCTCTTCTTTCTTTTTTCTTCTTTTTTAATTTTATCATTGACAAGTGTGTTAGAACTAGAACTATTAAGAAGTGTATGTTTCATCCCAAAAAAAAAAAAGGATTTGTTGTATGTTATTTTTTCATGAACTTAAGAAAGAGTTTATAAGGAGAAGCAATAGTCTGATTGACCAACTTAATATCCAGTAGATATAAATAGACATATATTGATCCCACACATCCATTATTTGCATATCATATTGCACCATAATCTGCAAACCCGGAAATCAATTTTTCTGTTAAAAGTGGTCCACGTCCTTCATGGAATTTTAGAAACTTATGGTCCACAACAATTTATTACAACATTTCGTTCTCTGATTGTCGAGGTTTTTTCCCTCGTGTTTGGCATTAAGGCTATGCCCATGCATGTTAATGAAACTGCAAAGTCTCTAATTGCCTTCCAGGCTGAATATGATTAATATAAAGTCCTGCTAACAAAACAATTGTCCTAAGGGCACTCATTAAGCATTCAAGACTTAGAACGTTTGTCTTGAAATTCACAATAGTGGCATTGGAAAAGTTCACAAGGCCATTAGGGAGAATCACAATGCCAAATCGTTCTAAATTTGGATCCTTAACCAATGTCATGAGGGGATTATGGCACTTGTTAGCATATTTCTAATGAATATGGGTAAAATAAATTGACCAGCAGGAGAAAACAAAACAAAACAATCCACGATGACTCACTTGGGGCACATCCAATCTCCTCTCTTCATTTCCACATTCCGAGAGGACTCATCTTCGGTGAAAGATGGAGATCGCTCCTTCCGATGAGTAACTTTGGCCGCAGGTGGTGGAAGTTCAGGATCAGGGATTGTCTCACTCAATTCAGTCAACTCTGAGAGCAATTTTCTAGCAGATAGTTCAACAATCTCTCTACCTGCAGGCATCTCTCCTGAAACTACAAGGGGGTCTAAGGCAAAGTTTAATAGGATGCGAACAATATCAACCGTCCTTGCAGTGGCTTCAACGTCCTTTAGTATCACATAGGCTCTATCACATGATTCCCGCCAATTGCAACCGCTGCATACCTGTATTCAAAGCAATACGACACAAATTTAATCGTCAAAAAAAAAAAATTTTGGAGTAATGTTTAGATAACAAAAACCGCCTCTTCAACACATCCTTTTTCTTGATTGTTGGACGGAAATCCAAAAATGAAAATAATAATAATAAAGACTTACATCTCCTTCATCAAGGTGTACATATGCTCTCAACCTTTTTCCTGAATTAACAGTCTTTCGCAAAATATTAGGGCATCCCTTCTCTACAAGTGTCTTCATATTTTCCATAGACAGTGATCTGTGGAATGGAAAACAAAGTTGAATCATGTTCACCAATTTGATACCATTTGCATTCAACCAAAAAGTACAACAGAACTAGTAAAAAATAAGTAAATTATGAAGGCTCGATCACTAATCAGAACTTCAGAACAACAAAAAAGGAACACGCAATCCCTGGAACCAGTGGCGAAGCCAGGTTCTGGCTCTTAGGGGGCCCAAGTTAATTTCAAGAAAGTAATGTGAAGAACTCAAGGGAGACCAAGTTATAATAATAAAGGTTAATAGTCATAATATAAAGGGGGTAAATATGCACATCAGCCTAGGGGGGCCATGGCCACCCTTGGCCTTGCTGTGGCTTTGCCACTGCCTGGAACCTCGGTTCAGCTCTATCCAATACCGTATTTAGCTTATAATTGAACTTGATTTGCTTTAAGGCAACCACACTGCCACAAATATACTACTTCCAAAGTTAACAGCTTCAACTTAACCAATTACGAGCAGGCCACATTGAATCATAGCATTTGTAAGAATTCATCAAGCCAACCCCAAGTAGCTGGAGCCAAAGGCTAAGTTGAGTTAGAGTTGTAATAAAAGAAAAACCTCTATACAGCTAACATTCATACAACAACATTTTTGTCAGATTTAGCTTTTATAAAAAAAAATCATATGACAGAGATTAATGCTCGTAATTCCCCTGTTTTCTGATTGCATTTAACTCCATTCTATAGTTTTGGGTAGCAGAGGAAGACTAAATAGATTGGAAAGGAATTGCGATTATTGGGTACAAAACGCAGATAAGTAAGTGACTCACTTGAAAATATCGTAGCGATCACGGGCAAACCTAAGACAAACATCCTTCAAGATGGTCATATCCTTGTAAACGACTCCATTACAGCTATCCCAGTTCTGTACCCGGAATTCAAGGAAGTAGCCTTTGGTCTTTAATCTGTCAACGAAGTTGACCCATTCGGGCCAGGGATGATGAAATTGAGCAGTAACAATGGTTTCGGGGCTGCTATTGTTGGTGTTGGTGGTGTCGCTGTCTAGTACAACGGCGGCAGCGGAAGAAGAGGAAGGAGAAGAGTAGTGGCAGTGTAATTTGAGGGCGGGGAAAGGGAAGAGCTTGGTGGTGGTGGTGGTGGGGAATCGAATTAGGGGAAGGGGAGTGAGGTGGTGGTGGGTGCGGAGGATTGAGGCTCCGACTAGAGAGATTACTCTTGTAGTAGCAGCTGCCATTTTCACAAACAGTTGGCGGGTGGGTGGGTTTATGTGGCCATATTTTGAGTGAGAGTCTGAGAGTGGTGAAGAGGAAGAAAGAGATTGGCGAGCGGAGGTATTAGAAGGGTTTTAGGGAAGGTATATGCAATCCAATCTCTATCACCTCTTCGATATGACGAGATGTCTTGCGCGTGCACTGCACAATAAATATGACTTCAAAAAAATCTATATCTATATATCGGCTTCAAATCACCTGTCACATATTGGTGTCTCATTCTCTATCACTCCAATCACTAATTACCGCGTGTCCAATTGACATTTCTCAACTTTTAGTCACTTTAAGAATAATCCTTAAATACCCTCACCTATTTAATGATAATCCTTAAGTACCATTTCCCATTTTTTAAATTAAAAACTAGAAAGTTTTCAATCTCTCCTCCCTCTTCAATGTCGCCACTAATCTTTTGAAATCGCAAGTCAGTCTTCTGGGCAATTTTGATTCTCACAATTAAGGTAGGTTGAACTCCTTCCCCTCCTTTTTTTATTTTCTATCTTCAGTCTCTCCAAACCTCTAATATATGCCTCTCTTTGCTAATCAATCTTCCAAATTACCTACTGACTTTCAAAAATCAAATAAAACCTTAGCATCAGCAGCAATCTTTGCCCACTCCAGTTTTTGGATATCATGATATTTTAAATTTAAGCAAATTTAGTGCAATTCGGCAGCATGTTATTAGTCTTCCTTCCATGAAATCAACTCTTGCAAAAACACACACTCCCTCCGGCGATGACCCTGATTCATGGTATTTACATGACCCACCCATGGATAGATTACAGATAGTGATGGTAAGGTATGATGATTTTAGGTTTTCGGGTTTTGAAAACGTAACTATTGATTATTGGGTGAAGAAGAACGATGGTGGCGGTGAAAGAACCAAGAGCAGCAGCTTTTAGTCGAAGACCGGCGATGGATGATGAACTGAGGAAGGGAGGCGGCGGCACTAACAGTGACTGAGGAGGATGAACGATGGAGTGAATGTTAAAGGTGGGAGGAGAGACCAATAGTGAAAACTTATTTTAGTTTGTGGTTTCAAAAATGGAAAAGGGTATTTATGGATTACCATTAAAGTGACTAAAAATTGAGAAAAACTAATTGGACACATGGCGATTAGTGATTAGAGTGATAGAGAATGAGACACCAATATGTGACAGGTGATTTGAAGCCCTATATATCTATATATATCTATCTATATATTTAACTATATATCTCTATATATATATATATATATATATATAATGTCCATTGAGCCTATAAAAAGAAAATTTTCACCAAAATGTACTTTCCTAAAATAGAACTTAATTTATTTTGATGAAATTCATGTTATGCTTTGAAAATTGGGTTTATACTATGCATGCATCTTAATTCAATTAAATAGAGGGTTTTGTTACGAAAATTGTGTTATGCATTGAAAATATAAATGTCCATTATCTAATTTTTCTTTTATAAGAAAATGTCAACTATAAACAAGCCTATTGGAACAAGTATTACCGTACATTAATATTACAATCTCTAACAATTAGTATCAAAGGTCAATGTAATCGTTGTAGTACATTCTCATTTACGCACATTACGATTCTTATAATTTATGCATTCTTTAGAAGACAAGTCATATTGATCTCATGTATATATAAACAAATTTGTATATATGTAATTACATTTTGTTTGTTTTTAGTTAATTATAACTTTTTTTTTCTGATGTTGGGTGAAGGTAAAAGTAAGTTACAATATATATATATATATATATATATATAGATCCCGCCAAAATGTACTTTCCTAAAATTAATAAATATAATAATAATAATAATCCTACCGTTCCACCCAAAGAATTTCTGTTTGAAAAGTCTAATAATTAAGGGATATATAAGTAGCATTAGAGTTGGTCATAATTACAAAAATATTTGAGCATAATTAAATGTTTATAGCATATGTGGAGAGTAAAGTGAAAAAATTTATGAATATTGTAAACATAATTTTCTAAAATTGACTCTTTAAATGTAACATCCCAAAATAAAATAGTAGATTCTTTACCTAGAACACTGGGAGTAATAATGATCTCTTCTCAGGCCCCCTTAGAACACACAAAAAAAATCGAACAATCCACTATTTGTTATGACAAAAGTCACATCAGACTCAAACTTACCCCTCCAATGTATTAAATGCAGTAATCATGTCACCCCTACCCCCAAAGCCCACTAGTCACTTCAAGTCTTCAACCATTGTCCTTTACTCCTTGCCCCGAAAAATGTCGATTATTTGCCCTCTTTATATACTACAATCATGTTATTTCTCATTACATAAGTAATTTCTCTCCATAATTTGCCCCTTCTCTGTATTATTAGCCAGCTCGAATCAACTGAATTTCGTTAACCATTAGGTCCACCACCCAAGAATCATCCATCTTTGTGACGAGGGACACAAGACACTGCTTGAAATATTTCAAATTTTAATTGTAGACGATTTAAAAGCACTAACAAGATGTCATATTACTTCTTCAAAATTTTCACTTACTTATTTTTATTTGTATATAATTTTAATAGAATATATTTTTTCAGCAAACATCTTATGCACAAATGTTACACAAGTAATAATATTTTATTTTATGTAGCTTTGTCTAAAGTTATCAATCTTAAGGGCATTCGAATTTTAATAGTAGTAATAATCGTACACGTTCAATGACCAATGCTATATTTATAAAAGTATTCCAAAATTTATAAATTTATAAATTTTTATTTATTTATGTGATTTTGTATTATTATTTTTTCTTTTTTTTCTTAATCTTTACATTATAATTATTTGTTTAATTTATACGCATCGATCTCATAAACCTTACGTTACAATTATTACTTGCTTATTTTGTTAGAATCAAAATTTTGACATTTTAAATTTTTATTGAGTATAATTTAATTGAAACATATATATGTCTTTGTAGGAATTAATAATATTTGTGAATAATGGCATAATCTTTCCATTGATTGGAGTACATATTTATAGGGTTACAATATTTGGGTTACAAGTTAACCTAATACAATAAGGACTAGCTGAAGAGTTACAATATAATAGTAACTAGGAGACCTAACTAATACGGAGAATATACCAAATATAATCACACTTGAATACAAATATATGGAGGAGATATTATTCTCTTATATGCCCCCGCAAGTTGGATCCCCGTGAGGAGAGGCCAATCTTGAGTAGGAGATGTTGAAAGCGTGCGCGAGGAAGTGGCTTGGTAAGAGCATCAACTCGCAGGTCCGAGAAGACATGAGATACCCGTAAGATACTGTCATGGACTTGTTGACGGCTAAAATGATAGTCGAGAGCAATATGTTTCATGCGAGAATGAAACACCGAGTTGGAGTAGAGATTCGCAGCGCCGACATTATCACAATAGATGACTGGTTGGCACGAGGAGGTGACGCGAAGCTCACCGAGAAGAGAGGTGACCTAGCGGACTTCGGTAACTGTTGTTGCAACAGCTCCGTACTCGGCTTCAGTCGAGGAGCGAGCAATTGTACGCTGCTTTTTCGAGCTCCATGGGATGGGGTTTCAACCAAGATACACTATGTAAGCACACGTGGAGGTAAAATCATCTTTGTTACCTGCCCAGTCGGCATCGGTGAACGCATGAAGGTCGAGAGGCGACTGGCGATGAAGAAAGATGCCATGACCAATGGTGCCACTGAGATAGCGAAACAGGTGCTTGGTGGCGAGTCAGTAATCCGAGGTAGGCCTATGCATAAACTAAGAGAGCTTGTTGACGACATAGGTAATGTTCGGGCGGGTAAGAGAGATACTGAAGACTCCCGACCACCACTCAAAACTCGGTGAACTCAGTCAGGGCCATGCCCGACTGAAGAGTGAGAACTGGTGAGGTCGCTAGGGGTGTTGCTACTGGCGAGCATCAGACACACCAATGCGAGCAAGGAGGTCGGCTATATATCCTTGTTGGGAGAGGAGAAGCCCAGTAGACCGAGGAACCACTTCCACACCGAGGAAGTAATGAAGGTCACCGAGGTCTTTGAGCGAGAACCGAGCAGCGAGGAAAGTGATGAAGTCCTGCACAGCCTTGGTATTGTTGCTAGTGATGATGATGTCATTAACATAGACGATTAATAGAAGGGTGATGCTAGCATCGTTGAAGATGAATAAGGAGGTATCAGTCACTAAGTTCATGAAACGAGCAGCAAGGAGGAACTGGCAAAGTTTATTGTACCATGCTTGGGGTGTCTGCTTAAGACCATAGATAGCCTTTTGAAGTCGACACACATATTGCGGGTGATCAGTGTCGACAAAGCCCTGAGGTTGGGTCATGAATACTTCCTCGGTGAGGGTCTTGGATGGTAATTGTGCTGGAAGCCATCGATGCCGAGTAATGTTGGCCGCTGTAAAGGGGATGAAGAAGGGAGGGAGTGGCGGTGTAGGGTTGCGAAAGTTTGGTAGTTTTAGGGTTTGTAAAATCAAAGCTCTGATACTATGTAGGAATTAATAATATTTGTGAATAATAACATAATCTTTCCATTGATTGGAGTACATATTTATATGGTTACAATACTTATGTTACAAGTTAACTTAATACAATAAGAACTAACAGAAGAATTACAATACAATAGTAACTAGCAGACCTAACTAATAGAAAGAATATACCAAATAGAATCACACTTGAATACAAATATATGAAGGAGATTTATTCTCTTATATGCCACTGCAAGTTGGATCCTCGGGAGGAGAGGCCAATCTTGAGTAGGAGAAGTTGAAAGCGTGCGCAAGGAAGTGGTTTGATAAGAGCATCAGCTTGATCTGCCGAAACTAATCCTATCTCGAGTGTACTGTCACGTCATTTTAAAGTTTTTTTTTCCTTAAGAATTTATGGTTCTGGCCATGGGGTGGTTATTTTTAATAATAGTAAAAGTTAACATGTGTTCTAGGCACATGTTTTAAATACTCGTAAAATTGACTAAAATTTAATGAAAAAAAAAATTAACCAAAAGAAAAATTAAGAGCATTTGTGCAAGGCAAAGTCAAAACCGAAATTTCCATAACTCTTTTTTAGCCAAAAAAGAAAAAATTAATGTGGTATCTAATTTAATTTTTTGTCTCTCAATCAATTAATTATATTACTAACGCCTTTTTGGTTGGTGAGTATGATTAATCTCTCTCTCTCTCTCATTATATAAGAGCGTTCACAGTAGTAACCCCCAATATATCTCTATATTACACTCTAAACATTTCGTTTTCCATTCAAGTTTCACTTTTTCAACCCTCTAAAAATAAATTACTCTAACAAGCACTCTCTATATAACCCTCTAAAAATTAAATATCTCTCATCTCAACTAACAAACTATTATATTTTTTCTCTTTTATTTATATTTTTCCACTACAATTAAAATAAAATATTTTAAATTTTATATACTATAAAAAATATATTGTACTCTCTCCGTCCCTAAATTATTGTCTTGTTTGACTCGGCACACGGATTAACAAAAAATAATTGACTTGATTATTAATATTGGTATAATGTATAATTTCTTTTAATGCCTATGTGTATATGGCGCATAATTAAAGTGGAGAAAAAAGTAAGGGTAAAATGGTAAAAATAATCTCCTAAAAAAGAAAGTTTTAAACATAACAATTATTTAGGAACGGAAAAAAAAAACAATAATTTAGGGACGGAGAGAGTATATTTTAATAATTTTTATTCTAAAATATTAAACAAAAGTATATTGTGCTCAAATAAAGTGAAGAAAATGTAGAGGATTTAAGTCACTATTCATGTTAAAACTCTCTCTATATTTAGAGGGTGATTTAATTGGTTTTAGAGATAGAGAGTGGACTAGAGGAACCACTGTAGGATCAAGGGAGGGTAAAAATCTCTAAAATTATTTTTAAGGGGCGGTGGGAGTGTCCCACTGTGGATGCCCTAATATATATATAAACATGATAATCTCTAAATTTGTAAATTTCCCGCCAAAACTCTATTTCTAAAAATGGAAACCAATCTGTATATATAAATCCTATTATATTTTGAAAAACCAATCTAATTTTTTTAATTTAATTTGTTTGGATTAATAGATTGATAATTAAACATTTCAGATTCTTCTTTATCTTGAGCCATTGTGGATATTTATCAATAACTACTAATTAAAAACCACTCTTCCTTCTCACCGTCATTCTTTATCTCTCCTCTCTTTCCCACTAGATCTCTCTAAATCTCTAATATAGCTCTTATCTTATCAAATATCAAGGTTGTTGCATAATTAAATTTATTACATTTGTTTGGGTTGAACTAAGAATTAATAAGTGTAGAATAGATTTTTAAAATTTTTTTTGTTTAGCAACAAAACAATTAACCAAGTGTAAAATAAAAAAGGAAAAATGAAGAAGTAAACTTCGACATGCATGATATTTTTCTTTCATCTCTTACTTTTATATTTTTCTTAGGTTTTTTGTGTGGGTGTGGGTTGAGAGTGAGACTCGAATGGAGGGTTAATTCTATTTTGTTCATTTAGTTTCAGTTTAATAAATAAATCAATAGATTAGTAATATAACTTTTAATTTGTTGACAAAGTACAAAAGTCATTAACTTACAAGTTGCAACCTTTCGTCAAATTTTTATTTATTAATTACTAATAAAACAAAAATCATTGTCTCCTCTCACCGTGACATGCTTGAACAAGAAGTCATCTTTCATATGTGGCAAAAAAATTTAAAAGATAGAAAACCCTCTTTCTAAACCTGCTTCAACACAAGACTCCTTTTAGAGTATTTTTTTATACTTGACAGTTTTTTATAATTAATTACAAAAAATAAAAATAAAATTACTCCGTACCATAACTGATTGACAATAAATAATAAAATAAAATTGACGGTAAACTATAACGGTAAATGACGTGGATGAAAAGACATCTTGTAGGTGACACTCTAGAAGCAGAGGATCACGGTAGAGAATGTCTTCCCAATTAAATGTCATATCATCACGGTAGAGAATGTCTTCCCAACTAAATGTTATATCATCTCCACCTCAGTATTAGAGATTTGCATTGGAGAAGATTTTTTTTTGGAAAAAACTATTTTCCTACGTGTTTAGCATTTTTTACTAGATATATGATTGCATTGGGAAACTCAGAGGTTTGCATTGGAGATGATTTTTTTAAAAAAAAACTATTTTTCCTATGTGTCTAGCATTTTTTACTAAATACTATACGATTGAATTGGGAAAACTCTAAATATCAGTATTACTATTTATCGTGAGCTGACTCTTTCTTCATAGTAAAAATATTTGTAAGAAGATTTTACCTACGTGAATTACCTTTTATTGTTATACACACTATCTCACACATTTTAATTAAAGTAGTCAATTTCAAATTTGCATCTAATAACTTGATTTTTGCAGATAATTGAATTAAAAAATCATCTATGATTATCTTCATCCTTTTTATTTGGTTTATCTCTTGAAATATAAACATTCGTTTATCATTGTCCCTCCCCTCTCAGCTTCACTTTTCGCATATAATCCACTACGACATTTTCATAGCAAGGTTAGCAATGAAACTACTATGCCTAATTCTTATGTTATTTTAATAGATCATGCATATATAGATTCTTCATTTTTTCCTATGAAAGACACTATCCATATTGTAAGTTTCTTTCTTATAAATTAGCATTACTATTTTATTTTACGTGTTTTGTAGATCATATATAGATATTATTTAAATGTTTCATCTTTGGTGGATCTATATTCTAAAAAAAGTCTTCTAAATTCCCTCTCCCCCTAACATTTTAATTCTTATTTTTAGCAAACAACTATTAACAATCTAACCTGCATTAAACTCATTATGTTTATACATGCAAATTTGATAATCAAATTTCAAAAATCACATAGAAATAACTAATTTAAGTATAATACATGTCTTTATCATCAAATTTTATCTTTTATATATATACAATCTATAATATTCTTGAAACTTATGAGAAGATTGTAGTTAAGATATTATTCCCTCCGTCTGAAATTAGTGTCTAAGTTTAAAAACTAAATAGGCAAGACTAAAGAGATTCTTGAATCTACAACCACAAGGATGCCTTTGATTTAGGGGTAGCTCAACTAACTCACAGGCTTCAAGGAAAGTTTGAAACCTCCCTTTTGAGTCTCTTTGGAGCCACTCAAATTCTATATGCTCAAGTGGATAGACTTTCATTGACCGGTCTAGAGAGATGAATTAATCGAAGAGCAAGGAAAATGGCTCGGATCATCACCTTACCACTAAACCAAATACACACACAAACCCAAACATCTGGCTAAACAATCTCATTAAGCGGCAAATCAATGACATGTACCAAATATTATACATCTATACCAGAGACTATCTTGACATTAAAAATAACACTTGATCGTGTGTATGATATTGCCTTGGACGTGCATACCTAAAAACCAAACAAGATTAACAATTATACAGAGGTACTACTTGAACATTATATCTAAATTGTTAGAAATCGCATGCACTGTAAAACTTGCATAGTCACTAAACTTATTTCATATTACTATTCTCAGTAGCTTCACCATGAATTCCAAAGATCTCGACATGGTGAGCATGAGCTACCGAACATGCTACATCATATTATATGTAAGAGATAGAGTAAAAGAGGTTTACTACATAATTAAGACTAGAATTGCTCACGGATTACATGTAGAAATTAAGAGCGGACCTACAAAAAACGGAGTCAAGATGAGAAGAGATTGGAAGTATGCATTGCTTCTTCACATTAACAATAGTTGTGTAAAAAAGAAAATGGAGTGTCGTGAATAGAATATAGTTGGCTTAATAAAACTTCGTAGTTTATAACAACAACAACAACCTATGACGAAATCGTGATTCAATTTTTAGGGTTGATCACGCCAAAAAAGATTGTGTGAATCGTGTTTGGTCCACGTGTGTAGTCTAGGTAGGATTCCGGCTTACGTTGCAAGGATTGTCTTTGAAGTATAAACTGCTTGAAACCTGTGATCAACAAAGAACACCGTAAGGGGTGCTGGGTTGTCCCAGCAATAACCCTCAGGCGTGAGAATTAGCAATACGTCGTGTGAAAGGTAAAGCTAAGAAAAAGTATGTAAGCAAGCAACTTGCATGTGTGTACCTTATGAGGCTTGTTGAGGGTGCTTTTTATAGAGATAGGAACCATAATCTTGGTTGGATTCGGAATAGGTTTCCTCATATGCTTATGACTGATATGTAAAAGAATTATAACAGGACTCTTCCCAGGCGTGGTATGACTCCGTATAGGATACTGCTTTGCCGAGCTGGAGGGACTATGCCGAGGTCGGCCTGGCATACGCCAGGTCGCTTAATGTTGGTGAGGTCGACTTGGGATGTCCCCAGGTCGCTCTGTGGGTCCCTGTGTCAGTGCACTGAGAGAGTATACTGATGAGGTAGATGACCTGTCGTATAGCAATGTCTGCCACGTGTCCAGTTGAAGGCTAAGGTCGTTCAAGGGTGACCGAATTAACTTAAAAATAAAAATAAAAATGAGGAAGACAAAACCTAATAAATTAAAGGCCTTCTACACTAAACTACAGTTATTAAATAATAAATATTGTTTGATATTAGTTATTTCTATGCCAACTTTTCATTTATTTTAAAATTATAAAAATTTTTATTTTAAATTTGGAAACGGACAACCTAAAATAGATAAAAGCAAGGTGAATTTAAAATAACTCAATTAGTATCAATATACTAAATTAAAAGTCAACAACAACAATAGTAATAATAAGAACAATAATAATAATAATAACAACAATAATAATAAAAATAACAATAATAATAAAGTTTTCGATGATATGGTTATTATTATTATCCTCGTTGTTACTACTCATTACTCACTCCATTTTAGGAAAAAAAAAATCTATTATTACATTTTAGAATGATTCACATAAATAGTTTAGTTTCATAATTATGCATACAATCTTCATAATTTTATAACTTCATCATCCACATATGATATGCTAAAACATTTTTATAATTCACAATTTAAACTTTACCCTCTATATGCTCAAACATTTTTGTAATTATGATCAATGATAATAAAATTGTTGATGATATGGTAATCATTATTGTTGTTACTTATTACTCACTCCATTCTAGGCAAAAAAATCTAATTATATTTTAGGATGTTTCACATAAAAAGTCAACTTTTAAAATTATGCATACAATATTCATAATCTTATAATTTATAACTTTACCCTTACATATGATATAAACATATTCACTATGCTAAAATTATTTGTGTAATTACGATCACTTTTAATGATACTTATACACTCTTTAATTATAAACTTTTTAGACATGGATTAAACTTAAAACATGAACTATTTCGATGAAACGAACAGAGTATTATTATTCTTATTTCTGTTACGAGCTAAATGGATCGCTTCACACGATAAGTGGTCAAAAACCACTAAATCAACTCATTAGATTAAAAAATCTTATCATTATCACCATAAGTACTCGTTCAATAAAAACTCGTATATAAGGGCGCAAATTAAACCCGTTACTTTTTATGAATTTTTGGTTTTAAATGTCCAATGTTTTTAAATGAAAAAAATATTTTTGAGATTTTTCTTCCTATGAGTAATTTTTGGGTGAATTACAAGCCGGTCTCTTTTGGACATTTGTAATCGTTCTAGTCCACCATAATTTTTTAAAAATTGGAAAAAGACTCTTTTGGGTCAAAAAGACGATTATGCCATTAATGAAAAATTTACCGGAGAAATTCATCATCGCGATGCCTTATTCCATCATTCAGCCAAATAAAAATTTACCGGAAAAATTTTAGGACTCGATGCCCAACTCTAATTCTATTATCGTGATGTAGCGAAAGAAAGATTTATCGGAGAAATTTTAGTAAGTAAGATTCACTAGAGAAATTTTAGGACTCGATGCCCAATTGCCATGCCTAATTCCATCATCACGATACCTAATTTTATCATCGCGATGCAGTCAAAGAAATATTTATTGGAAAAATTTTGGTGAGTAAAATTTACTAGTGTTCTATTGGAATGAAAACAGACATAAAAATTAGATTCACGGGTGAAAATATTAAAAAAAAATTATCTGGAAGATTGACCTAAAAAATTTTAGGAAGAAAAAAAATTTACCGGAGAAATTTTTTAAAAAAACTATTGTATATGCTATTGCTAGGTGTTTTAGAAATAATTTTATGAAAGTGCTTTTAGCGATTAAAAAAAAAAAAGGACCAAGAAAATAAAAATTTTCCAAAGTAACGGCAATTTTCTGGTAATTTTTCCCAAAATTCAAAGAACTAGAGATTGGAAGTTTTACGCACCGCATGCGCTGACCGGGTAGTCGCAGTCGCTGCCTCTCAAGCTCTTAAACCCCCGCCACCAGAATTGCCGACGTCAAAATCCATTCCCAACCCCAAACAGGCAATTTCCAAGTAACCAATATCAGCAGACAAAATGAGGAGAGCTTCCACCCTCGCCGCCTCCTCCGCCGCCGCCGCCGCTTTCCAATACAGGCTTTCACAGGCCTCCTTTTACCGTACCAGTACTGCCACCTCTTCCTCTCGTAGTCGGTGGTTTTCCACAGCATCTGGTTCATTTTCCGAGGGTTCAGCAAAATTTGTGTCTTTAGGACTCGTGGGGGCTCTCTCTGTTGCCGGTGCCGCATCACTATTCCAAGAGGCGTATGCCAAAGAGCCGTTCTCCGCGGATCGTGTCCCAAAGGATGTTGTGCTCTATCAGTACGAGGCTTGCCCTTTTTGTAACAAGGTTAAAGGTACTATCTTTCTATTCATTTCATTGCCTTTTTCTGCTCAATTATGTTCTTTTATTTATTTTTTATAAAGTGTATTTGTTTATTTGATCTGATATTCTGCTCTTTTTATTGGAATTTTAGATTCCAAAAGTCCCATTTTGAAAATTAAGCTTGCAGTGGTCGTAAAGTTATAACATTGCTCCTCATGTATGAACTTAAAAAATTTGAAACAACAAAAGAATGTTTATTATAATGCTCACTTTTAATGGTAATTGTGTATGCCTTTAGTAATTGATTTTCCAAATGGGATTCGTTTTTTATGGAAGGAAGGGAGTTGAACAAAGGGTCTTTTCAGCTCTTTCTGTTTGTTGTTATTGTTAAGGAAAAAGTATTTCCATTGGCCGAGATAGATAGGGATAGCACAAAAATGTTAGTTGAGAAACTGAATGCTAAGGCTGGGAACATTACTTATTATTTGCTTCACGTGTAAGACAGATACTAAGGTCTCACTGATATGGGATTGAACACCAAGAAGGATGCAACCTGAGTTTGAGTTTTAATATGCCTAAGAACTTTTAAAATTGAATTATATTAAATGCTGTGTGTGGAACATACGAAACAAAAAAAAATAAAATTATAGGAGAATTAGTGGTTTTATGGGGTCCGATACACACACACACACGTATTGTACATTTATAGGAGCATATATATTTAAGTAAGTAATTAATTTCAGCCGGTCTTACTTTACCTTTCATAAGTCTTGGCGTGATCATCATCTTTTAATATGGGGTTCAGATGAAATCCTAGGTTGTCTGATGGTCTTACTTTCCCTTTGATAAGTCTTGGCATGATCATCATCTTTTAATATGGGCTTCAGATGAAATCCTAGGTGGTCTGATAGTCTTATCGATGAGTCTTAGAATTATATTTGTCACTGACGTTTCTCCTAGAATCATCATCAACTTGTTTGAGTTCAAAAGGGGAACCCATTCCGATTATAGAGACTGACGTCCTAAAAAATGGGATTGTTGGGTTCTATCATAGGGTGGCGAATCAGATTTGCAAAGTTAGGATAGATGGAGTTTTGGAGGAAGATAAGAGCATCACCAATGCAACCGTGAATTTGATCTGACGTGGCTGTGGGTAATTAACACCCTCAATCACATGTGATATTTTTTATCATTTTTTTCACATTCAATTAGAAGAGACCTCTCCAATGCAAATGTGAATTTGATCCCATGTAGCATGGGTTTCACAACTAAAGTGAAGAGAGAGATGAGATCTAGTTATTTTTTAATTTAAAAAATAATGACTAGGATGCCTCCACACCCTCAACTAGAATGTGAAAAATTCACATTTTCATCCACAATGTGAAAAAAATTTATTGTCATGTCATATTCACAAGGTTTCTTCACATTTGCATTGGAAAGGTTTTTTTTCAAAAAAGATGTCAATCCTAGGTGGCACCCATTTTTTTCACATTCACGTTGGCATTGGAGATGCTCTAATTTTGTGATACTTACCAAACAAAATTTTGTGATAAAAAATGGGATTGTTGGGTTCTATTAGCGTCTCTATTCCGATAATAGAGGTCGGCGTCCTAAACTGGATGGGGTGTCCTTCAAATTGCAACTTTATGAGTGTGGAGAAAGCTCCGAGATCCGATGGTTTTTCCATTGCTTTTTTCAGCATTGCTGGGAGGTCAAGCCTAATGTTATGGAGGTTTATGAGTTCTTCTTTGCTAGCTAGTGTTTTGAAAAAAAGCTTCAATGCCTCTTTTATTGCTCTTATTCTGAAGAAGAAAGGCGCTTCAGACATTAAAGATTTCAGATCAGTCAGTCTTAGTGGAGGTATGTACAAGCTTATTGCTAAAGTGTTATCGCTTGGCTTGAGAAAAGTCATTGGTAAGGTTATCTTGGAATCTCAGCATGCTTTTGTGGGGAGAACGTCAAGTCGTGGATGCATCGTTTATTGCCAATCAATGTTGGATGCTAGAAGCAGAAGTGGAGTTTCAGGTCTGCTGTGTAAATTGGATATAAAAAAAGCTTATAATCACCTCGACTGGGATTGTTTGAAGTATATGTTGAGTAGAATGAGTTTTGCTGAAAGATGGAGGAGATGGATTTTCTTTTTTATGTCTTCAGTTCACTTTTCAGTTAATGGTGAGCCTGCACGATCTTTTTCTAGCTTGAGGGGCTAGCGCCAAAGAGATCCTTTATCTCCTTTCCTGTTTATTATTAATATGGAAGCTTTGTGCTGGTTATTTGATAAAGCAGTTTCGGGTGGCTTCATTCAAGGTTTTGAAGTGGGAAGGATCAAAGAAGTAGGAGTGAGGATGCCTTATCTTCTATTTGTGGATGACACCATGGTCTTGTGCGAGGTGGAGACTACTCGGCCGGGATTTTTACATCTAGTTGTGCAAGCAGTGTCGGGGCGGGGCTTAGGGTTAACTTCTCTAAGAGCGAGATTATGCCACTGGAGAATATTGATTCTTTGGCTTCGTTTTTTGGGTATAAGGTAGCTCACGTACCAACTACTTATCTTGGTCTGCTCGTTAGGGCCTCCTTTAATAACTTGGCTATTTGGAACCTAGTGATGAGAGGTTCGAAAATCGCTTGGCAGGTTGGAAGAAACAATTTTTATCCAATTGGGGGGACTAACTTTGAAAGATATTTTTTATGGAAAGGCCCAATGATTGAGCGTAAGTATCATCTTGTTAATTGGGCTAATGCGTGTTCTCATTTGAGAGAAGGTGGTTTAGGTATTAAAAATCTAAGGTTATTCAATGAGGCGTTGTTGGGAAAGTGGGTCTGGAGATACATGGTAGATAGAGATGCTCTTTGGAGGAGAGTGGTGGTTGGTAAGTTTGGGGAGGGTGAGCATGTGGTTTCCTAATGCGGTTTCTTCTTCTTATGGGGTGGGGGTTTCGAAAGGGATCAAAAAGGTTGGGATTTGTTCAAGCGGAACATCCTTTTCAAGATAGGGAACAATTCTTGAGTTAAATTATGGTAGATAAGTGGTTTGGCGACAGAGAACTGTGGAGAGTTTTCCCTAATCTTTTTAATACTGTTGTCGATAAATATTTACAGGAGCTCTCTGTCTTGATATCTGAAGAGGGTGGAGCTGCTTGGAACCCTATTTTTAGAAGGAACCCTCAAGACTGAGAGTTGCTACTGTGTTTTTCGAGAAGTTCTATTCACAGCAAAGTTTTAGGGATAGAGAGGACAAGTTCTTTGAAAAGGGGCAAACCGCAAAAAGTTCTTAGTTAAATCGTAATTCCATATTTTAACTTCTAGAAAAAAGGCTGTTTTTCCTTGGAAAGCTGTTTGGAAATCGAAGGCTCTTCTTAGAGTTACCTTTTCTATTTGGGAGGTAGTCAACGAAGCTATTCTCATAGTGTACCTGCAAGAAGATTCATGTCAACCGGTGCTTAGAGTCCGTTTGGTCGTGCGTTTTGGTCAAAATGCAGGGATAAAACAGAGCTTATTGGCAAAAATTGCATTTCCGCTGCAGAAAAAGTTGCGTTTTCGTTTTAAAATCTGGAATTCCCAGCTTTTTCTTAAAACGCTACTAGGAAAAAAAAGCTGTGTTTTGAAGTGATATCCCAAACGCATTTATAAGAAAAAAGTTGCGTTTTGAAAAATTTTCGTTTTAAAAACACTGTGTTTTTAAAATGCTACGTTTTGAAATCGCTATACCAAATGGACTCTTAATGTGTAAAAGAAATGGGGAGAGTGTGAACCATCTTTGCTACGCTGCCCGGTGGCGAGGGAGTTGTGGAAAGTTGTTCCAACTATCATGGGTTATGCTAGGTTTAGTCAAGGAGCTGTTTCTCAGTTGGTCTCTCTACAAAAGGAGGAGAAGTTATATCTGGGATGCTCCCGTGGGAATTCGTTGGATTATATGGAGGGAAAGAGACCAGAGGGTTTTTGAGAATGATGAGATGCCTATCTCAAAGTTGAAGGAGTCCGTGCTTCACCCGTTGTTCTTTTGGTGTATGGAGTCGGTTCTATCTTCAGCTAATTCTTTTGTATGTGGATAGTTTTGTTGTTGGCAGCGCTTTGTATATATATATTCATCCTTACTTATCAAAAAAAAAAAAAAAAAAAAGAGGGGACCCTTGCCAATCCTCTTCCAGTACTCACAGAGATGAAATTTGCTGGAAGTCTTATTTCTGTTGGTGATTAGTTGTTAGTATGGCTATATTTAGCTCTAACACATTTTCTAGAGGGAGATAAGTAGATGCAATTCTTTTGCTATTTAGTGTGTGGATTAAAGTTACAACAATCTAAGTAATTTATTTAGACATCGGATGGTGAAGGCCAATGAGGTAATGACCATACATGGTCTCTTCATAAGATGGGATTGGAGACATATTAATGGTGGATTTGTCTTCTATCTCTTTAGTTGAATTAATGTAGCGGGACCCTGCTCCTTCTGGTAGTTCTTAGTTGCTCATACAACCGTACTCTATGTTTTCTGTGGTCCTTATTGTGATGTAGTGCTGTACTCTAGAATTTTTTTTTAAGCTATGTGGATTTTTTTTTGATAAGTAAGAATATATAAATAAAGCGTCAAAACAGGTGATGCATCCTTTATACACTAGGAGTATACATAAACCAACTACTCCAGACAATGCTATTCACAAAATCCACAAAAGAATGGGCAGACATCATCGAATCATTCTGTCTCCGAGCACCAATAGAAAAGAGTGCGAAGAAGGCAGTTCTTAATCTGCTCCATCGACCCCTCTAAATTATCAATTCCTACTATTTCTCTCTCCAAATAGACCAGCAGACACCCAAGGGAGCTGCCTCCTTTATGGGATTTTCCCTCCTCCGTTTATACAATGGCCAGCACAAAAAATGTTCTCGAATAGTACTGGGCATCACCCACGAAAGCCCAAACAGCCCCAAAATCATATTCCACAAAAAAAGTTCTCGAATAGTTCTTGTGCTGTACTCTAAATTTTTTGGGTAGGCTTTTAGTTAGTAATGTAGATTTACCAAATAGTGGGAGAGTTGCTCCTTTATTTTGTTTTTGATGTTAAGTTTGTGGAGGATGCTATCTGCTTCTTTTAGTGGGGAGGAAATGTGACGCAGTATGTCTTCTTCAGTTTGAAGCATTTTCTGACCTACAGATTAATTCGTCTGGAGGAGTTGCTGTTTTTTCCCCTTTGCTTTTGGTAGGAATCATATCTGTATCCGGAGCTCTAGGTTACCAATGTCCTTTGTCCGCCTTCTTTTTTTGCTGCTGTTAGCAGGAGCTGACTCGATTTTGGGATTGGCGATGACATCTTAAGAATGACGAAATTTGGAAAATATGTTCAAATATCAAGATAAAAGACAAGTGTCAAGAGGGAAGAAATTTCAAGAATAGGGAATTTTTGATTTTTTTTTCTTCATATATATATATATATATATATATATATATATATATATATGGTTATTTATCAAGATAAGAGAAGTCTGGAAAATTTGTTCAAATAACAACATTAAAGAAAAAAAATGGGAAACAATCTTTTGGTGTGTATATTGGTATTTATTGTGGTGCCAAGTATATGAGAGTATGAGTGGTGAGATGCGTAAATACTGTCTTGACATACCACAACATTCACCTAGGATTGTTCATGTTTAGGAAGTGTGATTCTTGCTGTGATTAATCATTTGAGGCACTTCAATTTTTTTCTATACTCGTTTTTGTGTGTACATGCCTACATACATTTGTTTCGGATATAAAGTGGGATTGGAATGCTCTTTTCTCCTTTTTTGTTTTTTTTTATCTCAGTCGTCCTCTCTCGTTTAATACAATCGGCTATTCTGTGCCAAAATAATAAAATAAAAAGATAATTGAGTGGTTTAGCCGATAACTTGTGTTTGTTGAGCAGAGCCGTGCCAGATAATTGGGACGAAGGCTGAGTTGAGTTGAGACTCCTAAGAGCATCACCAATGCAAATGTGAATGTGGAAAAAATTGATGTTACTTAGGATTTACACATTTTTCATAGAAAAAAAAGTCTTTGCATTGAAGAGGAGGGTTGTGGATACGATACAATATGTCAACTAAATTGTTTCACATTGGTTATGAGACTGTTGATTTTTTGACATTCAATGCAATTGTGGAGGAGAGTTGTGAATATAAGAGATTGTATTCACATCCCTCCACGATTGCATTGAATGTCAAAAAATCAAGAGTCTCATAACCAATGTAAAACAATTTAGTTGACACATCGTATCCACAAGGACCACAACCCTCTTCCATAATTGTATTAAAGACTTTTATTCTTTGAAAAATATGTAAATCCTAGGTGGCACCCAATTTTTTTCACATTCACATTTGCATCGGTGATGCTCCTAGTTAATTTCTTGTTTTGGGTTGTCTCGTGATTATACTATAATCAACTTCCATATATCAACAAAGAATAGCTAAAGCTATGGATTGTTGTTTTATTCTTCTATGTATATATAGAGGTTTTCAGCTTCTTATAGTTTTTGTCACTTACAAGTAAATTACTTAAACAAATAAATGTCTGCAGGTTATCCGGCACAATTAAGCACCCAAAAGTAGGTCTGAGTAACAATTTGTTACATAGTTTCTTTAATGCTGTTTATATTATGGAGTCTATGCTTAAGCGGGAAACTATGATTTGGTGAGATCTGGAAAATGTTGTTTTTGGTATGTGGGCATATCTCTTCTGCTTGATTGAAAACAAGTAGGGTAACTGATGAATTGTTGGGTGATATGAAGCCTAAGAGGACAGAGATGTGTTTCTCTGTTGTTTCTGCTGCTTTTCTTTCATTGGACTAATATTGTGTTTCCCACCATTTCAGCTTTCCTGGACTATCATGATGTTCCTTACAAAGTTGTCGAGGTGAATCCCCTTAGTAAGAAGGAAATCAAATGGTCTGAATATAAGAAGGTGCCTATATTGATGGTGGATGGCGAACAGCTGGTCGATTCATCAGGTTCTTCCTATCTTCATTCAAGTTGATTTATATTCCTTCATATGTTTATGGTTTTTAGATTTAAGCTAAGGGTTAGTATGACATTGAGCAGATGATAGGATTGCTATCAGTCATTCAAGTGATTGATGTACCCATTGAACTAGTATGTGACCTTGCTTGTTGCAGTTATTATTGATAAGTTCGGTGAAAAGGTCAGTCTTAAGAAATCTACTAAAGCAGTTACAGACAATGATGAAGAGAAGAAGTGGCGTCAGTATGTTCCTTTTCACTTTGCAGCTAAAGTTCATCTTTCAAATACTTTCATATTTTAGTAAATCTGCTTAACAGTGTAATATTAGTTCAAGTTCCTATTGGGGTAGTACTAGGATTGATGAACTATTGTTTACTTAAATTCTTTGCTGTGCAAGTGACGACCGATTCAGATCTGATCATATCTTAAGCTCAGCTCCTCTTTCTGATCTGTGCTTAGTTTTCCCGTGATCCCACTGATCTAGTGGCAACCTTTTAAAAGGAACCTTAGCTGCAGTTTACCTTTTTGGCTCATTACACTAGGAATAATGTCCTCCGAGATAGATGAGAACTCTCGAACATGTTACCTGTTGCTAGCTGCATGCTGTTGGTAAAAATTTTCGTTGAATGTTGGTTCAGTTTTGGAGAACAGAAACCTAGGAGCCTCCTTTTTGGGGAGAGTAAATAAATAAGGAAAGACAGTCCTCTGGTTGGGAAAAACATAAAAACAAGACCGAAACAGCAAAAACAAGTCAAATTAGCGCAAATTCGAGTCTCTTAATGTAAGACACAAATTGGCGCAAACTCAAGTCTCTCTGAATATAAGAAAGGCAGGCCCATGAAAGCACCCACAATATGTCTCAGTGAAGATTATGCCATCCCTCCTATCAGATGTTTCTCCATACAAAAACCTAGCTAGTTGTCTTCCCCCGAGCTGTTCTCAAAGCATCTTTCACTAGAAGTTCTCTCTTAACGACAACATCGCAAATGAATTCCTTTAACATGTGCGGGAATGGTAATGGCTGTGATTATAGCTGATAGCCCTACCAGGGAATTTTTTCAGCCTTGTTTCCCCGAAAAATTATGCACCATCTAGTGAGAACCCTGCTTACCGGTACGCCCCTGACTTTATTTCTATCTCTTCACCATCTCACATGAGCCTAATCTGTGGAAGGAAGCATTCGCTCTTTCTTATGTTCCATTGTTCCATGACACATTAAAAGGTTCCCATGTTGGAGATCAATGGAATCCGATAAGCTCGACTATCAGTCAGATTTGATCATGTCTTTTTTTTTTGTAAGGATTTGGCCGACATGGGCCCTAAGGGCACATTATAAAAGCCTAAATGTAGTAATGTTGTCTCGATGAACCCCCATACACAAGTTCGATGCCACTAGGGTAGTTTTCGAGACAAAACATACTATTAATGGATGCTTAAAATATGCCCTAAAGACACATGTTAGCTTTTGCCTTTCTATAATATGAGAGTGCGCCGTAATACAAATCCTTGAACTTGATTGCCTGCTGAACAAGTTAATAATGTCTGATATAACTATATCCATGTCTCGTGATCAACTTGAAAGTCTCCTACCAATTGGCCATTGTCTCAGACGTGAACCCATATATTATGACGTAAGCAGTGGCGTCTTAAATCATGCCAGTCTAATTTTGGCATAAAAGTTCCAGGTCAAACTCAAGAGAATTAATTGCACAATAGAATACTAGTTCTTGGGCCGATAAAAGTTAGATAGGAAGGTTCTAACTTCTAACGCGAAAAAGTACACTAATAATCATCAATATAAGTAATCAAAACTCAGAAGTAAGTCTCCTATGCTGACTTGAAAAAGTAATAACTGTCCCAGTAGTACTTAGACAGGAAGGCTCTGACATCCTAGTCAAGCTCTAGACGGGTTATTATACTTCCTATTCATCCTTTTCAGAGTTTCTTTTTCTCCAAGTCTCTTCGGTTCTCACTGGATACTTTGGAATTTTGAAGGTCAGCAAGCTACTGCATCAACATTGTTTATGGTCAAGCTTCACATGACTGAATCTTTTCATTGCCATACTCGTGTTGGGTTGTCATTTCTGATATTTTAATCATGTATTCACTGTTACTGGTATAACCTTTTTCTTGAGATCAATCGTTTAAGTTGTTCATGCCTTTGATGCTTATGATAATATGTAGGTGGGTTGATAACCATCTGGTGCATGTGTTATCACCAAACATATACCGGAGTACTTCTGAAGCTCTGGAATCCTTTGACTATATCACTAGCAATGGTAAGAGCATGTTGATATTATATAATGGATATATGTACATGCATGCGTGTGTGTGTGTGTTTAGTGCAAATTTATTATGAAGCATCAGGTATAATTGATGGATTTGGAATCTATTGACAACGTAACATTCATTGCAAGATGTATGGTAAATTTAAAGAACTTGGTGAGTTCTTCTTAGGTTAACCTTAATCAGGCACAAAATAAGTTTTAAAAACAAAAAGTTTAACCAGGTAGTACCTGTATTCATGCCATCAACAAAATCAACTTCAGTTATAGGTTTTCCTTGGCCCCGACAAAATTACTATCAGGTATAGAATTTTGTACATCGGCTCGATGGTACAGGAAAAAATACTTGCATGTTGGGTACCACGTGATCTAGATTTGACCTGGAGGAGTGAAGGGACGGGGTTTGAAACTCCTGATGGATTATGTTTGTGGTAAACATGCCTTGTGGTGAATCAAACCCCAAGCACATTAAGGGTCATTAGTCTAGTTCTATGTCCTCTATTTAAGCCGTTACTACTTGGTAGTCTATTTCAATGCTCTCCTTGTCTATTCATCAACCGAAGGGAGGTCATTCTGACCGCGTGGAAGTGGTTAAGCTTGAGTTATTTGGAGAGCACTTTGGAAATGTTTTTGGGACCTAGTCGAAGTTCATTGAATTATTGATGGTCAAACGAACTAATTACTCGTAATCTTGGTGATCTGATGAGTTGATGGTCAAACAAAGTAATTACTGTTGTGGTGGACCTATGAAGGCACGAGTGGGTGCCATGGTGCCCAGTGCCCACTCAAATTTTGAAAATATTAATGTTCTTTTTCAATAGTTTTAAGGTTTTTCTATGAAGAACTATGCTCTTGGAGAATGGTAAGACTTGAGAGAGGTTGATTTGTTCTGAGTGGAGGACAACTGGAGCTGCAACCTAGGTTCCGTAACAATATTTTAATAAAGTTCCAATGCAAACGTGTGTAACTAAGGCTCCATTGTATTAGCCAATAGAAATGGTAGTTTAGTTGGATTGATCAACTTTTGGTACTCCCTTCTTCATCTCCAAAATACTTGCCTGGTTTGAAAAATATTATTTAGGCCTTATTTGATAAATGATTGATTTTGTGGTTTGTGCTCCTTTTTCATGGTTTTGTAATGATTGAATAAAAAATCAAGAGATAGAGAGAGAGAGAGAGTGTAAACCACGAACCACAACACTACCCGTATATTTGAGCAGGGTCTTACTTTTTATGCATTTTTTTTTACATATATTGTCTAGCAATCCTCAACTGGTGTCAAAGCAATGATACTCATTTTATTTTCTATCACACAATGTATATATACATTTTAGTTATAATTACTAAACCTTTTAGGACAATAAAAAATCAAGAGAGAGAGAGAGAGAGAGAGAGAGAGAGAGAGAGAGAGAACCACAACACTACCCGTATATTTGAGCAGGGTCTTACTTTTTATGCATTTTCTTTTTTTTTATACATATATTGTCTAGCAATCCTCAACTGGTGTCAAAGCAATGATACTCATTTTATTTTCTATCACACAATGTATATTTACATTTTAGTTATAATTACTAAACCTTTTAGGACTAAATAAAAATTTAGTAACTAAAGAGTTAAAAAATTTGGCACCCACTACTGTAAATTTCTGAGTCCGCCACTGAATTATGGTCGTCAATATGTGAACTTTTCTTTTATGTCGATATCCTGAATCGTCTGTTCTGCTCCTGTATTTGTTAGGTAATTTCAGCTTCACTGAGAAATACTCTGTGAAATATGCTGGGGCTGCGGCAATGTACTTTGTGTCCAAGAAGCTGAAGAAGAAATATAACATTACCGATGAACGTAAAGCCCTGTATGATGCTGCAGAAACGTGGGTGGATGCACTCGATGGCCGGGAATTTCTTGGTTTGTTCTCTTGATATTATCTTGTGACTTCTGTCATGAAAACTTATTGCACACAACGGCTAACTCTGCTCAGAGATTTTGCATAAAGACTCGACATTGATGCTGAATCACAATCTATAACTTCTTTCTTTCCTACTCCCTTTTGAGGTTTCCACACATTAACCATGAAAATATACTGCGTAGTTTGACATAATTGATGTGAAGATTCCCAAAAAACAAACATAGTCTTGCTTCAACTTTAGCTTTACCAACTTAAAAGGTTTCATCTTGGCATATACTTGAATACTATTTTCCCCTTAACTTTGTGTTTGTTTTCCATTGCTTCAGGCGGCTCCAAGCCTAATTTAGCTGACCTAGCTGTTTTTGGGGTATTAAGACCTATTCGGTATTTGACATCTGGTAAAGATATGGTGGAGCACACCAGAATCGGCGAATGGTATGCAAGAATGGAGCGAGAGGTGGGAGAATCTTCAAGGATAAAGGCCTAGACTGGTATTCCCTCTGGCGTGCAGTGACCTTAAAGGTCATTGCAAAGCCAATCAGTTCGTTTAGGAGAGAGCAAACACCCCTATACATATCACATTTTTGTCCAGTGAATTTTTTTGAAATTGGTTGGGGGTGATTTTATTATTCATAGAATAAGGTTGGTATGACAGGTCATTTTTCCATGTTGCATATCAGTTATCACGTATCAAGATAGGTATCCATTTTGAAACTGATCATAAAATACTTCTACGAGTTTGCACAATGATAGGTTTATTTTGGTTTGGTTTGGTTTGGTTGGCTTTTGCTAGTTATACTAACTGCCAGGAAATATCCCTTTTAATGAATTCGGAAGCTTTCTTTCTCTGGATTGAATATGGAATCTTTTGTTGTCGAGAAGAGAAAGTTACTTCTTTTACCTGCGCTTTCTGCCCCTTCCATTGTTCTTTTCTTTTCATCTTTGATTGAAAAATTTGCTGTGGTTTAACAGTAACTGTCTTAGTCATCGTATCTGCTCGATTATCTGCAATGAGAACCTTTTTTGGCAACAATGAGAATGAAATGAAATCTGACATCCTTTGGTTCTCTCATGAACTCGAAAGTCCATTCAATTCTCTAGATGGGAAATTGAGTTTTGCGAATTATTCCAGGGATTGGAAGATCATTTACCACTGTGGAGTGGCTTTTTGCAAATTCTGATGGAAATTAGCTCTTATGTATGTCTGAGTGATCGATCATTCGGAATGCTGTTCAATTCAACGGTGGTGCGCATCTCCCATGTTTGTTCCGTCTCTTCCAATTGTATTCAGAAAGAGTATCACTTATAATTTGTTGTGTCGTGGTGAAGAAGGGTAAGTAGGACGTTAGTGCACATAGCTATGCGAATGCATTATGATAAAATCTGATGCGATTCCGGCTGCTCCGTTACATACGCAAATAGGGCTACCGCTGTAAATTGAAGTAAGTTTCAGCTTGAATTCGTTTAAAAAATGAGTCAAATTTAAACTTATTTTTCAAATCAAGCCAAATCTAAACATTACGAGCTTGGCTTGAAAGACTCGCGAACTTTGTATTTAACGTGTCTTGCGAGCTTTGTATTGAACAAGTTTCGCTCGAACTGAGCTCGGCTTACAATGCATACATAGCTCAGTTCATAAGCCAAGGATTGAGAAAACGTTATTATATACTACATCCGTCCCAAAATAATTTTTTTGTTTCAAAATAATTATCGTTATAATCCCTCCGTCCAGGATAAATGTTCCTACTTTCTATTTTGGGATGTCCCAACTAATGTTCCTAAAAATTTTTGATCTACCTATTATCTACCATTCTTCCTACTATACCCTTAAAGCTTTATTTAATATAACACATCCCAAAGAAATTCAATTATTTAAAATAGTTGTACTTAATTAATTTTTATGGATATTATTGTCAGAACACATTTTACAGCACATCATTAATTATGTTTCTTAATTTATGTGTTTTATCTACTAGGAATATTAATCCGGGACGGAGGGAGTAGGATTTTAATAAACATTTGCCCATATCTTCCCAAAATTGCCCTTATTTATTACTCTCATTAAAGAGAGTTGGTAAGAATAAAGAGAAAAAATATTCTTACAATAATTGAATTTAAATGAGAGTAGATTAATATTTTTAAAACTTCCTTAATCTGTGTGCAAATTGTTAAAACGACAATTATTTTGGGACAGAGGTAGTATATTTTAGGCTGTCAGTGAACATTACAAATTGA
The DNA here is from genome assembly GCA_016624345.1 of Platycodon grandiflorus. Classification (NCBI taxonomy): domain Eukaryota; kingdom Viridiplantae; phylum Streptophyta; class Magnoliopsida; order Asterales; family Campanulaceae; genus Platycodon; species Platycodon grandiflorus. The sequence continues at coordinate 54,416,540 of CM028364.1, forward strand.
TCGTAAAAATCGTTCATCAAGCAATAACCTCTGCTACATTTTTTTCTTGCAAAAACTCCAAGTGCTCATGGTAAAACAAATGCTTTATAGTTTTATGATTCTCTTGCTCTTTTTTTAATTTATTATTTTATTAATTTATATCTTATAGTTTATGCTACTCAACTGAGTTGTTATTCACATTTCCTAAATTACTAAGTACACCCATTTTCTAAATACATCCCCCATCTAAAACCCCTTTAAATAATAAGTATACATCCTCAATTTCTCATTTTACCCCCTCCCTCTTCTTCCCCTCTCCTGCAACACACACACACACACTCCTTCCCACCCCTTCCTCCTGCAGAACTCCTCCCCCTCCACCCTCAAACAAACACACTCATCCACTCTACCTGCAACCCCCTCAATTTCACACACACCTGTAAATTGAAACTCAAAAATATTACAAAGTTTTTAAAGTTGTATGTTAAATAATTTTTAGGATTAAGTTAGTTATGATTTTCTTTACAATTTGAGTTCAAAATTGGTAATTTGTGTAAAAAATTGCATTTTAGGTTGAATTTCAAAGTGATCTGGGCCTATAGTGTTCGGACATGGTTGGTTGAACACCTTTGGTGATGTTTGGTTAGTACCAACCGAACATCACCAAAGATGTTCAGTATTGACCGAACATTTTCAAAGGTGTTCAGTCTGTACTGACCGAACATCTCCAAAGGCGTTCAGTCAGTACATCTCCAAAGGCATTCAGTACTGACCAAACATATCTAAAGGCGTTCAATCAGTACTGACCAAACATCTTCAAAGGCGTTCAGTCAGTACTGACCGAACATCTCCAAGGGTGTTCAGTAGTGATAGAACATACATGGAGTTGTTCGGCCATCTTAGTGTGTTCGGTCACTACTGACCGAACATACCAACGCAGGCCATTCGTCTGTGCTTTTTAAAATGCGAAAAATTAAGCCATTTTGGTATAAAAATACTTACAATTTTTGTTCCCTTCATTTCTTTATGGTCCATGCTTGTGTTTTCCAACAATGTAGATGAATTTAGAGGTTTAAGGTTTAGTGAGGGGTTTGGAACTTGGAAGGGGTGAGAATAATATGTTTGAATGTGTGTATTGTGGGAAGAATGTAGGGGGTGTATAAATATTATTTTGAGGGGGGTATGCTTAGAGATGTTAAAATCAAATAAAAGTAGAGGGGGTGTATTTAGTAAGAATAAGGGCAAATAAATTAAATTTTATAATAACATTTTTGTAATAATTAAAAGGGGTGTACTTAGTAAAAAGGTGTGTGAATAGCGATTCTCTTAAGCAAAACATGAACCGAGGCTGCACTTGAGTTTTTAATTCCAATCGAATCCGAGTAAAACTTAAGCTTTTGCATAACTTATTGAGCATAGCCTTGCAATCCAGTACATGGCTCAACCCCATGTTATAAGGGTGGAGGATCGGGCTAAGCAAGTAGTGCATCACCAAGTTTAGCTCAGACTTGATTAAGAATTAAAAAAGAATAATTGTTGTTTAATTAATGAAAAAGATTTGAAAAACATATTGTCATTGGTCAAAATTTTATCAGTTTGCATTAAATAATTGTTAATGTTTTGTGAATCGTGATAATGGTTTGATTTGATGCATAGCGTTGTTATGTTTTTTTTAAAAACATAGTCGATATTTCGCGAGAAAAATACATTTTGTTGTTAGAATAAGTACATCGTTTGTAATGTTGATTAAATTTAATAAAAGATCGAATAAAAGTTTGCCCAAGATTTACTCATTTTTGGATTTAGAAGTACGAAGTTGACAAGCTTTTATCCCACTATGTATCTATATTTCTAGGAAAGGTAATATATTATATGTGCTATTGAACCGATAATGCTTTGGCGTACATGATATTGAAGTGAACGCACCCGATGCAACATTTATTACAGAGGATGCACAAAACTTTGGTGCATCGCGATGCAATAAACTCTACTTTTAGTATAATTTTATGCATCGCTTCATCTTTTGTTTTGCAATATTCAATTTTGAAATGGGCTAATTACCAGGTGCCATTTTGAACGAACAAATCAAATGCATCATTTTTGCAATCAAAATTGAAAGCAGAGATCGAAAAGCGAAACAATAATGCAATAAAATAATATTTTAATAATCAAAAATCGAAACCACAATTCCAAACCAATCACGATGTTTTTCTCGTCATGTCGATATTTCATGAAAGTTCATTTTGAATAAGTATATAGTTTTAAAGTGATTAAAAATTCATTAAAAAAGACTGAACACACCTCGCCCTAGATTTAACTCGGTTGAATTTGGATTTAGAAGTACGAAGTTGAAATTCAAGTTTAAGTTATACCCACTATGTTTCTATATTTCTAGGCAAAGGTAATATATTAGAAATAGGAAAACCCGAAATCGAGTCCATTAAAAAGAGAAAAAGTAAAAATTGAGTTTGCAAACCTCGCATAATTTAAGGTTGTTATCATTGTATGATTTATTTAACTTGGTTTTTGATTTTAAATTTTCTCTTATTTATATATATATTTTTTTCAATCATTACAAAATAATAATTTAAAATAAAAAATCAATCAAATCATTTAAAAAAAATGTTTGAACAATATCAATTGAGTCGGTACATATTGTTGATAAGTGTAACATTGTTAAATACTACCAATATAAATACTCGTATATTGATAAGAAATGAAAGAAAGCCTGCAGACATTGGCAAAATGAAAAATTAAAAAAAGAATTAATGAGTAGAAGTACCAATCAAACGCATTTGCTTCAGCTTCGTAGGTCTCATCCGCGTTCAACCCCCCAACTCTCTCTCAGTTATCCTCTCCTCTTCGGCTCTTTTTGTCTTCCCCCATCAAACACACACTACACATAGTACAGCCCCCCAATCTCTCGCTCTCTCGAATTATTACTTGCTTCAAACCAATCTACTGAAGTGCATAAATAAATTTTTTTTTTTTGAATTCGAGGAGATGGCATCGGCGTCATCAAATTTATGGGTGTTACTGGGTTTGGGATTGGCCGGAATACTAATAATGACCAAAAAATTGAAGAAAGTGGTGAAGCAAGACTTTGGGGCATTCATTGAGAGGTTACAGCTCTTGCCACCGCCTCAGCCTGCTCCTCCCAAAGCCCCTCACCCTCTCACCGGTCTCTCCTTCGCCGTCTCCGACCTGTAAGCTCCCCCCCTCCACAACTCACCTTTTTCTCTTTCTTTGTTTGTTTATTTATTTGTTTAGTTTACTTTCATAAATTTTCAATTGTTTTGCATGTCATTTCATTAAACCTTGGTGGGTTTTATTGAAAACATGAAGAAATTGAACTTGGGGATTGGTTTGGATGAGCCTGGTACTGCTATTTTACTCTACTATGATTTTTGTGTAAAAGGTTTATAGGGTTGGGTTTTCGTGGTGTTTTCTGTGTGTGTGTGTGTGTGTGTGAAATTCGGGCTCAGGTTGAGGTTTTTTTGAGAGGGAAGGGAAGGTGAATACGAAGGATTCACTGTTATTTGTTTGGTTACCTAGGAAATGAGATTAAGAAGTCAAAAGGAGGGAAAACAAGTGTAGAAATGAAATATTTCTTGTCCTTTATTATGATACTGCTAGATTATGTATTAACAAATATTCTTTGTCCGCCCCCATGTCTTTATGATATTTTGTCTTCCTTCTCAATAAAATCTTTCTTTCCTATAAAAAGAAGGAAAAACTAATTTTGTAACCATTCGATTTTGGTAATTTTGTAACCATTCGATTTTGGTAATATCAATTTGACCATTGTGCTTCTAGATTTGCAAATTTGACCATCGTATTTATAATTGTGCTTAAAATTAAACCTAAATCATTAATTTTCGTTAAAAAATTAACGTTGGCTCTCTAAACATGTTGATGTGGACTTTGTGAGACCCATAATTTTCGTGGCTCTTCAAACATGCTAATGTGGACTAGATAGATCACCATGTTTAGAGAGTTACCGTTAAAATATTTAACGTAAGTTAATGGTTTAGGTTTAATTTTAAGAACAATTATAAGTACAATGGTCACATTTGCAAATCTAAAAGTATGATGGTCAAATTGATATTCCCTCGATGGTTAAAAAAATAGTTTTTCCTAACAAGAATGAATTGTATTTTGGGAGGAGAGGAGGAGATGATTGAAATACGAGCACTTCAGCCTTGAATAATTTAAAGCGTTCAAAGTTTGTTGGAAGTTACTATGATGAACTGAACAAAGTTTGTTATGATTACTTGCCCTTTACGGCTATCCAATTTGCACCTATGGTCTGTTTCTAATTTCCTAAAATATTTCAGGGCTATGAGGGTGTCATTTGGTTGAATAAATAAAGTGGAGGGAGATGTATTCCTTCAAAACACGAAAATAACCCACATCTTGCCCTCTGTCTGTAGAACAATGCAAAAATTGGTGGTTTTTCATTTATCTGGAAAGAACGCAGATGGGGAGATATAACCTTAGGAGGCCTTCAATAAGTTGTTCACCTTAAGCTTGTTATGTACTATATCAAAAATGAAAACCTAGAAATATGGGACCTTGGCTTTCTGAAGGAGCCACATCATTGAGGAAGTAGACGGGCTCAAAATAGTATGAGACAAGCCATAGAGTAAGAAATATATAGCTATTTTACAGTCACATTTATCCTTGCACTGGACCCTACAGATCTCGTTGCTTGCTTAAGGTAAACCTGTGAATTAGTGTTGCCAAATAAAAATAAGATGTTATTTATCATTGATCATTCAGCTGTAAACTGTTTTATTCAAGCATGTTTTGCCTTTTTTATTTATTTATTTATTTTTAATTTGAGAGAGGTGTCGTATGAATGTTGTTGACTTTCCAGAGGCTCTTTCATGGGTTACCCCACCCCCCATGCAAACACAAGTTTGAATCAAAAATTAATTTTGGTTAATTAGGTTGTTCAAGAAAAAATTTCTTGTGGGCCGCACAACAGAATTTTACGAGGACCAAAGCAATATATGAAATTATCCCTAACCCCCTATTCTGATGAAGATTTGACTTTACAATTTCCTAGCAAAGGGAATTTAGTAGTATTAAAAAAGTTGGCTTAAAAGTGTGGCATACCGGAAAACATGCATGGGTTTTGCCAGAGCCATTGTTCCGGTTTCATTTCATCAATGTTCATTGCTTTGTAGAAGCCAATTATGCTTTGTCAATAGTGCCACCAATCTTTTGTAGATATTGGCGAGAAGTCCTTCAATGATGTTCCTAGTTTCTCATTATTTTTTCATTTGTTTAAGCATATTCCTTGGCTGCTATCATTTATGCCTTTCTTCGTTCTTAATAAATGTTTATCCTTTATCAAAGTAGTTGTGTAACCCGTCTTAGGACTCCTTTATTTTAAAAAATTCCTTTCTGTGTTTGCGGTTAGCATTTATAGTTATCTGTTCAAGGCTTTCTTATATCTAAGTTTCCATCCACTTGTAAAATTTGCAAAATTTTGATTATCCAGATTTGATATCGATGGATTTGTTACTGGATTTGGCAATCCAGACTGGGCAAGGACACATGAAGCTGCTTCACAGACATCTCCTGTGGTTTCAACCCTTGTTGATGGAGGTGCAACATGTATTGGAAAAACTGTTGTTGATGAAATGGCATTTGGGTTCGTACTTGATTCTGCACTTCCATATTTTAGTTTTTGTTATAATACCTTATGTTTGAGTTGCATTGTGGACTCTTTCGTCTAGGTAAACGTAATGGTTCAGGCAAAATATTAAACTACCTTTCTGTTCCAAGGACACAGGTGTATCAAATATGAGCACATCTTCTATTGCCTGTTTATAATTCAATGGTGGTTGTTTCTGGCATGTTACTTGTACAGTATTTCGGGAGGAAATAAGCATTTTGATACACCCACCAATCCCGTTTCTCCTGCACGTGTACCGGGAGGATCATCAAGTGGAGCTGCTGTAGCTGTCGCTGCCAATCTTGTTGACTTTTCTTTGGGTATGTCTTTTTATTATTTCTTTTTAAAAGCTTTAATTTATTTATCTATTTTCTTTTTCCATAGAGTTCAGAAAATAGAAAGGTGAAACCATATTCCATGTGGGTTACCCAAAAATTTGCTCATGATTATATGTCGAGAATGATTATATGTTGATATTGATTTCTGATACCTACCCTTTCTATTGAAGTTTCTACATTTGATGCTTATTAGGTTGTTGGATTAGGAGCGCACTCCAAACATAGATTGATTAGAGTTTAGCTGGGTTCAGTTTCATATGAAACTTGTTTATCTAGCCATCAAGAAATTATCTTTATTTGCTTCAGTTGCATTAGCAGGTAGTCTTAAGAAAGGACTTATGATATGTATCCATAGGCAATTGATTCTTCTTCCAACTGAAAGCTATAGGATGTGGAGAGGATGTGAGAGTTGATATGTAAAAGGATTCTTGAGTTGTAAGTGCTTAGATCAATCAGGTACCTCGCTGTGATAGCTAAGCAAAAGGTGTATCCAAAATCTTATGTGATACTCCTCCCGTTCCACCCAAAGAGTCCACGCTTGAAAAGTCCAATAATTAAGGTATACATAAGTATCATTAGAGTTGATTATAATTATAAAAATGCTTAAGCATGGTCAAGATGGTTATTACAAGTGGAGGGTAAAATTAAAGTTATGGAGATTGTAGGCATAATTTTTATAACCGGACTCTTTAAGTGAAATATCTCAAAATAAAATAGTGGACTCTTTGCTTGGAACGGAGGGAGTATATAGTTGTAGTGAAATAGTTTTTTTTGAGTAGTGCTGAACTATTTAAGCTTCTGATATTTCACTATTCTAGTCTCTTATTAAAGAGCATGAACAATCATATAGGTCACCTTGGCTAATCCGAATCTTTGTTTGACTAATTATTTTCTGTTCCCCGTTGCATAATATTTTCTTGGCTTTTGTTCCTTCCAATAGTTCTTTTTAACACTGCTAGTAGTTGAAGTTAATTTTCTAGAGCTACTATGGTTTCTGTACCATTTCATGGCTATTGTGGTGTTTCTTATTTAGGAACATGCACTCTCTAATTAACAGTCTATGACAGGTGTTGATACTGTTGGAGGCGTGAGGCTACCCGCCGGATGTTGTGGTGCACTTGGATTTCGACCTTCACATGGATCTGTTCCACATTTAGGGATTATTCCTATTTCAGCAAGTCTCGACACTGTCGGTATGGATTTTTATAATTTTTCATTACTAGCCTCTATGAAATGTTGGAATGTAACTTTTATTTTTTTAATAGTAATTTGGACGAATTGATTTCTTCTTGTTCTTATTAGTGCATGATCACTTATTCTTTAATCATTTCCCACCATAAATTTATACTTAATTCCTCAGATGACATGTGCTTTGCTAATTATTGACTTCTGATTTGAATTACTACTGGTGAAGAAAAAATATAAAATAACTTGCTCAAGTCATTTGGCTTAAGCAATGTCTTTTTAGGATTAAGCCATCTTCTAGGAGGGGCACCTGTTGACACACGTTTCACATATTCATATTTGACCTGATTAGATCCGTCTTTATTGTACGGACTGAACTCTAACTCCTGTTTCTGCCATTAATCATCTGTCTTTGACCAGCAAATTCACCCTTGCAGGATGGTTTGCAATGGATCCCAATGTATTACGTCGTGTTGGACACGTGTTGCTGCAAGTGCCATTTGCAGTCCAGCGTAATCCTAGGAATATTATTATTGCTAATGACTGCTTTCAGTTATTAAACATTCCTGTTGACCGGGCTACTCAGGTGGTAATCAAATCCACGGAGAAACTATTTGGGAGTATGTTCTTTTGCCTTTTACCTTTTTGTGAGAAGTTGTAATGTTATTTTTTAATCATATTTACATTTTTATTGTTGAATTTGTCTGCATAATTGTTAAGAAGTATACCTTTTCAGGACAAGTTTTAAAGCATGAGAATATTGGAGATTATATTGGTTCAAGAGTTCCAAGCTTAAAATCGTTTCATTCTAAAAAGTCAAATGGTGAAGTCAAGTCTTCTTCACTAAGATTGCTGGCAAATGTTATGCTATCAGTTAGGAGGTAAAGTTTCTGATGGTGCTCTTGTGAGCATTCCTTTTATTCCCCCGAAATTGCTTTTATTTATGATTGGGACAAAGTCTGGTTTGAACTAGACCATTCATGCTTGAGTTATGTGCCAAACTCATGAAATTTATGTTCTTGCCATCCTTCAAAACAGGCATGAGTTCAAACAGAATCACTATGAATGGATCAACTCTGTGAAGCCTACTCTAGATTCTCTTATCTCGGCTGAAGTACACGAAAGGCTTGATATGGAAGATAAGGAAATTGAAACTTGCTATGCGGTTAGGAATGAAATGCGTTCAGCTCTAAATACCCTTCTGAAGGTATCATATTGTAATTTTATAAGTTTAGCACAAAGCGATAATATTCAGAGGTTAATGTTTCATTCAGTTTTTATTATTAAGGTTTTTATTATTTTGTTTTTTATTATTAAGATTAAATCCATAGCTATGCTAAAAATGTCGCTTTTGAAGATCCCTTGCGCTTTACTTGCTTTGATCTTTTCTACTCTTGTTTTTTTTTTCTACTTTATGGTACAGTTAATAATATGAGGCATATATTTTCCTTGCTACTTGTAACATTGAAAATGTATTAGTTTTTGATTGTATTCTTTTTGTTGGGGATGTTGCTTTATTCTTAATGATATTCTTTTTATACTGTTTGCAAGTCCCACAGCTTGACCAATATCTGTAATCCTACGTGGGTTTCTATAACACTTGCTGTTTAATGGGTTCTCAACAGTTGAGCCTTACACGTGACAGACTTTCTCTATCATTTGAGTTGTAGGTGTATGGGCCCAACAAGAGATTGTTTCGGCTGATAACTAACAGAATCTTAAAGTACCACTCACCTTGTTGTGCTTAGATACTTGGTTGTATAGTCAATTTCTTGAAAAACTCCTTAAATATTGTTTTTTTTAAATTTGGTCTTTATGCTACTTTAAATTTGCAAATTAGACCACCATTCTTAGACTCGTCACAGCTACATTGAACATGATATCTCTTGTTCTGTAGTGTCATAGATTAAATCTTTTTGGTCTTATTTGGCTTTATTGTCTTTCGTATTTTATAAAGCTCGCGTTTGTCTAATGCCTGATGTTTGGATGGATGATTTGAGCAGGATGATGGAATTCTCGTTATCCCTACTGTTGCCCGCCCTCCTCCCAAACTGGGTGCCAAAGAGCTCTCATCAGAGGACTATTTGATGAGTGCATTTACTCTTACGAGTTTAGCAAGCTTGTCAGGTTGCTGTCAGGTTAAATTCTCTCTCTCTCTCTCTCTCTCTGTGTGTGTGTGTGTGTGTGAAACACACTTATCACACATGCACAGTCATGAACAGATGTGATCTGTTGGCATTATAGTGAATAAGATTTGTTATTTGGACCTACTATCACATTCTTATATGATTGTTTTCTTAAAAATGTTTTGTTTTGGTGCTTGGTTTGTTAACGATGTTTCTTTGCTGCTTCAGTTAGTTCTTTATAAGGTTTATGTATAACTAATTATGAGTTAATTTTTCCCTCCATCTCATTGTAGGTCGTGGTACCATTGGGATTCTATGAGAAGTCCCCTGTTTCCATATCCTTTATAGCAAGACATGGAGGTGACCGCTTTTTACTAGATACTATTCAAACCATGTATGCATCTCTGCAGCAACATGCTGATGAAGCGGGGAAGCCAAAACCATCTGGTAGTGTTGTCAGCCAGGAGACATCTGCTGAGATAGCTAAAGAAAAGGTATACAACATTTTGTTTCACTCGCCTTGCAGAATCATTTTTCCGTTCATATATCTAAGTTGCTGTGATCTGGTTTCATGCTATACCACGTGTATAATGATACACGTATTGTTGGTTGAGCTATCATAATAGATCAGGACTATAAGTGTGTTGTCTATTGATCTGGTAGTTGCTGGTTGATGTAGCTTTTAGAATTTATCCAGTGTCCCTTCTCTTTTAAACGAATTCCATTCTATCTGTATATTTGGTGCTTTCGTGCCGGCAATTTACCAATATATAGGTTTTACTTCTGCTCGCGCCAATTGTTCTTTGTTATTGCAAATATTTTTTGGCCGAATCTTTGGTGGAGCATAATTGTTGTGAAAAAGCCATGCTCTTGTGCTTGAAGTAAGAGTTATGCGGGATGGAAGCACAAGAATAGTGATGCCGTATCTGACAATATTTAATGGGTAACAGGAATCGGCCTGCAGCCGTGAAATTTCTTTTGTACTCATGGAAATCACTATAACCCTACCAAACACACGTATCAATATTAAAATGTTGTCTTTGAGCGTTCCTAATGGTATCAAATCACTATCTATAATATTAAATGATGTTTTACTCGTTTATCATTTTATGTATATTAACAAATGGTGTTATTCTTTTTAAGTCCTAAGTAATCAATTTAGAACATGTGTGATCCCATTCATCTATAAAATATTCCACACAAATACAGAATGCTAATTTTCTCATGCTTATCTATGTCCCAAACTCGTTCTTATATTGTGTAAATTCTAGGTTCAATGGATCATTTTGTTATTTCTTACTGTCTACCACTTCCAAACTCGAGGATGAGTTTCCGTAAAAGTTGGGGAATGATGCAAGACCCATGAATAATGACATTAGAATTAAACTATTATTATTTTGTGATAAGCTGAATTATAATTTTTGTATTAGTAGATTATTTGTTCTTAGCGTGTTTGAGGTTCTTGTTAGGCTTATCCAAGTATTTGAGTCCAAGTTGGCCCATCCGTCAACTTCTGTTAGAGACATTGACAAGAACCTCTTTTTAACAGATTTTTATCTACAGGAGTAACATTTACCCCGAAGAATTTTAATTTTAGAAGTCCTTTTTTTGGGGGAGATAGGTAGTTATTGCCACGGGACGTGCAACATAAAAAGAACTAAGCACAGAAAGCATGAAACATGTGGACATCCCCCCTCCAAAAATGGCTATTCTTGTGTGAAGACTTTCTGGTGATCCATAAAGTCCTTTTGGGTCTTCATCTTTCAGTTATCCAAGTTTGACTCAGAACTATTCCCTTCATGATTGGTGAACTTTGGAAGACAAGAAGAAGCACAGGCTTATGGCTTTTTTTTTTCCTTCCTTTCTAGGAAGGGATTTCAGTTGTGTGGTTGTTTTGGTAGCTGAAACTGAAAGTTGTGCTTTGCAATATGATGTACTTGTGATGATAACATATTTGTGGGAGCAGTAATTCGGTGTTTCATCAATGCAAAGTTGTTGTCCTCGCTCGTTTTGGCTCACTTTATACTGAAGAAACTCAATTAAAGATACAGACTACAGAAAGGATCTTATAGAACATTTGACAGACTTCATTGACAAATATTTGAAATTCATTGAAAAAAAAATATTCAATGAAAGGAATTCGTGCCACTTGACGAGTCTAGAGAGCTCTAGTAATCTGATTGCTAACCAATAAAGATAGAGATAATCCAATCAAGCCAGAAGTAGCATGTTAAATGTTTGTGGCCATGTTACATTTTTTAGACAGTTCTTTTTCTTGCTATTGCTTATCATCATCTTTGTTTACCATCTTTATGATTTAGGGTAACCAAGCTTTTAAAGACAAAAACTGGCAGAGGGCCATTGGCTTTTACACCGACGCGATAAAACTTAACAGCAATAGCGCAACATACTACAGTAACAGAGCTGCGGCATACCTAGAATTGGGAAGGTATTGTTTTGTTCGGGAGTTGATTGCATAAGATTTGTGTTTGGGTTTGACTTTTAGCATCTTGTTTTGTTCATGCAGTTTTCTCCAAGCTGAAGCCGATTGTACCAAAGCGATCGAGCTTGATAAAAAGGTGATCTATTTTATTAATAATCAAATATTATAGTTTCTGAGCGTCTGTATAATCAAATGGTTATATTGGACCTCTGAAGGTGATCCTTTTTGCGAGCTCAGCTTGTTAATTTCTCTTCATTCTATACATAGTTGTTAGGATCGTTTAATTCAAAGTACGAACCAGGTGATTGAAAAGAGATGGTTCATTGTCGCTATTTAGAATCAAGGTCTAACCGTCTAAATCTACTGTGGGTCATGAATCGAATGAATTATAAGTGAATAATGAATCTAATTGGGAAATAATGACTCTTGTGTTTAAGGTTTATAATATCCATACAGATTATCTTTTTGGCTCTATACCTCTCCAACTCGCATTAAGGAACTAAATCTCCTTTTCTCTTCACACATTCCCAGTTTTAACGCCAGTCTGTCTAATGGTTTGGCATGTAAAATTCCCACAATTCATGGCTTACCAAAATTTTTGTACCATATTGTATGCTCCTCTTGGAAAACTTTGCCGCTAGTTACTCTTTCTGCTACTTGACTTAAAACATGGAAGTTTACTTGCTTGCAAGTTTGATGGTTGTTTAGTCGGCCATTTGGTATATGGTTATGTACTTCATGTGGTATATTGGGGTTGCCGCAGGGAAGAGAGGGGCGAGGTTCAAGGCAAATCTTATACTAGGCACTTATCGTGGTATATATATCAATTTCAAGTCTATGTTCTTTATGGCTTAAAATCTGTGGTGTGTGTGTTTTTTGTATAGGTTTTAAGGATATTCGTGTTCAAGCTTGCAAGGAAGTATTTAAGAAAAGTGTTCTTATGTTCTCAAATGATCATTAAATGTATGGAAATATCATCAAACCGGATAGGATTGTGGTCTTAGTAAACAAAAAAAGAACAAATGAACTGTGATCGAATTCAGGGTCGTAAAGATGTGTACTTTATACTTATTGTGATTGTTAGAAAAGAAACATGATCAAATGTATACTTTTCAAACAATTATGGAGAATAAAGCAAATGGATTGCTGTTCTAGGGAAATAAAATGTGATCAAATGAATAACGTTCATATTTGTATGCAAGCATCGTGCAACAGAATTGTCTTGTTTTGGAAAAGAAATATGCAAAAATCTTGTAAGTTTAATATATCAAAAATTTTGGAACTTGGATCAGAGGTTCTTGTGGTTCCTTGCTTAGTTGAAGGGTTCAGAGTTGAGCTATGACCTACTAGGCAGTGTCTTTGGTCAATAACTATTTGAATCTCGTGGTATAGTTGATTGCCCATTGTCAAATGCATGGAAGAATGCTTATCTTTCTTCCGAAACAAGGATTGCTTTGAAGCAGTCCTGGTTTCTTAAGAATCCTTTGTATTTACCTATTCAACATTAAAAGTTGATTTTCGTGGCAAATAGAATCCAGAAGCTTATGTGACAGTTGTGTTTGTTGTTAGGGGTGGGAGAGGACAGAGAGACCACCTTGTTGTGTGGTGTGCCATTCATCTACTGTTCTTTAGTTTGATAATATTTTGGTTCTGTTTGGGATGTCTTAGAATCTTTGCTCTGCCTTCTTCTGTTGAGGATCTCCTTTAACGGCAAGTTCAGCTGTTTTAGTCGCAGTAGGGACAGGAGAATTAGTTGAGTGATGATCTTGCTTTGGATTATGTAGCTGACCCCAAGTAGTAGAACAAAGGCTGAGTTGGTTTAGTTAAAGGGCTGGAGCGTTTCTTGGAGGTGTGCTACTCCCTCCGTTCCTAAATAATTTTGTTGTTTTCCATTTTTGTCCGTTCAAAAAAAATTGTCCAATTTCTAAACTTTCCGTTTTAGGAAAACACTTTTACCACATTACCCTTACTTTTTCTTCCTACTTTAATTATGGCCGTATGCGCAAAGGCTTTAAAGGAAACTACATATTATGCCATTATTTATAATAGTCAATTTATTTTTTTTAATTTGTGTGCTCGTCAAATAAGACGATTATTTAGGAATAGTGGGAGTATTATTTTGTTATTATAATATGAAGATCTTCAAGGTTCGGTTCCTTCCTTTCCATCCCTCCAGGATTGAGTGGTCTTCTTAGTTTTGCTATGGGCGTTGGATGTAGTTGCTTTCCGGAATTTATGCTATTTGACAGACAAGCTTGGATGGAAAACTACTCTCTTCATTGTTTTGTTTTTTTAGTGTTTGTGGTACATTTCTTCTCCTCTAGTACATTGGTTTTTGGCTTGAATTCGGATGTTAGGGTTGCGAGAGAGTCCATATCCATATAATCCCTATGAGAAAACCGAAGGTCAACCAACCTTTGTTTGTGCAACTTGAGTCTTTAGAGTATTTTTACTGAAAAGACATTGAAAGAGAACCATGTTTTGATGTGGCTACGTACAAGTATGCATTACTTTGAGAAAAATATCTTTAGGACTTGAAAGCTTTTTAGACTCGCAATTTCCATGTCTACCAATTCAATTTTATGCCTCTTTTCCTTGGTGTAGTTGGATTTTTTATATTTTTTTACAAATGTCAATCTTGTGATTAATATGTACATGTACACACAGACACACATATATAAATACATATACACATAAATATGTATACACACATATACATATATATATATATATATATATATATATATACACACACACACATATATATATATACACGCACATATAAATATATATACATGTATATATATATATATATATCTACTTAATTGCAAAAATATGACTAAGCCTTTTCTCCTGTTCCAGAATGTCAAGGCTTACTTAAGAAGAGGCACAGCGCGGGAGATGCTTGGTTACTATAAAGACGCAATTGAAGGTGAGTAATTGGATTGATGCCATGGACGTAAATCAACTTTTCAATTTGAAGTTGGTGTAAATCATTTATTGATGGGCATGTATTAGATTTAGTTCTTCATCATTTTGAGGATCTGCTAATTAAAAGCTGACATTTGTGAAAATTGTATTCTTTTCATCCAAACTCACAATTATTGGTGTTTCTTTTTTTATTCATTTAATTATTTATTATTGCTTTGATTTTCAGATTTCAGATATGCTCTTGTGCTAGAGCCGACCAACAAAAGAGCTGCTATGTCTGCTGATAGGTTAAAGAAGTTGTTTCAATAGATTGTTGTACAAACTGGCTGTCCGGATAAAACTTTCATGACAACGAGAGCCTTCCTTGCACGACCACAATCATTTGCTTGACATGAGAGGATCCGTATATGAACAGATGTCGATTGCCGGACATCCCAAAATGGTTGGGGGCTATACGTACCTTTGGGAGGGCATTCCAAGGGGTCAGGGTTTATTCTTGCAAGATCTCACCGCTGTTTAGCAGCTCAAGGATTTTGCTTCTGCTTAGGGTTGTAATATAGGTCAATTTTGCAGCTATTGGCTATTCTACAGTCAAGTAGTTGATAAAGTGAAAATTGTAATTCTAGTATGTATTCTGCTGAGTTTTTTTGCGACTGAGGTGACAGAATTTTGCGGGTTTACATGTGCTTTTTTTGGAATTAAGTCTTCCGGTGTCCAAATTTGTAGTACTTAATTAAATGCTAGTAATCCCCTCAAGTACCTATCTGCCTTTCTGGAGCCTCAAGTTAGCCAAGCATCTTCAGTGATATTTTAGAATTTGTTGATAGTTTTTTTCTGCTAGAGTAATGATGTTATGCATCTATCTGTGTGTTAGAAGAGAGACAGAGAGATGAAGATGCCTGCTTTACCGGCGATTCTGGTGTAGCAGCACAGAGAGACAGATAGGATTTGGCTGGTGAAGATGGAGGTCACTGCTTGTCAACGCAAGACGGGGATGATGGATAGACAATGGCGTGGAACAATAACGAGAGCTAGCCTGAGGGAGTTTCAACGGCAAGGACAGGAAAAGTGGGGGAGACTGTGAGACGATGAGGGGCATGAACATGCGAGACAAATGGGATTAGTGATTTATCGACGGACTTGTAATCTCACTGACGGATGCGTTTACCGGCTGAGTGGTCACCGACCACGAATGACAGTTGGAAATCCTTTGATACCTTTTGTGTGAAAAATCCTCAATAGATTGTTATCTTACAATATTTAGGGACAGATTACCCAAGGGAACGGAACTGGTTTTGTTGGCACGTTCCATTGGTAAAGAAGGGCTTTCCAATAGTGTATTTTTTCACTTCTCTTCCTTTTTTAATTATCTTAACAAATTTTGCATGTCATGAGTCCATTTAAGTAGCAGAATTAGTTGACTTTGACTCGAAATGCCGTTTCTCAAGGTCCCATAACACAATCGATGATGATCATGAATTATTCACGATGATACTACTTGTTGCGTTGCGTGTACAATTTATAATAATGTAAGAAATATATAAATGTGGTGAGGAGGTTATTGTTAGGAGGAGAGGGCATAACTTTCCTATTCAGGTTAGATAGATAGTAGAAACGTTTTTTCATTTCATTTTCGTCTGTCTTATATTATTAACTTATTCGAAGATTACCACTTTTTGTTTTATTAGTCATGTGTTGTTGGAATATGATTCTCCTCATTTACCCCATTCTGTTCTGTAGGCGATCGACCATAAAAATTTAGTTTAGTGGTGTTTTCTTTTCTACGTATCCACCAATGTATCTTTACTAAATGTTTGTTTGTTTGTTGCGACTTTTGGCTGAGCATATTTAGAGTGTTGCGGAAGCCCCAGGAATGGATTGCGTTTGAAATCGTCGTAAAGAAATATAAATGTGGTGAGGTTATAAATGGAATAGGGCATAGCTAAACGTTTTCCATTTTCAACTTATTTTTACTAAGGCTATGTTTGGCTACTCAATGTCATACTTTGGAATTGGAATTGGATGAACAATTTGAGCTCCACGAAATTCAAATTGTGCTTTCAATTCCAATTCCATTTACAAACATACAATTCTCAATTCTGTTCTATTCGTGATGGGTTTGAATAGGATTTCCATTTACCTCATTCCGATGCCATCACTAGGCAAGCGAGCAAAAAAATTATAGGGGTGTTTTTGGTTCACACTACGTATCCACCACCGATGACTCGCGATGCATCTCCCTTCGGAAAAAAGAAAAAATAAAATAAAAAGAATCTATACCAATGTCTGTCAATGGGAACTTTCTTTACTTATATACTCGTGAAGTAATCTCATTTACATCTTCATTCACAAATGTACGGAACTTTGTAGCAAAATGACAAAAATAACTTGCTACATATCAAAGCCATCATCCTCACAATCCAAAGCAAAAAGCTCTTTTAGCTGTTCATCTGTCCATTGTGGTAGGGAAGCACTTTTTAATAGTGGTTCCTTTTGTCGCTGAACTGCATCTATTCTCGGAAGTTCTTTTTCAGAACAGTTTCCAACCGAGTTTGGGCCAATACTAGTGTGTTCGAGGCTGCCTGACAGATTACCTCCATTTGACCATTTCTCATTGTTACCTGAGGCCCTGCATTCATCTTCACTGACCTCCATTCTGACTGCTTCATTGAAAATTTCCTTGGCACAACTTTCTCTTACTAGCAATGGCTCTATTCCCACAGTAGCATTTTGGGTTATGTTTATGCCACTTGGGTTGCTGCAGTGGCCGACACTTTCTCGAAATGAATTCCTTTTGTCTTGATGATTATTATCATGTAAATTCCCTCTTGCATTACCACTGGTTCTAATTTCAATCATCACGTCTTTGGTTCTTCTGTACTCTGATTATGAAAATGTGTTAGTTCAGAAGCCTAAAATATCTCTAAGACACAAGGATAAAAAAAATAATGACTACGGTGTTTCATATCAATTTGCATGACAAGCTGCATGTTGTTTTCTCGAATAGATTGTTTCACAGTACTCACCGGTGCCAGGAGCAGCATATTTGATTGCACATGCAGGAGAGTCGTTCTGTTGCAGTGGAGGTCCACTATCCTTATGGAATACCTGCAAACAAAATGAACTTTTTATTTCACTTGCACAGCAGAGGCAATGAGCACATCAATGGCACGTTCACATAAATCCACAATTCTAGCAATTACGCGGTCAATTGCTGTGTAGAGTGGAGAGCAGTCTCCTGACCAACCACTTTCCATTTCCCTCTTAATTATTCCATTCCTCCCATTCTTTTTCCCTCTTACACCAATTGACCAATTACATTGGGTAGCTAAAGAACGTCTGGACTAAGAACTCTACGACTGAATTACCCCCCTTGTTATTTCGCATAGCTTGAATCTAGCCTCATGAATGGATACGATTAGGACAATCATCATCCTATTTTGAAATCAATTTCTAAAAATCCAGTTGGATGACAAGACACGAGTGCCTTTAACAGAACACCCCTTCTGGAGTGTCTTGGCTGTCACTAGAGTCAACCTCGAGGCTTAGGGTTGTCCTAGCACTCACAACTCACAAGCAAACACCTCCAAGCTCCTCAGTCTGATCAGAGAGCTGTCCTACTCCTACCCTGATTCCACTTAATGGGAGATCAATAAGGCAGCACAGCATTATAAAGCTGCTCAAGCATAACTCTAATACCACTTTTTAAGAGAGCAGAAAGTACACCCTCATCACTTGGAAGAGGAAATGGAGAGCACTATTCTTGTCATCATGTAAGGATCTGATGAGCCACCAGTAGAATTATAGTTACTAGTAAATATGGCACATGCATGCGTGTGTATAATTATTGTTATTTTTATGTTCGTTGGTAATTGATTATTTTTTTTCATAATTTAATTTTAATTTTTTTGTTTATTTGGTGGTCCTTGGGTAGTTATTTTGTGAATAGAGTGAGAAGTGGGTCGTTATTGTAAAGAGTTGTGTGGAACTTTATGATTTATAAAATCGTAATTATATTTTTAGGTGGGGTAAAATTGGCAAATTAAAAAAGCGTGACTTCATTTTGAGCCCTCCCGCTTTATAATAGTATAATGATAGAGAAGAGAAAACCAAAACGCATGCATGGAATAAAACATTTAAGGAATTGAAAATGACTTGTGAATTGGACCAACAAATGAAATCAATGCAAATCTGCAAGCTAATCTGATAATGATGAAAAGCTTCATGGCACAAATAGATAAACAGGATTGGTATGATTAGACAATTGCGGCACTTGTGACAATTCAAGGACGGTGCTGGTGCTGAACACATCAAAACTCCATCTGAAGGAGCACCTGCTCACAAGTTGGAAGGTTCAAAGGTACCTCAAGAAATATACAGTGGAAACTGGACCAAATGATAAGTGTGAGGTCCATGGGTGGGTGCTAAAGATGCACAAAGGTTTAGTGGATTGAGCTGCAATGCATCAGAAGTCATAATTGCAGCTCAAGATCCACTCAAACCATAACATAGTTCCCATATTTACTTAATGATTCTTACATTGAACTTTTATTGGCAGCATACAGATTTCATTAATTAAAACAATTTGTGGAGCGTATTTGCACATGAAAATCATGGATGGAGTGAAGAATATAATCCGGAATGCGTACCTTCACGATATTGCTGCGTGTGATGTTAAGATAATGTGCCGATCGTGAAGGGGCAAAAATAGCAACCTTAAAATTACAAAACAGACAATTAGAACGAAGTACTAATGATAACTCCAATTGCAGACTTTATGATACGAAGTACCGAATATACTGATAGGCTGATATAACTTACATCATCAACCCATTTGGACAACATACCTTCTGAAGTATCAGAACAGAACCAACAGATATGTCCTTCGCAAACTCACCCTCAGAAAGGACTTTCCGATGAATGGAACCAGCAACTGTACCCGTGGGATCCTAAGAGCTTAACCCAAATCAGTGACTCAAAACACATCAAACCCATTTTACATAGTATACAATGCTCGTATCCTAACCTTCAGGGTCACCATAAGATCACCAAGACCGTTTGGCGTGCAAGACTTGATAACAGCAACAACCTAATTGAAAATACGGAAATGTATCAAAAATAATTAAGCACAAATGTTTACATAAAAACAAACAACAATCCAAATGATAAGGTATACGACGATACTCGTTAAGCGTAACTCTTCATGATTATAAAATACCTGATCAGCCCTGCCAATATTTAGGCATCTCTTGATAGAGCTCAAAGGTGAACTAGGAATCACACCATCTTCAACACCTTCAACAATAGAAAAAAACAGAAAAGCCCAAAATTCATCAACTAATAAATGGAAGAACCCACCGCCCCACCCCGCCGTCCGCCATAAATAATTAAATCAGTACCATCAGCAGTAATGAACTCAATCGCGGAAGCCCAAGGATTGCGCTTGAAATCATCGTCCTCCTCCGCATCTTCGATCGCTCTCCTTATATACTCCTGAGTGGCAACCGGTGGTTCCTGGGAAGAGAGGGTCCGGAGGTCGCGGGTTTTGCGGAGCATGGCGGACTGAACGGCGCCGGCAGGGCCCGGAATAAGAGGCGGAGAATGAAATAGTTGGTGGGAGGGAGAGTTTAGGGTTTCAGATTGGGAGGGAGGAGAAAGGCTAATTAGTGGTTGAGTGAGGTGAGAGGAGGAGGAAGGCGTGAGATGATTTGACTGAGATTGGGTGGCGGAGGTTTCGTGACGACGCTTGCAAGGGCGGAGGAGTGATGGGAGGTCGGAATCGTCTACATCAAGTGCTTCCCACGCTTCCATTTTTTTGGGTTTTCGAAGCTGTGAATGGTACGGTCGTCAGCGGGCGGGAATGTGATTTTCTTGAATTATGTGGGTTAGGTAGGACCTAGGCTCCTGACCCAATCTATGTTCACCGACTCAAAATAGACGGACCTCCCACGGGCCACGGACCACATGGACTTCATCAAATGACCATTCACGTGACCGCATTTTTTAGTCATTTAAGAACTTTTCATTCAAAGTGTTCCTAACGCCTTAGACTAATCTTTCGAACTAGTCGGATCACAAAAATTGTGAAGCTCTTCTAACAAAATTTAATGCAGTTGTATTCTCATAAGATTCGAACTCAAGACCTGTTATCCATTTTTTAGATATATTTATTTTTAAATATGTGTTCATTTTTTAAATAAATTTATTTCTAAATGAGAGTCCATATTTAATATTTATATGAGTTTATTTTTTTACTTTAATCACTTATCATATCCTAGTGTGGACTTCTCATAATGTACGTAAACATTAAGATTATTAATATACACATATTACTAAAATTAGACACTCATTTAGAGATGGAGAGAGTGAATAATTTGTTCTTCATGCAAGGTTCTAGGACTTTGGTTTTTGTTTTTTTTAAACCTTTTTCTTTGGTTCCACCTACTTCTTTTACTTCTTCTTCGATTATTACAAAACAAAAATTCAAAACTCAAAAACCAACCTTAAAACCATCATGCCAAATATACTTTAGAATATAGCTTATTTGACGTGTAGGTAATATTTATGAGAAATGTTAAAGCCACCTAAAGAGTACCAAAAAATGTTGCGCCTAATGACATGACACCTAAATCCAATGTTGGATTTTAAGCAAATTTCTTGCCCGGCAGCAAATGTTTGATTTGAAAATTTAACGAAAATTCAACATTAGATTTGAGTGTCATGTCATTAGATGCAACATTTTTGATATTCTTTAGATGGATGTAGCATTGCCCAATATTTATTTGAAGGTATCGTGAAATAACTTTATTGAAAAGTGAAGTGTGAACAATAATTTCTTTAGAAAAATATCTTATCTTTTTTTTTGAAGGTTTAAATCTTGGTTACCTATTTTACCTTTAAAAGATAATGGTATGTACTTCATGGGACTATTTTATCGATCTCAAATGAATGTGGAGTAGTACATAGTGCGAAAAATGAGTTGGTGATATCAAATGAACGTTCGTAGTGCGAAAAATGAGTTGGTTGAAGCAGAAAAAGAGTTTGCTTGACAAAAAAGAAATAATTTAGTGATGATAGTCTAATATCTAAAATCTACTATAAGATCAGGGATATTATAGGCCGGGTGTACACTGCATGCATAAAATCGCTGTTTCAAAATATCCAGTCCCACAACATCCAATATGAACATGATCAAAACCTACGACATGCATAAAGATATGTAGTTAGATAAATGGTTCGGTTTTTTTTTTTTTTGTGTTTCCTAATTAAGAGGTTGTTGGAAGGGATCGAACCTGGAATGGTAGCGGGGTCAAATATATTATGGTGCCACAACAAACAATATTAACATGATCAATAATGTTTGGCTTACCGAATTTTCAGTATATCTCAGCGTATTTGATTTTCATCTCAGTGTTTTGCATGGAATTCAACATATTTCGGAGAAAATTGTTGTGATTTCTTGCGACGGAGGATAAGGTTTCAATACATTTCCGTTGATCAAATGTATCAGCTATATTGAGAGTGATTACTTCCGGTAAGCATCCCACTGGAGCTAGGCAGTCCAAACATGCACCATGATTTTTCGTGCTCCCTCCTTCGACAAATCCTACAATACGATATTGAAATGACAATAATCACTACGTACCTTTATTAAATCCTTGCTTCTCGTATCAACAAGGTTGTTGATTTGGTTTATTATAAGTAGTTGATTATCAGATAATTACACGTTATAGGTATCACCGTTAGACTCACTCGAACGCAACAATTTCAATGTACAGAGAGTGGTAAAGATCGATGACGAACCTGAATGAAATTGTGGATGATTTGCATCAAGAACTTCTGATAAGACGAGACAGTCGGATAAATTTTCCGTCTAAAAGGAGCGCCGGCGCCAAAATAATTGGCAACGAAGTCGTTAGTGCCAGCGCTTACTATGAACAGAGCCTTGTTTATCATATTTTTGGTTTTTTCCTTTCCTATATATAGAATGCTCAATCCTTTCTTTGTATTCTCGAAAGTATTCCACTTCCTTTTGCACTGATGAAATCACACCCTGCAAATTATTTATTTAACAAACCCATCAAAATTTTCCAAATCCACTATGTTTTTCCACTAATTAAAAATACATTGCGTTGTGTGACAGAGATAGATAAAGAGAGAGAGAGAGAGACACTTAGTATGGCAGTGAGAGGGTCGAATCCTGAGCCGGCAGAGGCAAAACCAACGCCCGTCATGAGCTCGTCGATGCTATATACGGATCCAAGTACGGTGGTATTGTCTCTTTGACATGCAAATATGAAGCTGCACCCATTCATTATTACCACACAAATTAAAGTCGATCAAAAGTTGCAAAAAGAAGTGATATTTCGCAAATCTTCTGTCAAAGTTTAATCATGTTTGTTAACAAAAAGTAGAGAAAACGAGAGCTTACCAATGAAATCAGTCACAAGACGGCCATTAGAAAACCTTCCCGTGGGAATGTGGTTGATAAAATCTCTCCCATAAGGTGAAAAATTGCTCTTAGTAACAGTTCCCGCTACGTAGGTAGTTATTGTTTCGGATCCAGGGTCAACAGTGGAGTCTCCAAACACAAAAATGTACGAAATCGGATAATTATAAGGCCTTTGATTAACTTGATCAGCTTGAGCATTAGAGAAGAAGATTTAAAGGGAAGCAGTATAAAGAATGAGAGATAATCTAAATGAAGAGCTCATAGTTTGCCTGAGCAAACTAAAACTAAATAAGAGCTAGAGTGGTGTACTATACTGTAGGGATAAAGAGCAGTGACGACCTTTATATATATAGTAGGAGATAATATGCAGTTGATCGATGCTCTAAGATCAACGAGAGACCTTAAAAATGTGTAAGTTGGGCACATGTCCAAGAGGTTCACAAAGAAAAAAAAAGTTACCTTTTTAAAAGTTCAATTCCAAAAAAAAGTCCATGTGTAAAATTTTAAGATATGCCATATTGGTCGTAAAACACAAACACCACGTACATAAATTGATGACGTGATGCTCAAGTACTATTAAAATATATTTTTTAGAATTTTAGGGTCAAGATGACCTAAACATTTTTGGGAACCGATAGTTTGGAACAATTTGATACAATGATTGAAATTACATCTTAGCAAGTATAACCCTACTATACTCATCTAAAATCAAAAGAGATTAAACCTTGTTGATCTTTTATTTTGAACCGTGTAAAACATAATTGATCCAACCACAGTTACAAAAGCTGGTTAGATGCCGAATACATAATTTTATATTCCATGTGTCCTAGATAAAATCATTTTATTTGACTTTGGATAAATTTTAAGAAAAATTATTAGTTAGAGTTTATTTTGAACATATTTTTCTCAACTACTCATATTGATTATATATAGCAGAGTTTTGTTATTACTGCATTAATGAGTAATAAAAACATAAAAACTAAGCATTTTGGGACACACTAAATTATATAGTAACTAAAGGGCTGGCTCAATGGCTTATCCACGCTGAGTTTTCGTGTGGAGCGGTTTAATTATTTAGTGAGATATTTCATTTAACATATTCAGAGTGATCAAATAGCCGGGACACAACATTAGCAAGATGTCTCATATATATATTCGACTCTCACTAGGTAAAATTTTCTTTAGACAATAACAGACTTGGTAACGCAAGTGAAAATTAACCTTAGATCCAATGTAGTATAGTAACATTTCGTAGGAGGAAAAAAGTTTATTGTGATGTGAGTATTATAAGGAATTAAAGCACTGACAACAAATTACAAAAAATTATGTGACCTTCAATATATTGGAAAGCACTCACATCAGATTCCATAATCGTGGCCACATTTTATGTGAAGTCACTATTATACATTTATATACCCCATCTTTTCACTTCTCACTTAGATTGCAAGTATTATCTCTCGTTTCAAGTAATAAATTTAACTATCATTCTATTTTTTCTCTTTTTCGTTATTATTTTTTTACCACAATTGTAGTGAAATATTCTATATTTTATATTCTATAAAAATTGTTGTATGTTTTTAATAATTGCAATTATCTAAAAACATATGTCAATCTCTATAAGACAAAACTAATAATTTAACTACACCTCGATTAAACTTCTCCATTTTTAATGTTTCTATATTTAATTTTTTTTTCCTACATCAGATCCAAAGATGGGGAAGTTTGACCAATAATTAACATAAATTTGATTTCCGCTCAATTCATTATTTGACCAATAATTAACATAAATTTAGTGATCACTCAATTCATTATTTGATTTCCGCAATTACACAAGAATTTTTTTATTCAACTTCAAATCCACCCCCAAGCCCAAACAATCTGTGTGAGGTAATCCGATGCCCCCCACAATTCAAGTAACACCATGTTAAAATGTAATGGAGAGGATCCCAATCCTAATCGAAAGCTTCATTTACGGCATGTAAATCTCCCGGTCAAGTTAATTCCCACCAATAAACATTGATCATAAATACTGCTAGCCATTAACAACCCGAACTCCCGTTTACAATAATCTAATAAAAACCATTTATCTATCTATAATATCTATATATTTTCTGTCATTCTTTCGTTCTCTCTACCCAGATTCCTTCCTTCCTTCCCCTGCAAAATCACCATTGCTGAGAGCTCTTACATCCACCACCTAATCAAATTACACAAAGATTCAGCCAAAAATAGAAACAAAATTACATTTCCCCCCACGTAACATTTTACAACTCTGTTTTGTTTTGGTGGGTCCCACGATCTACTATCTGTTCTTTGTCAGTTACTTAAGAGTACTTTTCTTATTTTTATTAAAATTAAAGTTAATCTCTTTTTGCCTTTGTTTTTTTGTGGGTTTGGATTACATTTACGCAGAGAAAGATTGGATTGGTTTGGTTTGGTTTGATTGGGTGTGGGGTAGGTTTTGGTATAAATAAGGGGAAGCTGAAGGGAAGTAGAAATGGAATCGCCAACGACACCAGAGAATAAACCAGCAACGTCGTCATTAATGGATAATCTGTTGGGTCTTCTCCGCGTTCGTGTTAAGAAGGGTATTAATCTCGCCGTCCGCGACCTCAGTAGCAGCGATCCCTACGTCGTCGTCAAGATGGGTAAACAGGTCTGACTTTCCATTCATCCCTTCTTTTTCTTTTTAAATCTATCTCTTGAATCGGTCAATCAACTTTTTTTTTTATCTTTCTCGTATCAATTCGTTTTAGTTTCTTTCAATTTTGGATTTTGATGAATTCTTTGACTATTATCTTAGATGGTTTTATTTATTTGAATTTGATTCTCACCTTTTTGTTGCATGGATATATCTGCTTCTTTTGCAGATCCTGTTATTGTCTTTTTAGAGACTATCTGTAAAGTGTTTTTTTATACACCTTTTCTGGGCATGTGCACTTTCTGTTTTTAGTTGGAAAAAAGCACTTAATTTCTGGGATTATCATTGTTACTGTCTCACTCCCAAAAGATATATATTTTAATTCTCTGTGACCCCCTTTTTCTTTTTTATGGTCATGAATAAAAATAGACGCTCGTCTTGTTTTGAAGCGGAGGCATTACTATTATTTACCCGGGCACTTTTTATTTTTTATTTAATTGGGAATTTGATGATTCATTAGGTAGTCAAATGTTCTTATGTGGTTCTCTTTCGGAGTGTTCTTGATTGGGAGTGATCTGCATGCTTTTGGACTGACTTGTGTTTCATACGGTTAAATATATATATTTTCAATCCAATCCATGGGATTACTATGATCATAGAAAACTATGCTTGTTGGTTCAGTAATAGTGGATGAGCAACTAGATTTGCATTTTGACATATATGGAGAGTTAATGTGATAATAATAGTTATAGTTTGTTATGAAGATTGCTTATATTTGGAAATGACGTAGTTGCAATTATTAGAGTGTTGTGTATTCAGATTTTTTCTTCTTCATTTTCATTTACTTTCATTTAGTTGTACTCCTTCCATTTCATTCAAACAGTCCAATTTCATAATGTTCCACTCAGTGAGTCTCATTTTTAAAATTAAGCCAACTATTCTGTTCATACTCTAATTTTTACCCTACATATGTGAATAACACAAGTTGGATAGAATGAACATTTTGTTTACACTGGCTAGTTTTTACTTCCAATGGTTGCAATGTAATCTTTGAAATATATTGGGACTAGTTGAGCGTGACTTGTATAGTTTTATGTTAGTAGAAATAATGGTGGAGCCAGAAATTGTACATGCTGAGCGTTAAATATGAATACTTCAATTGTTTGGCTCTGAGGATGTGATGGAAGGGATTAAAGTAGAGACCTCATAATTTGTGAAACCCCAAATCTTCTACTGGGCCACCCCTTAGTGTCAAGTCAAGTATGAATACTTAAAATATGCAATAGGAATGTACTTGCCAATTGTTTATAGGGTTCACTGAAAGGGGTTTTTGTAAAACTGATGGCACATACGGGGATTCTAAAGCTAAACGTTAGAACCTTTTGGGAGCCATGGTCCCCTTGGTCAGTGTAGCTCTAGGCAAGAATAAAGATATTTTATGATGAGGACTATCTAGTACTCCCTCCTTTCCTAATTGAGTGTCCTTTTTTAGTTTTTTTGCTTTTTAGGCCATTCTGGTAGCACATGTACATGAATGCCCTTAATGTTGACACTATAATATTGCAAGTGTACGTTGGGACATGAATACATGATAGATAGTAAAAGTGAATTTAGTAACTCCATACAAAAAGGGATATAATTCATATTTTGACAAAAAAAATTAAATAGGGACACTCAATTAGGGATGGAGGGAGTAGTATTTTTTATTTTTTTTGGATGCTTTATAGTAATTTCTCTAGACGGATTGAATAGTTAAGTGGGGCTCAATGCATCTAATTTAGGTCTAGCACTTGCAAGTTGGAGCCAGAAAATCTATATTTAAAGCTCGTACACTATGTTTTCTTGTTAGCTTGTCCCACCTACCTCTACCCCCCGATAATCATAGGCTCATATGTTTTTTGTTGTAAACCTTGTTTTCTGGCACAAATTTGAGATACTTGAGACTCAACATAGATAACTATAAGTTCTAGTTCGATAGGAATGAATAATCACTTCTTCGGGGTTAATCATACATGTTAGCATAAAATAAAAATGATACTTCATAGATAAATTTTAGAAATAATTTCTATACAAGCACTCAATGATTAAGTATTTATGGATATCTCTTTATTAGGACTTAAAATAGCTCTATTTTGTAAAAGGATTTGCTTCACGAGTCCTCTGTTACTCCACTGCATCAAGTTCCTATATGGGTCACTCAACAAGAGTTAAGGATATGTGGAAAATTCCTAAAAGATATGCTTTGAGTAAGCATATCTAGTATGTTATATTGTTGATAACAATCTCTTATGGTATGAAATGAGCAAGTGCCCTTTCAAACAACAAAATGCAGCCTAGAATACTTTTACTCCATCCGTCTCATTTATATTAGCCAATAGACAAATGCTCACTACTTTAGAAATTCTAATAAATGTGTCAACAACCACTGTCTAGTTTTTGGATTTCCACTTATACCCTTTAGTTACATAAATTTTTGGATTTGTCTAAAGTGTTTTTGGATTTCCACTTATACCCTTTAGTTACATTATTATCACATTATTATCACATAAATTTTTGGCCACTTACAAGTTCTATGCACATAAATGTGTCAACAACCACTGTGCTCATTTGATATTCACCGAAATATCCACTTCTGGTGCAGAAATTGAAGACTCGTGTTATCAATAAGAATGTTAATCCGGAGTGGAATGAAGACTTGACTCTTTCAGTCCAAGATCCAAATCTTCCAATCAAGCTGGTAAGGTTTTTGTTTCTAGTTTTTTGATATCTGCTTAGAAAATCCTAGACAAAAAGAATGATGTTCTTGCCTTCAGTGGTGTTGGAACATTAGTGCTTTACAGTTTCTTTATTATATCCACATTAGGACCTTAGAATAAGTGTTAATACTTTTTCTTTTGACAAGTACGATCAGTGTTTACTGTTGAGCTAACTTTAGCTGGCCGATTTAGGCTTATTGGGTTTGCTAGGAGCTAAGGGAAAGACCCCCTAAATCCACATACATAACTAGAACTGGTTCTTTATCAATATCTACATAGGTTTACATTGTCAAAATATTTGAAAGTTTGCAATAACTATCATCTACCTATTATAAATATCTATGTTTGGTTCTTTATAGTTTATATGGCATGGTTCCCAGGAGCTGTCATATTCTATGTTACGTGGACTCTCTCTGAGGATAGGACACAGGCATGGATCTGCCTAAATCTTAAGATTTTGCACTAAATATAGTGTAAAGCAGCCACACCCGCATCCATGTCGTGTCATGTTGACACAGGTAGTTTGGCAAAAATGAAAAGGTCCAGGTCACATAGGTGACATTTATACTTCCATCTATATCTCCCCGTCTGCTTGTCTTGCCTCTCTCTCTCTCTCACACACACACACACACACACACACACTCAGAGGTATACAGATGAGGAGTTCTGTGTGTACCTATATCTTTGTTGCAACATTTCTCTGGTACCGCAAGTGTCATTAATTGAACCCCTTTTCTATTTTAAACTTTTCCCTATTGAAATACTTCCAAGTGTTTATGGTCCCCTCAGTTTATATAAAAGCAAACCTGAAAGTTTGTTTTCCAGCTCCTCGAGGCTTAATGCTTTGTGTCTGAAAGGGTAGAACGGCTTCCCTTACGCTTTCACATTTTAATACACTGGTTCTTTCTCAGAACGACAACCAGCTATTCCTTCTAGAACCACTTTTACACGTGGTGCAAGAATTGCAGGTCTCACTCTTGAGCACTATGAATGGGAGAACCCCTCATGGAAAGGTGTGAGAACAGGGGGCTAGTTAAATATTCCCCCTCTTCTAGAGTGAAAATATTCTAAGTGCAGTTATCATGGTTGAATAATAGGACCTCTGTCATAAGTTGACGACTTGAGTCACTATTCAAGTTTAGCATATTCTTTTTGAGTCAAAAACTATAACCATTGTTGAAATTTAGAGTCTTTATGTAAAGTTAGTGCTAGAGCTACTAAACTCTTTGTTGATTTTGAGTTGATAGCTTGCGCTAAGATTTGTATATCATGTTCTGGTTATGGATCGTGTTTCTTGTTTTTGCTTTATTTTCTTTTTTCTCCTCCACTGTGTCAAGCTCACTGAAACTTGTTATCGTCTACAAGCTTCTACCTCCACACTCCCTCTATCTTCTTTTACGTTCTTAGTGTCTTTTCCTCTTTCTAATATCACAATATTCTTCATAACTTGTCATAGAGTAGATGCTAGCTCGGTAATGTTAGCAATACCTCTGAATTCCATTGAACTTTTTGTGACATTATTTTCCTCTTTTTACAAGTCCTCTTTTAACCTCCTTTTTTTTTTTTTTGCCGACTATGTTTCTATCCAAAACTAATGTGATTCATTCAGAGTGTCAACTGGCATTGCCCTCCTTCACTTAACCATTTTTCTTGAGGCTGTTGAGCAGTTGGCAGGATGGACTCAGGTTGGATGAATGGACAAATTCTCTAAAGTTGGTTCAGTTTGAGGGTTGAAGTTAGTTCACCTCTGGCTTCATATTATTTCTGTTTCTTGCCAGACTGATATCAGTGTTCTTTGACTTTTCAATAAAATCGGAGATCTTCTAGAGTATCTTCATTATAAGTAGGATTAAAGCTAGAGATTCCAACCCTTTATCTCAACTCTCCATTACAACTCACGTGGAAGTACATGTGATTGGCTAGACATCACATCACTTAACTGTGGCACAACAGACTAACCAATCACATGTACTGCCACGTTCGTTGGGATGTAAAGTTAGGATAATGAGTTGGGATCTCTAGCTTCTCCTTTCGAGTAATTTATTACAAATGATGCTTGTCATGTAGCCATAGCAAGCCTTCTATGATTCTAGAGGAACATTTAGGGAAAATGTGCAATTGTAGTTACCCCGTATGGGTAGTTTCTCTTGTAGGATTAAGACCCTAAATGGCAATGTTCTCGATAGAATGATCTTGATCAAATGTACAAGAGCCCATTTGAAAAGTCAAAACATTTATGAGATGCATAAAGTCCTGTGGAAATAAGCATTATAAAAGACAATTTATGTTGAATCCAACTTACTGGTTTCTTATGAGGGGGAAGGTAAACTTTTATGGAAATCGGAAGCTTTAATTTATCAAAAAGAGACTCATTGAATGAGAGTCCCCCAAAAGTAAAGTAATCCAACACTGCTAATATGGTGCAGTGTGATTGATTACAGACAGTGTATGACCATGACACGTTCAGCATGGATGACAAAATGGGAGATGCAGTATTCGACATCAAAGCATTTCTGGAGGCCTTGAGGATGCATCTGGATGACCTCCCAAGCAACACCGTGATTGCAAGAGTACAACCATGCAGGACAAATTGCCTGGCCGAGGAGAGCTGTGTGACCTGGAAAGATGGCAGGGTTGTCCAAGAACTGTGCCTCAGATTGAGAAATGTTGAATGTGGTGAAGTTGAACTTGAACTGCATTGGATCGACCTCCCTGGTTGCAAGGGTTTGTAGAACAACAATATGTCAACAGCTATTATTATCTGCTTGCTCGGTGTTTTGTAGATAATTGGGCTAAGCTTTTCCGCGGCCCAATATTGTGTGAGTTTGGTCGTGGGGTTCTTCCCCATGGACGACAAGTATGACCTTGTATAGGTATCTGCACTGCATTCTACAAGGTTTGTAGCTTAGTACAAGGGCTTGAACACTTTTATCATTCTCTTTTATTTTTTATTTTTATTTATTTTTAAAATGGTCAGGGAACACACTTGTGGTCATTGCAGTCTTCTTTGTTGAGATACTCCGAAGAAGACTTCCAATTTATATTATATACTAGAAATATTTGGGATGTTAATACTCGATGCTTTCTGTGATTTTGCCCATACATTGGTTTTGTTGGGCTTGTGTTCTGGGTCAACATGCGGGTAAGGTGATTCAGTATGGATGTAATCTTGGTTTGGGCTTGCACTTGAATAAATGATGGGCTCAGCCTTATCCACTTGCACATGGAAATTGAAAAGAACATACCATGTCATATCACTTCATTATAGAACAAGTATGTTCCTAAAATGAATTTTTGGGTGAGGGTGACGTGTTATGATTACTTTTTAAATTAACAACTAGTAGTAAATATTTATGTCTCAGCGTCACTTTGATGATATTAAAACTTGCAAGTAATGGAGTAAATATTTCTTTTTCATGCAATATATTTTTATTGTATGTGCTTATAATTATTAAAAAAATAGCTAGATGGTAGCAAGGGTTAAAATTATTTGAGCGTCTTGGTGGTCTTGTGGCCTAATCGCCTTGGTGATTCCCCCCCCCCCTCCAAACAATCAGATTTTACACCTTGAAAATGTTACGTTTAGCACTTTGGAGGTGCGGGTTCACAGCTCTTTTAGTTTTGAAGACGTAAGAACAAGCATGCTCAGGTATGTGTAAGTAGGTTGTTTTGCGAGCCACTTATTGAGACCCTGAAACTAAAATTCAAAATATCAATTTGGCAATGCCTATCAAGGGAGGTTTCAAAGGTATCAATCCCATCATTTTTGGCATATGCTCGATCGATAGTATTGAGGGTTTCATAGTTATATAGCTTGTCAAGTGACATCTCTGACATTGATTTTCTAGAATACGTCGATCACATTAGTTCGTTGTTGTTTTTGTGTTCTCGTAGTTTCTTCCTGGTGTATTCGATTAGTTATGATACTAAATCAAATATCTATACTAACAACTTTTTAAAAGTAGGTCTGTATAAGAAATTGGTATTGGCAATTTTTTAACTACAACATCTTACGTATTGTAAGATACAGTACTTAATTTTTTTTTTTAGTACAAACTAAATAAAGCATAAATAGAAAGTGGTGCAGTTAACAGTTGAATTGTTAGTAGCCAATCACAATAAGTATATATATTTACTAGACAGTTGTTATTACATATTCTATGGTTGTCATGATATCGAGGGCACGGGCGGGGGTACTTGAACCAACTTGTCTGCTAGAGAAGCAGAGGACAAAAAAAATGACCCCTCCAAAGTTTCAACCCCCCTCCCCTTCCCTCTCGTGATATTTACTTGTTCAAATTTGTACATTAACACTTACCGTTGTAACATAAATGTTTCTGATTGGTGGATAACTGACGATTAATTAATTATGAATGTGTGTGAGAGAGTAAGAAAATTAGTGCAATCTACCAATTAGGGACGTTAATATTGTACACAAACACCTCGTGTACAAATTTTGGACCCTTTAGTTACCACCCATTTGATTTGATTTGATTTCTTTAGTAAAAGAGCACGCAATTTATTGCAAAATTCTTCTTACAAAACCAAATTTCAAAAAGGGTATGCTAAAGAATAAGACAACCTTTTTGAAGTTTAAAAAATGCAAAAAAAAATTAGTTATAATTTTTGAAAACTCGACCCCCTGACCCAAAACCCTAACCAATGACTACAGCAAAGCGTGCAATTGAAACATGGTGTTTGGGGGTTTTGAATTCCAAGACAAAAGAGTTGTGACCCTGACACGCCAATCTTTGCCCCCCACCCTCCGATGACATGCCAAACAGACAACCCCCCTACTCCTACTCCTACTCCATCATTCGTTTCAATGCATGCTTCCTCTGGTTTTCATCACATCTAGGACAGTAATTTAGCATATCCTTGGCTTGGGGATTATTATATCTCCTCCCAAATCCCAATGACCTTTTTTTTTAGGCCGCCAATCAATTTTTGACATGTTATTGCAATGCAAATATATGGAATCACTCTCACCACTTATGAGTACCTAAAAAAAAATATTA
This sequence comes from Platycodon grandiflorus, assembly GCA_016624345.1. NCBI lineage: Eukaryota > Viridiplantae > Streptophyta > Magnoliopsida > Asterales > Campanulaceae > Platycodon > Platycodon grandiflorus. Next base: position 54,450,095 of record CM028364.1, read on the forward strand.
AATTTTTTATACCAAATGATATATCAGCTAATGTAATATATTAATTATAATTTTTAATTTTATTTTTTATATCACATCAGCTGACACATTATTTAGTGCAAAAAATTTAATATTTTTTTAGGTACTTATAACACTACTCCTTTAAAATTTCAACTTGACATTCCAATGATATTTTATTTTGCTTGCATCAAATACTTCACATACTATTAATATATTATACAGTACTGCATCGCAGTTGAAAACAATGCACTAACAGTCCCTATTCCTACTGAAGAGGTTAATTTGCCTAACAAACTTTTAGATAAATATTTAACAAGAATTTATTATTTTTTTTAAACAATCACAAGACACGTTGATTATAATACTTTAAGTGTTGATTTTAAATTGCTTTATTTTCTCAAACTAAATAAAAATATATTAATTATTTATATAAAAATTAGTTAAGTTTACCTAGAAAATCAAAATATACCTCTTCGATTAAGCGAAGAAACATATATTTCTTCACACCTAATAAGTAGAGTCATCCTATAATATACGTCAACAAACGAAACCATCCCTAATTTTTCTTCCCCTTATTAGTACTAATTTGATTTACGATACTCCCTCCGTTTCAGGTAAATAGTCTACTGTAACATTTTGAGATGTTCTACTCAAAGAGTTCACTTTAAACAATTATATCTACAATCTCTATAAAACATTCAACTTTGCCATTTACATGTGGTACAAACATATTAACTATGCAAAAATATTTTTGTAATTATGACCAACTCTAATACTACTTATATATCTTTTAATTATTAAACTTTTTAAATGTAAACTCTTTGGGTGGAACGGAGGGAGAATGATAATCGGGCGTGGGTGGATGGGAATTTAGGTCACATTGGGGACACTTAGGTCCATGAAACGCCCATCTAGAGGCATCAAAATTGACAAGAAAGAGAACATTATATTGTTGGAAAATTGACAAAATGCGCAGTTGCCTTCGTCTGGATAGCACCTTTGCCCCCCTCTCATGTTCCCCTAGTTCTATAATTGTTGTCCTCCACTCCCCAATCTTATAAATCATGGAACCATCCATAATTTGGTGTTTACTATTGCTACAATTTGTCCCCCGAGATGAACTATATTTCGTTTGCTTCACGAAAAATAATTTCTGAAAATAAATCAAATATTTTAGGCGTTTGCTTAAAATGTACAGTGTTTTACAAGACAAAAGAATATCACTCATTCTCCTAAGGAAGCTGTTTAAGTCATTTTTTAAAAAGAAAAATGCTAGGTTTACAGTTTATTCTACAACTTTTGTTATAACTAAACTATTTAAGTGAATTTCTGAAACAAAAATACTAAGTTTACAACTATTTTTATAACTTTGGTAATAATTTTGCCTTAAAAAGCAAAGTACATGTTCATTTTTAAAACAAAATTGTTATCAATAAAATCAATTATAAACCTAACAATATTATTTCTGAAATCATTTTTAAAAAGTGTATACATTTGAAACTCTTTCAATTATTTGATTGATATCAAAATATGCGTGTCCTAGATTTCAAATTCGGACAATTTAGACTAGGCATATATCATCTTGTCAGAACCTTTTTCAAATTTGGACATTGAAATCTTTTACTCGGTCCCTAAATTATTCTCGTCCTTTCTTTTTTTTTTTCATTTCAGAATAATTATTTTATTTAAAAAAATTTAACACATTATTTTATTATTTTACCCTTATTATTAATTATGAATCACATATATTTGGGCATTAAAAAAAATTATATATTATACTAATATTAATAGTTAAGTTAATTATTTTTTCTTAATTCAGTGCACCGGATCAAACAAGATAATAAATAAAGAACGGAGAGAGTAATAAAATCAAAATTACAATGGTAAGAGATTTTACGTAATTCAGAAAAAAGGTTCCACGTGTCAATTAAAGAGACCATCACTGAAAAAAGAGTTGGATAAAATTATGGATGAATTATGTGCCGATCTTTTTTTAGATATTTGTAATTTTTATCATATTTTTTTTAAAATCAGAAAAAGATACTTTCATGGTGAAAAGATGATTATGCCATTAATAAAAGAAAAAAATGCGCGTAGCAGTAATCCAAGGCATCTCGATGCCCAATTTAAGACATTTTGATGTTCAATTTAATGAAAGAAAAACACGTGTACATCAGTAACCCAAGACATCTCGATATCATATATGTGCATCGAATTTGGCGAAGCGATGTCTGATATGTGTAACTCAAAATTCAAACTTAATTTTATGCATTGCGATGCCTAATATGTGCATCGAATTCAATCATATTGACATCTATATACCTAAGTAAAAGGCATATCACAGGATATATTTATCTTTTATTTTTTGACGAAAATACTAATATGCCCTTAATATTCAGGCATCTATATATATAATCAAAGCATTGCGATGTCTAATTCCATCATCGCGATGCCCAAATATTATATTGTGATGAACCAAAGCAGTTTAAGGCCATCATTAATTTTTGCATCGCGATGCACAATTCCTGCACAAGGATTATTAACTGTTGCATCGCGATGCCCAATTCGGGCATCGACTGAATCAAAAGGTGGGATAAAGGAAACAGAATCACCAAGTAACCCTCCTCTATTCAATCCGTAGCTTAAAGCATTTTGATTTTAAAAAACATCTACTGATATAATGCTAACTGATAAAATTTTGACCAACAACACCATGTTTATGCAATCATCATCATTCAAAGTGTTTTAGATTGAGTGTAAAATAAAGGAGTTACAGGAGATATTACAAACTGAGACATTGCGTTTTTCATTACAGAAACGAAGTATTTTAGATCGAGTTTTCTACGAATGTCTAAAATAAATGAGTTACATCAGAGATTTTAAGAAGAAATAGATTGTAGGATACGTTCACGTTGCATAGGGACATTTTAGGAATAATTTTATGAAACTGTCTTTTAGCGATTAAAAGAAAATGGTGGACTGGAGAGAAAAAAATGCTATGAAAGTGGACCGGGCAGCAATTTTCCGCAAAATTAACTACTCCTATTTGTAAAAAAAAAAAATAGTATCACTTTTTCGTTTTAGATTGTTTTATTAAAGTGTCAATTTAAAATTTTTTTTGGATATATATTTTTTACTATTTTACCCTTGGTTTGATTTCTATTATATTTGATGGGCCCACCCTCACATGTGCATTCTTTGAAAAATACACAAGATTCTTATATTTATTATTAAATCAATTAAATTTTCTTAATTTATGTATCGAATCAAATATGACTCTTTTTTAGGAACGGATGGAGTATTATTAATTGATTGATTTAAAAATTAGAGTAATTTCTTGAATACTTAGATTATAAGGGATAGTGTTATTCTTTACAATGTAAAAAATTCACTATACTATTTTATAATGTTCTATTTTCAGATATTATGCTTGTAATTTTCATAATTTTTCAACTTTATCCTCTACATATGCTATAAACCTCTTAACTATGTTCAAACATTCTGATCAACTCTAATGGTACTAATATATCACTTAATTATTAAAATTTTAAAATCTTATATTTTTTTTATGGTAAAACGGAGAGAGTATAATCATTTACATGGATTTAGTAATACATTTCCTCTTTCCTAAGAAGAAGAAAGAAACCAAAAAAGGAAAACAAAAGAGAATAATACCATATAAGCACAGCCAAAGCCCATTAAACAGCCCACGAGCTAAAAAGCGAATCCAAGAGTATAAAAAGTTAAAGAGTATAAGCCCTTTCCAAAAGCTTGATCAAAAGCTCTCCCCAAACAACGACTTACTTCCAACAAAAATGCTTTTCTTTAACACTTTCAAACAAACTAAATTAGCGCATTGAGATTGAGCCCTATACCAAACTCCCGAATTTTAGAACTACCTTTGCGTATATTTTAAGGTGAATTACGTGCCGGTCTCTTTTTAAATATTTATAATCGTTTCAGTTTAGTCATCTTTTTTTAAAATTGAAAAAGTTATTTTTTGGGCGAAAATATGATTATACTATTAATGAAAGAAAAACACGCGCGCATCAGTAACCTAAGGCATCGCGATGAGTAATCCACGCGCGCATCAGGTCGATCCCCGTTGCGTTGCCCAGCATACTGCGATTGGTGAATTAAAACTCAAATCATTGATTAAAGTCCCAAAATCAGTCCAAGAACATCTCACCCTGTTTTTGGACAGCACACTGCCAAGCTCGATTTGGATCTCGAAAATAGTATTTTTTGGTAGAAAAATTATGCACAAATATAATAATAAGTTAGGATAACAATATGTGATTGATTTTAAACAAATTCGAAGCTTAAACATAGATTAAAGTGGCCAAAACAACCCAAGAACAAGGAAAAAAGGGATGAACTCAGAAATTTTGAATTTGATCAAATTGTGATCAAATTCGTGTTCTAGGCATGAAAATTGATCCCCAAACATGAGGGAAGACTATATTAACATCATGAAATCGTTTACAAGTTTTTAGTTTCTTTGATGTAATTAAATGTTTTTTTATGTTTGTGTGTGTGTGTATTTTTTTTAACGAATTTCTAAAATAAAAGAGTGTTCATGTTGCATAGAGACATTTTAGGAAGAAAATTATCAAAATACCTTTTTCCGGTTAAGAAAAAAAGGGTGGACTTTAGAAATAAAACTTTTTGAAAAGGGGACTGGCCAACAATTTCCTATATATTTTAAGGGTGAATTACAGGCTGGTCCCTTTTTCAACATTTGTAATCGCTTCAGTTCATTCATCTTTTTTTAATACGAAAAAAGGCATTTTGGGCTAAAAAGACGATTATGCCATTAATGAAAGAAAAACACGCACACATCAATAACCAAGGCATCGCGATGCACTATTTTTTACATCGCGAATCCAATTTCAGGGGAACAAAACAAAAATTTGAGGCTGCCGCACCTCGCTAAGGCGAGCAACCTCGCCCTGCCACACCTCTTTAGGATGAGCAGGGTAAAAAATAAAACATTTTAATTGCCGCACCTCGCTAAAGCGAACTGCTGCATCGCTAAAGCGAGTAGCGAGGACAAAAAACGATGCTCCAGTTTGTGCATCGCTATACTCCACTTTGTGTATCTTGATGCTCTACTTTGAGCTAAAAAAGTCGATCCTCGTTGCGTTGCCCAGTATTTGAATTGTATGACGTGCGCTGTTAATGGAATTGAAAATATTTCTTCATATCTGTCCTGTTCGCCCACCCTTTCTTCATTGAGTTGTTTTTTCTAACTTTTACTTGCAAACAACCTTTGTTGCCATCTCATTCAAAGGTTTCTTTCCAAATTCTTCTCCCAAATTTAATACTTCTAGAAGCTTTATTAAGAATTTGATAATCTTCCCCCTCCCCCCTAACCCAAATACAGTTCCTTTTAATCTTGATTTTGATTCTTTAATTGATTTGTCTAGGGGTCGTTTGGTAGAAAAGTCAGGATAACATTAATTAATACTATAACATATATTATTTTAACCGAGATTATTTTATCTCGGTTATAGTGTTATCTTATGTTTGGTAGATTACGGATAAGATTAATTTATTCTTCTAGTTATCTAATTTGAAGTTTGGTAGCCCAAATTAATTTTAGTATTACGCTATTTTTCCAAAAACACCCTTATAAATTAGGTTGATTAAATGATGACTCGACCTTATCTCACTTGGGTTTTTTTCTCCGAACTACTATTGTCTGCATTTTTATGTATAATATAGTTAATTCCATTGTTTAATGCAACATCAATATTTTTATAAATTAGATAAATCTAGCTATTTATAATTATTATAAAGTATACAAGGATAATAAAATTGCAAATTTATAAATTTTAAAGTTCATTTTAATCTCAACCTAGAAAAAGATATTAATATATTTAGTTTATTTTAAAAAATGAATATGTATATGTATTGTATGTATAAATAAATTTATACATAATATAGTAATATAAAAATTAAGAAATGAAAAAGAAAAAAAATGTTGGTTGGTTGGGTGGGAGGAGTGGAGGAGGGAGGAGGGAGGGTGAGAGAGAGGGAGGACGGTACTAAAAAAAAAGGGTGGGTTGAGGAGAGGAGGGGGCGGGGAAGAGGGAGGAGGAAGGGGAAAGGGAGGAGGGAGACTGGAGGGTAATTTAGGAATTAATAATAGTTTTTTTTGTTTATCCGGATTAAATTATAACGGGGAGGGAGATATTATTTAATCCCGATAAGGTGATAAGGGGTTATCCGATAATTCGGATATTTTTATCCTTGATAAAAAAAAGTTACCAAACAAAGAATATGGATAATTTAGTGTTATCCCTCTATTTATCCCTCTACCAAACGACCCCCTATTGTATTGGATCATTCATTTCTCAGTATTTAGGCATCCCTATATCGCAATGCCTAATTCGGTGCGCATCCCTATATTGCGATGCCCAATTCAGTGCCTAATTCAAAAATAGTGTTTTTTGGTAGAAAAATTGTGCACAAATGTAGTACTAGGTTAAGATAACATGGATTGATTTTAAACAAATTCGAAGCTTAAAACATAGATTAAAGTGGCCAAAACAGTACAAGAACAAGAAAAAACAGGATGAAATCAGAAAATTCGAATTTGATCAAATTCGTGTTCTATACATAGAAATTCGACTATTTTTTTTTCTTTCCACGTTTGTTTTGTGAATTTATATTTCTCTAATTTAAATGTTATGAAGCTTTCAAGTGGGGGAGTTGGGCTGTGAAAGTCAATCTTCATCATCAAAGAGACGGGAACATTTTAGGAAGAAAATTCTCAAAGTGTCTTTTTTCGATTTAAAAAAAAAGATGGACCGTAGAGAACAAACATTTTTCAAAGTGTACCGATCAGTAATTTTTTAATATTTTAATTTATTTTTAGTTAATTTGACCAGTTTTTAAATAAATATTTGACATACTAGAAAATTCAAAATATAAGGAACTATTTGGTAGCTAGAAGTAAGGTCATATTGGATTGATAAACAGAATTGTGTTTAGGATTGATAAACAGAATTGTGTTTGATATGCAATATGTCGTCTGGACCAATAGCCCTAAAAAGACACGAGACTAAGACTTTTACTTCCAAAACTACCCCCTACCCCTATTTATTTACGAGGATTGTTAGCGAGAGCGTTAATAGTATTGGGACTAATAATACAGAGTACTCACTTTGTCCCAAATAAATATTTTTAGTTGATAAAACACGGAAATTAAAAAAATATAATTAATGATGTGTTTTGAAATGTATTATAATGATAATACTCATGAACATTAATTGAGTTCAACTTGAACATTAATTGAGTTCAACTATTCTATATAATTGAGTTTTCTTGGGATATATTATATTAAATGAAGGTTTAAGGGTATATTAGGAAGAATGATAGAGAATATGTAGATCAAGAGTCTTTAGGAAACGGAGCAAACAGGATCCTCTATTCCAAAAATGTATTTCATCTCATATTCTAACTGTCGAGCCACATGTGCGTAGGAATAAACAATATTAATTGCCCCGTGATTTTTGATGCTGGTTGAAATAGGAGATGAAACACATTTTTAAAATAGAAGATCATATCCGGGGACGGAGGGAGTAGTTAAATTAATCAAAAAAATCAAATTGTACGTCCTCATTTTGGATAAGCAAAGTATGAATATAACTATTAATTGGTCAAAGTTTATAAGTTATTATTTAATGATAAAATTTATATTCAAAATTAATAAATATTAGAGTACTAATAATTTTGATGTCCAAATTTTGTGTTATTTTTTTTTTGGGTTACCCGTGTTACGGTTACCTCTACCTGAGTCTATATGATCAATTCCTCCCCTCTCAATCAAATCCAAACAAAGCTCAAAACAAAGAGGAAAAATACAATAGTGAGAAAATAATTAGAAATCCCCTCCACACCTCGCCTTGCTTTGGAGACTCTGCAAGTGTAAGCTTTGCTTCTCGACTCTCGAAGCTTTTATCTCCTCTCCATACTTTGCCACAAAATCCATTAACTTAAACACATGCTAGTCCATTCCTCTCAATTCCTTCTAATCAATCTCAATCTCATTCTTCATTTTCTCTTTCCATCCTAAACTTTGGGTGATTTGATTGCTTCAAAGATGATCACCTTATCAGATTTCTACCATGTCATGACTGCCGTTGTCCCACTTTATGTTGCCATGGTTTTAGCTTATGGCTCTGTTAAATGGTGGAAGATATTCTCGCCGGATCAATGTTCCGGCATCAACCGTTTCGTCGCCCTTTTCGCCGTTCCCCTTCTTTCTTTCCACTTCATTTCCACCAACAACCCATACACTATGAATGCACGTTTCATCGCGGCCGATACCCTTCAAAAACTCATAGTGCTTGCAGTGTTAACTGTTTGGACTAAAGTCAGCAAAAGGGGTTGCTTAGAATGGACTATCACACTGTTTTCAGTCTCAACTCTCCCAAATACACTTGTCATGGGAATCCCTTTGCTCAAGGGAATGTATGGAGATTTCTCTGGGAGTTTGATGGTTCAGATAGTTGTACTTCAATGTATTATCTGGTACACTTTGATGATGTTTTTGTTTGAGTTCAGGGGAGCTAGGTTGTTGATATCAGAACAGTTTCCTGATACTGCTGGCTCTATTGTCTCAATCCATGTTGATTCTGATGTCATGTCATTGGATGGGAGGCATGTTTTGGAGACGGAGGCTGAGATTAAAGAAGATGGTAAGCTTCATGTTACTGTGAGGAAGTCGAATGCTTCGAGATCGGATATCTTCTCTAGAAGGTCAGGAGGGTTGTCGTCGACAACTCCTAGACCTTCTAATTTAACAAATGCAGAGATATACTCCCTGCAGTCTTCCCGAAACCCGACCCCAAGAGGGTCAAGTTTCAATCATACTGATTTTTATTCTATGGTGGGAGGGGGAAGGAACTCAAACTTTGGTGCTAATGATGTTTACGGGCTCTCTGTGTCTAGAGGCCCGACACCAAGGCCATCTAACTACGAGGAAGACAGTGGCGGCGGCAGCGGTGGGAGTGTGAACAAATCACGGTTCCACCACGGCCAGGTGCCGGGTAGTACTAATTACCCGGCACCAAACCCTGGTATGTTTTCGCCTACAACAACAACGGCGAAAACATTAGGGACTAATGTTGCAACCAAGAAGCCTAATGGTCAAGCCCAACATAATAAATCTGAAGAAGGTACAAGGGATCTTCACATGTTTGTTTGGAGCTCAAGTGCATCTCCTGTTTCGGATGTTTTCGGTAGCCATGAGTATGGAGCTCTAGACCAGCCTCCTAAAGATGTTAGAGTGCCTGTTTCTCCAGGAAAGGGTATGCAATTAAATTTATGTTTTCTTAGCATTAATTACTCCAGTTTGTAGTTTAATGCTTGTGTTCTTAATTTATTGTTAGTTTACTTTTTTTTTTCCTTTTTTAGTAGAGGGTCGTAGGGAGAATCAAGAGGAGTATGCATTGGAGAGAGATGATTTCAGTTTTGGGAACAGAGATAACAACCATGAAGGTGTTGAGAAAACTGGGGATGGGAAAGCAGGAGGAAAGGCCTTGCCACCAACAAGTGTGATGACAAGGCTTATATTGATCATGGTATGGAGGAAACTCATAAGAAACCCAAACACTTACTCCAGTTTAATTGGCCTCACTTGGTCTCTAGTAGCATTCAGGTGTGTCCTCTTTTTACAAACAGCTCTATTTCTTCTATCTAGTACTAGCTAGTACTTTGTAATTTTTGGGTTCTTTTTGTGTGCCAATTAGATCTGTACTTGTGATGATGATCATAAGTTATTCTTGTATTGATTGATGTAGGTGGGATGTTAAGATGCCTGCCATCATAGCGAAGTCCATATCCATACTGTCTGATGCAGGTCTTGGCATGGCCATGTTCAGTCTTGGTAAATCTCTCTCATTTCACTCTCTTCTGGACATGTTCTAGTTAGCTAGGGTACATTAATCTACTATACCTCTTATCAGTTGACTATGAGTTGATTCCATGATTGGACATTCACTGACCATTTTGTTTCGGTTCACGGTTTACGATGCCCACGCCCTGCCGGCCGGGCCCTTAATAAGTCCGATCAATGTAACCGTGCATACACAATCTCTTCATTAATTCGTTGTGGTATTAAGGAGTCTGGTCCAACCGTGCGTGTATATGCAGTACGTAGTTTAACTCAACCAAGAATAACGAGAACGAAGAGATTCCACTTGTAATTTTAAGATAAGGGTTTGTTTTCAAAATGGAAAAAAATTAGATTAGATAAGGATAAATATAGGCTTTAAAGCAACATATGTTTTCTTTAATGACAAACTAAGATTATCAGTAGACTTTGGAATATTAAAATGGAGATGTGTGTTAAGAAAGCAAAAGTAAGGAAACAACAAACAGTGTGGCCATGATAATTTGTCAGCACCTTTATAATCTGTCTTCCTGTCTTATAAATTGTGCATCCTGATCACTACTCATATATATATATATATGATCATTCTTAAAAAGCAGTCTTTAGCATTAATTGTTATTATCATTATTATTGTTGTTAGTGTTTGTTAGGCCGCATGAGTGAGTAGTAGTGATGGTAATTATTATATCTGATGGGGTAGTAAGTGGTGTGACTGACAGAAAGTATGGGTTGGAATGGAAAAGAAAAAGGAGTGGAATGGAATGGAATGGAATTTGATTAGATATTTTGATTTGATTTTCTATAATGTGTTGATGAAGGTGGTAATGATGATGATGATGTGGGTGGTGAGTGACTACTATACTGACAATGAGTGTGATTGTGACTGACAGGTCTGTTCATGGCTTTGCAACCGAGGATCATAGCATGTGGGAATTCTATTGCAGCCTTTTCAATGGCCGTGAGATTCCTTACAGGTCCAGCTGTTATGGCAGCTGCTTCCATTGCTGTTGGCCTCCGCGGCGTCCTCCTTCGCGTTGCCATTGTCCAGGTCCCTTTCTTTCTTTCTTTCACTTAATTTTCTCTCTGTATAACACACACACACACACACACTAATACATACTCCACATTTTTTTACTTTTTCCGTATGATTATCTATCTATCTATCTATCATCATATTGGGTTAAATCTTATGATCAATGGCCTGAACCGAATAATAATGACATTTACCAGGCTTAAATTTGAATCATTTGGAGGATTAATTAGTAACATGTTTTTATGATTTAATTGCCAAACAAACAAACAGGCAGCATTACCACAGGGTATTGTCCCCTTTGTCTTTGCCAAAGAGTACAACGTGCATCCCGATATTCTTAGCACCGGGTGGGTAATTCCTCACTCTCTCTCTCTCTCTCTCTTACTCCTTCCTACCTTTTTGTGTCGTTGTTGAAAATGAATGACTGGTTTGGTTTTTGCATTCCGATTTATTAATGTTTGCTAATTGTGACGACAGGGTTATATTTGGAATGTTAATTGCGTTGCCAATTACATTAGTGTACTACATTTTGTTGGGGCTATGATGAAATTCCTTAATTGGAAAGCTAAAGCTGCTGCTTCTACTTCTTCTTCTTTTAAAGGCAACAAAAAAAAAAAAAAAAGGATGTATCGATCGGTTCTTCTTAGTAGTACGTACTAGTTTATATTGTAAAATTAGGTTTGTAGTGAAATTAATTTATTACTAGTTGGAAATTAAAGAATTCTCATTTGGTTAAATTATATTCTCCTTAATTTCTTTTTTTATTCAATTCTCAGTTAGCTGAATTTTGTGCTTTATACCCACACACAACATAAATCAATAATTGAATTTTTTTTTTTTTTTGTTATTTCAGGTTGATTGTAATTTTATTTAAGAACGTACCTTTTTCCAAATGTGTCTACAGTCTACGTACTATTTGTATTCCAAAAATTAGATTCTACAACTTAACCTTCCTTCCATACAACGCAATTGCTAAGGGTTCGGATATAACCTAAAGTTAGTCTTTATTTAAAACTAATGTATAGTTTTAGATACATAATATTCAAAAATACCCAACTACTCCCATATCCTATCCTATTCAAAGGGTGGGTCCCTCTTTTTTTTTTTCCGAATCAGCGCATTTGGATTTAAGCTAATTAGATTTGCAAGTTCTATACTTATTTTAACTGTTACCTTAACTTGTAAATCTAAAAAATAATTAGAGCTTAAGGAAGGTTACACAATCAGGGAGGGCACTTCTATCACCACATTTTACTCTACAGTGCTTTAGAGTTCAGAGTATATAATAATGTCTCCGTATTAAAATAATTATCGTTTTAGTAATTTACACATAGATTAAGAAAATTTTCAAAAAGACGATATACCCTTATTTAAATTTAATTATTGTTGGTAAGTTGTAGGAGCTTTTTCTTTCTTCTTATCAACCGTCTTTAATGAGAGTAATAAATAATAGTAATTTTGGTAAAATATGGACAAATGTGTCTTAAAGTCCTATAATGACAATTATTTTGGGACAATTTTTTTTTTGCTAAAATAAAAATTATTTTGAGATGGAGATAGTATATAAGTAAAATAAGTTATTATGTGAAATGGCATAGCTGAAAATGAAAAAAAAAAAAATCAAAGTTTAGGCATATTTAAGTATAATTATATAAAAAAAATAGGACTAAGATGAGTATATTTAAAAATATAAACTTAGAAAAGATTATATTTTTTATAAAACGGACCTATATCCACCAAGTGTTTTGGTGGGCTGATGGAGCTCTGAGAGTGGGCACTGGCATGGGAAGGAGTTGGGTGGGGGGATTTGATATTGACATTGCTGGAATATTTGACTACAATTGGTCCCGTTCCCCTCTAATGTTTCTTTCATCTTCCGATCCTCCTTTTTCTTTCTTACTTTGTTTCTTAAAAGTTTCTGTATTGTCAAGTGGAACTTTAACTGATATAAATTGAGATATTTTACTAGTACAACTAGTGCATGCGCATCGCAGGTTCATTCTCAAGTCTTTAAATGGTTATTACGACTATATACTCCCTCCTCCGTTTCATTTCAAAAGAGTTTTGATTTTTTTAAATAGAATTAGTTAAACACTACTTTTGATTCTCTAAAAGTGCTTCTCGAGAATTAATTCTAAGGAAAATGATTCTTTTATAATTAACTAGTTTTACACCCGTGTGTTAAACGCACGTATATATATGTTTTTCAATTAAATTATACTACTTAAGTAAACAAAGAGGAAAAATGAAATTAAAAGAATAAATTAAGGAAAAGTATTGTTGGAGGCAACTACTTAAATAGAAATACATCATTGTATTGTTGATTTTAATTCTCTCTTTGTCGCATCAATATCTTCAGATCAGAACGGTTTGTTATTCTTTAAACTGCAACATACAACTGTCCATGGCTAAACGCTAGATTTATATCAATATAAATAATAAAAAATAAATAGTGTAATGCTAACAAATGAAATAAATTATTATAATAAGAAGATTATGAGTACGATGTATAAAATATAAACAAATAATTAAAACGTAAAGATAAAAAAATGTAAAATTAATAACGTTTGAAATGAAATTCATACAACAAATTAGTGACAGCAATGTATGAAAATTAAATAAATAATTCGGACATATATATTTTTCAATTAAATTATACTACTTAAGTAAAACGAAGAGGAAAAATACAATTAAAAGAATAAATTAAGGAAATGTAATGTTGGAGGCAACTACATAAATAGAAATACATCATTGTATTGTTGATTTTAATTCCCTTTTCAGAAAGGTTTGTTATTCTTTAAACTGTGACATACAACTACCCATGGCTAAATGCTAGATTTATATCAATATAAATAATAAATAAAAAAAGTGTAATGATAACAAATGAAATAAATTATTATAATAAAAAAATTATGAGTACGATGTATAAAATATAAACAAATAATTAAAACATAAAGATAAAAAATGTAAAATTAATAACGTTTGAAATGAAATTCATACAACAAATTAGTGACGGCAATATATGAAAATTAAATAATTAAAAGTAAGGATCATATTTCAATCATCAAAAAGACTAAAGTCTTATATGGGTCTGACATATCTTTAACCCAATGCATATTTTTTGGATGACAAAAACTATATTACAAATTTAATTAATTTTGGGCCAAGAAAAACTTACCCAAATTATTCAATAATCACTATATATATGTTTATATGTATAAACTCGTTTATGATCCATTTCAATAACTAAATAAATAATTCAATTTAATAATAAAAAAGAAAAAAAAAAAACTCAGCCCCACAGTTGGAGTTGATCTAAAGGTCATCTACGAATATTTCAAATATATTATGGCAAAATTCGGGTCGGTACCTTTTAGACAATTTTCAACCGCTTTAGTCACTTATAACTGTTTCAAATTGAAAAAGGACACTTTTGATACGAAATTTCGTCTATGCCCTTCCTTCTAACTCGTACGCATTGTATCAGCTTCATACTCTAAAACAACTACCCATTTGAATGCTTAACACAAACACACTCCAAAAAACCCTCTTCACTTCGAAAAATTTTAAAACCTCCGACGATTACTCAGCAAACAACCTCCGGCGATTTTGTGAAAGATTTAAAAACATTATCGTGAGTTATTATCAACCAGAGCAAAAATGTCTTCACAACTTCAGCAAAGCAATGGGAAAAAAGCAACAAGTATCAGAACAAACAAAACACGAAAACAACAAGTTGAAAAAGTATCAGATTAGTATTATTGAATACATTTTATTGTTGGATTTTTTGTTACAAATTCCTGAATAGATTGAAATCTGAATAAATTCTGTTTTTGATGCATCGCGTTCACTAAATTATAAAACAACGTTTGTAGAATTTCAAATTTTATGCATCGTAATACATTTTTTGTTGTTTTTGATGCATCGCGTTCACCAAAATATAAAAACTATAGGGTTTCACATTTTGTGCATCGCGATGCATCATTTGTGCATCGTGAAACACAAAAGTAATGCATTCCGATGAACAATTGATGCATCGCTATGCATGACTTGTGCATTGTGTTTTACTTCTTTATTACTATAGCCACAATATACGTGTTATGCAGCTGTGAGGACTAAAAGGGACCACGAAATAGTACACAGATCAAGTATGTAGTCCCTTATAGACCATATTAAAAATATAGATTTCAGGAAAAACCATAGAACCACGTTTAAAAAAACACATTTTTGGTACATAGTAGAAAGCATACTGGGTAATGATCTCTTACACGAGCATTGTAAGAAAGATGATTCAATTGTAATGACTATTACCATATGCTATGTCAAGGGAAAATGGTATTTCTAGATTGCGTGGAAAAAGTTTATAGACAAGGTTTCCCTATTTCGTACCACCAAATTCATATTATAGAATGTCAATTGTGTACTATGGATTGTATTCTCGATAACTTTTGTGATAACAATGAAAATTAATAAATTTCAATTATTGTAGTTTCTTTTTTTCTATGTTTCTTGTACCAATAGTAAAATTACATTTGCGATGCATCAAAGTGTGCATCGCGATGCACAAACTTGTACTGAAAAAGTACTATTTTTATGCATCGCGACGCACACCTTTTTATTCTGATGCACAATATTCTACTGAATTAACAACATAACATTTGCAATGTATGACAGTGTGCATCGCGATGCACAAAAGTGTACTACAAAGTACTGTTTTTGTGCATCGCGATGCACAACTTTTATTTTTGATGCACACAATTGTACTGAATGTATTCTCTTATTAAATACAATCCGAATTACTATTCTGGTTCTTAATGAAAATCAAATCAAATCCAAATCTTGAATGAATACTTTTTAAGTTGCAAACGAAAATCTTCCATTCCACCTTTAAAATTTTAAAATAATTATATCTCCTCTGAATTTTAACAACAACAGACAACAGTTTCCATTGAATTAAATGATTTCGATTTCACAGTGAACGCGATTATAGCAATTTGAAGAAACTCAAAAAACGAAATCGAATGAGCATAAACTTTCGAATGTGATATGGATGAAAATTTTGGTAAGAAATCGCAATGGAAAGAAAGACGCAACTATTAAAACGTCATAGGTTGTTACGGGACAGTTTTGGAAAAATTAGTCAATTTATCACTTAAAATGAACTTAAGTGGTTGAAAACAAAAATAAGACCCTAAAGCGGTTCAAAAATCCCAGAAAGGGGATCGGCCGCCAAATAGGGGCAGATCTAAGGGCCTTATGAGTGGGGTTCAAGGCCAACTCAAAATTTGCCAAAAAATAAAAAATTTATATAACTCAAACTCACATGTCAACTCGCTCGGTCACTCCACTCTTCACCACTCTCTCTCCATTAATCAACAAATCTCCAAGAAACCCTGTAGTACTCATTCGAAATCCATCTCTCCCTCGTTCACTCAGTATCATCTCTAATCTCCCACCAAATTATCAAAAGAAACAACAAACATTTACATATATGATCTCTTATAGAATTAGATTTAGTTAGCTTAAACTTTTTTATAATTATATATGTAATGGGTAAGGTTCATTATGTTACCGACTATATATAACTTTTTTTTTTCGATAAACAAAGTTATTTTGTACGGTTATTACTGTTTACAATATTTTTAAAATATCAAGCTCACGTGCTACCAAAATCTTGAATCCGCCCGTGCCGCCAATTATTAATATATTATTTCCAATTAAACTAACCTAGAGAATAACGATCAAATCTATGGGCTATGCCAAAACCATTACCTCCCCTTTCCATAGTGTTGCATTAACGGCATCAACTCAGCCCTATGAGGCCTATAGACCGATCATGACGTGTGAAATACTCCCATAAAAGATCAATTTGAAAATGAAAAAGATTTAAAAAAAAAAAAAACTAAGCACTTTAAGAAACCCTACTATATATTCATTCTTACCGTTCAAGACCTTTATTTTTGGTTTCCCTAATTTTCCGTTTTCAATTTCTCTGTCTTTTCCCAACATTCTTGAAAAATTCCTCCTTTCCCCATTTTTATTCAACAAAGACTCTTTTGAATCTCAGATTGTTCAAGATTATTTTTTTTGAAATACTTATTTGGATTTGTAGAAACAAAAATAAAAACCCGGACCAGATTTTTAGTTTCTTGCAAAAAGTTTTTTCCGTTGTGGTTAATTTTCTTAGAATGTTAAATCATTGTTTTATGGTTTTATTTCATTTTTTTCAGACTTGGGGAAAGGAAAATCGTAATTTTATGATTTTTAACAATGTGGCTGTGAGATTCAGTGATTGTTCTACTGGTTAGAGCCCCACTCCCCCTGTTGTTGGTCACACCAGGTGTTTAAGTTCATATCTTGTGTTTTTAAAATGTAGAACAAACAAAATATATATATATATATATATATATATATATATATCAGATCTCGATTTTTTTTAAAGTGTAAAATGGTTTTTAAAGTGTAAAATGGACCAAAAAATCCAGATCTCGATTTAAATTTTTAAAAATCTACGTTAATGATGGAGGCTTTAGTCATATATTGTGAATGATTGGTGGCTTTAGTCATATAGATTGCTTGAGATGAAATAATGGCGTACGTGACTCTTTTTGTTCCTTAATTTGGCTTTTTCCAGACATATCTGTTTATTTTCCAGAGAAATTAGGAATTCCTTGACTTTGTCATCTACATGCTTTTAGTGATGATGATAGCTTGAAACAATTCATTAATAGATAGATTTTGGTTTTTAGTAAGTAGGTTGCTGCTATTGTCAAAGACATTAACGGAATTGATGCTTAATTGAAGAAGTGGACTTCAATAAGGAGGCTACAAATTTTGATTACTTTATAATCCATGGGGCTTAATTACCAGGCAGGCTAGCTAAGGCTACAGCTCCAAAAGTGTATCCACAGTGTAGTACTACAGTGGTGTTACGATGTATTTTATAAAGATTAGGAGATCTATTCTACCATATTTAGTGATATTCTTATATATTAGACAGGAGATAATTAAGGTGGTGAAATATGAGAATATTAGTGGACGTGATTCTTGGCTTGGAGGGCAAGGACACGGCTTCATATATATAGATGTATGTGATTGTAATGAGAGAGAGAGAGAGAGAGAGAGAATCTCTTATCATGGTATCAAAGCGAGGGTAATACAATTTTTCGTCTTCTGTTTTGTGGATATGGCAGGGGACGACGAGAAGCCAAATTCCAGCAATGGTATTGGCGGTGACAAGAAGATCGATGTGTTTTACCTAGGGTCTAATGACAGCCCGGGTAAACTCATCACACCAATTCAATTGAAGGGAGAAAATTATGATGAATGGGCTAGGGCAATTCGTACTGCCTTACGAGCAATTAAAGAGGAAGTTCGGGTTTTTGGATGGTAGCGTCGAGAAACCCAAGAAAAACAATGCAAAATTAGATGATTGGTATACCGTTCATTCAATGCTTAATTGTGGCTTGGCTTACGAATACGATTGAGCCTTCAATTCGTTCGACTCTCTCGTTCATTGAGGATGCTCGTGAATTGTGGGAAGTCCTAAAAGGGAGATTCTGTGTGGTCAATGGTACACGAATCTGCCAATTGAAGACATCTCTGGCTGATTGTAAGCAAGGCAAGATGGAGTCTGTTGCTTTGTATTTTGGGCGGCTCAGTAAAATTTTTGATGAGCTGTCGATGTATGTGACGCTGCCTAAGTGTACCTGCTCTGGGTGCACTTGTGGTGGCTGCCGATGTAGTCTGGCAACTCAATACCAGATCCTTTTGCAGGAGGACAGGCTAGCTACAATGGTTTCTTGCTGGATTGGATGGTGCGTATGCTTCGGTGCGGTCACAGATTTTGAACCAAGAACCTCTACCTTCGTTGGACCGTGCATACAAGAGCATTGCTCAAGAAGAACGAATGCGTGGTGGTCAGAAGGAAGACAGAGAGACGATGATGGCGTTTAAGGTCCAATCGGACACTCGAGGTAGATCGAAATTTAAAGATAACTCTGACAAATTTTGTGCTCATTGCAATCGTGAAGGTCATGATGAAAGCACGTGTTTCTAAATTCATGGCTTTTCGGATTGGTGGGGTGATTGACCTCGTGGTGTCCGCGGGCCTGGTCGTGGAGGCAGAGGGGGACGTGGTGGTATTATGGCTGGGAGAGGGCGTGGAGGTGCAGCGATAGCAAGGGCAAACAAAGCAACTGCCAGCACTTCAACATAGCAGACCCAGGGGCATCAGTCTCGCACCGCGGAGCAAGCCGGATTGTCAAACGTAACTCCAGAACAGTGGGAACATATCTTTGATCTTCTCAATCTGCCAAAACCAAAAGAACGACTCTCTGGTGAGTGTTTGTGGATTATTGATACAGGAGCAACGCGTCATGTAACAGGGACTTTAGTTGGTTGATCGATGTAAAGCAAATTCGCAACTGTCCAGTGAGTTTGCCGGATGGGATTAGTTCACAAGCCACTCATGAAGGCAGCGTGTTGTTGCCCGGGAACCTAAAAATTCATAATGTGCTTTTTGTTCCCAAATTGGATTGTAATCTAATTTCTGTCACAAAGTTGCTAGATGAAAATAATTGTACTATTCAAATAACTAATACACTGTGTGTTATACAGGACCGAGTGACGAGGCAGTTGATTGGAGTGAGTGAACGCGAAGATGGACTTTTCTTTTTCCGTGGTGTACCTCAAGCTCGGCCTCTAGCTCTAGGTGGTAGAAGATCAATGGAGTTGTGGCACAAGCAGTTAGGACATCCATCGGAGAAAGTACTTCGGAAGGTTCCCAATGTGAGTGTTTCAAGTGATTTGAATAAAGATGGTTGTGATGTATGTTATTGTGCAAAGCAACCTAGGAAGAGTTTTCCGATTAGTAGTAGTCGACCTAGTAGAATTTTTGAACTCGTTCATTGTGATTTGTGGGGTCCTCATAGGACTCGTTCCTCGTGTGGGGCGTATTATTTTTTGACTATTGTTGATGACTATTCAAGGGCAGTTTGGGTTTATTCGCTGTTTAATAAATTAGAAGTTGAATATTCATTTATGAATTTCTTGGCTTTGGTGGAACGCCAGTTTAATCAAAAAATAAAACTAGTTCGTAGTGATAATGGTACTGAGTTTAAATGCTTGAATACTTATTTTGTGAAGAATGGTATAATTTTTGAGACGTCGTGTGTGGGTACACCGCAACAAAATGGTCGGGTAGAGCGTAAACATAAACATATCTTGAATGTAGCACGTGCTTTACGTTTCCAAGGACACTTGCCAATAAAATTTTGGGGGGAATGTGTGATGGCGGCATGTTATTAATTTAATTAATCATACGCGTTCTAGTGTGCTTGATTTTAAAACTCCATATGAATGTTTGTTTGGCAAGGAACCTGATTTAAGTGCATTACGAGTGATGGGATGTTTGTGTTATGCTCATAATCTAAAATCGAAAGGGGACAAATTTGATAGTAAAAGTCGTATATGCATCTTTCTTGGTTACCCGTTTGCTAAAAAGGGATGGTTGATGTATGATTTAGAGAAAAAAGGAATTACTTGTTTCACGGGATGTCGATTTCTATGAACATGTTTTTCCTATGGCTGGGAGAAATATGGACCGTGACTTTAATGTAATAGCGGGGTAATGAGGAATTGTTTTGTGATGATTTTAATGAAGTAGTAAATACTGGTGACCATCATGTGAATGTGGGTGAGGATGATATACATGCTGCTGCTGGAAGTGAGGAGGTGCAGACAGCAGAGGGGGATGAAATGGGAATGCCGCAAGGAGACGAAGGGGAAGCTGATGCTTTGCATGGTTCTGGCAGCAAAGATACAGACCCCGAGGGGGTGGTGTTGGGTAGTGAATAGGTGCTGGGGGAAGCAGTTGTGCAAGCAGATTCAAGTAATGAAGAGGCAGAAATGGGAAAAGGGAAACGAATTAATTAAGTTCCCTACCTCTCGCTACCGTGGTTTTGTTACTCATACAGTTGTGAAAAAGAAAAGTTCATCTGAAAATTCGCCATCTTCGTCGGTTATCTAAGGTACTTCGTATCCTATTTCGCATTTTGTATCTTGTGAACGGTTTTCAAATGATTACAAAAAATATGTAGCAGCTGTAAGTGCAGGAAATCCACCTAAAACGTTTAGAGAAGCGGTGAAACATGAAGGCTGGAGAAAAGCCATGGCAGAGGAAATTTGAGCCTTAAAAGATCAAGGAACATGGGTACTACAAGAGTTGCCTCCCGAAAAAAAAAAAAAAGCACTGGGTAGCCAGTGGATATATACAGAAAAACGAGATGAGAAAGGGAATTTAATGAGGCTAAAGGAAAGACTTGTGATATTTGGAAATCATCAAGTAGAGGGTATTGACTACAATGAGACTTTTGCTCCGTGGCTAAGATGGTGACAGACGGACATTCTGGAAGTTATAGCGATCAAAAATTGGGAAGTACATCAGATGGACGTTCACAATGCGTTCTTGCATGGTGATCTGGAAGAGGAAGTTTATATGAGGATACCTCCGGGTTTTGAGAAAAACGACAACAAAAATATGGTATGCAGAATGAAAAAGTTGTTGTACGGCTTGAAACAGGCTCCTAGGTGTTGGTTTGCTAAACTAACGACGGCACTAAAGAGTTATGGCTTCGAACAGTCGTATTCAGACTATGCTTTGTTTACATTGTCAAAGGGTAACATCCAGATTAATGTTCTTGTTTACGTGGACGATATGATCATTGCCGGAAATGATAAAGTGGCGTTAGTGATATTCAAGAATTATCTTGGGAAATGCTTTAAGATGAAGGACCTAGGAGTATTGAGGTATTTTCTTGGGCTTAAGGTGGCGCGGAGTAAGAAAGGAATTTTTATATGTCAACGGAAGTATGCGTTGGACATAATATCTGAGACGGGATTGTTGGGATCGAAGCCAGCAGAATTTCCTTTGGAGCAAAATCATAAATTGGGATTGGCTAGTGGAAAATTGCTCGTGAATGCCGAGAGTTACAGGCGGTTAGCGGGTCACCTTATCTATCTAGGCGTGACTAGGCCGATTTGGCGTATTCGGTGCACGTTTTGTCTCAATTTATGCAAAATCCACGAGAAGAAAATTGGGAAGCGCATTGCGAGTTGTTCGTTATTTGAAAAAGAAGCCGAGACAAGGTATCTTGTTGAGAGCAGATAGTGAGTTGAGTTTGGAAGGATGGTGTGACTCGGACTGGGCTAGTTTCCCATTGACACGAAGATCGCTTAGTGGATGGTTTGTGCTATATACTTGGTTATTCCCCTGTCTCCTGGAAAACCAAGAAGCAACAAACAGTGTCACGATCGTCGGCGGAAGCATAATATCGTTCCATGGCATCTATTACTTGTGAGTTGAAATGGTTAAAACAACTGCTCGGGGATTTAGGAGTTCGGCACGAAAAGGGAATGAGACTCTATTGTGACAGTCAGTCGGCTTTGTACATTGCACAAAATGCTGTGTTTCATGAGCGAACTAAGCACATAGAAGTCGATTGTCATGTTATTAGAGATGCGATCGTAGATGGTTTGATTGACCCATCGTATGTGTCTACAAAGGTTCAATTAGCAGACATATTTACAAAGGCATTGGGAAAGTCGCAGTTCGAGCTTTTTTTGGACAAGTTGGGCGTTCGAAATTTACACGCTCCAACTTGAGGGGGGGTGTTACGATGTATTTTATAAAGATTAGGAGATCTATTCTACCATATTTAGGGATATTCTTATATATTAGACAGGAGATAATTAAGGTGGTAAAATAAGAGAATATTGTGGACGTGATTCTTGACTTGGAGGGCAAGGACACGGCTTCATATATATAGATGTATGTGATTGTAATGAGATGGAGAGAGAATCTCTTATCAACTGGCGAGTTCTAATAATGGAGAGGCTCTATATATAGTGTCCCTCTTACTGACTTGGACTCCATAAGCTCTCTTGTTTAAAATAAATCTACAATGATTTATTGATATATTTTGTAAATATGAAATTCATAATACTTGTAGCTATTTATAATGTTTGTAGAACTCTATTGTCAAGAAATGATTAAGCTACCTAATTAATCCGATTCAATTTGTTGTTCACTTAATTTGAGTCAATTAATTAGATCTCCATTTCAAAATACATGAATTTATATTTCCAAGGCGGAAATCTGGTATTTATCAATCCAATAAATTTTATTAAATTAATAAAATCTTTGTTTTATATTTTCAAGGCGATATCCAGTTTTACAAAAGCAAATAACCTTTCATTTTGGAAAGTTCAATTTGGCGGAAAATTTTACTTTTTAGGCAATGCTACCTTTATATATATATATATATATATATATATATATATATAGATTTTATAATTTTTGATATGTTTAGATACTTTAGGCTCAAAATCTATTATGAAAGAAAAAAATGTCTAAAATACTCCTATTATATCAATCTCAAATAAAATAAATGCAAGTAAACAATGTATTAATTTCATACTATCCAAAAATATATTTTAATTTTATCTAACTTCATAATCGTTATTCATTAAAAAAACCAAAAGCAAATGTTGGGTGTGGTGGTGCGGTGCACGAGACACACAATTTTAGCAAGCTTGGGGCACTGGTTGTGAATGGTTTAAAAGAGTTAGTTGCGCCTTTATTATCAGCTACATTTTTGCTATATATGGTAGTACAACTAAATATTATTTCTAAGATGTATTAAATATCAAAGCTTATGAAGATTTTAGTTGGATAAGGATTATTTATTCTACTCCCTTTGTTCGACCAAATAGTTTATTATTTATTTTTAAAAGTCAACATGTGATTTAAGTTAAATCAAAAATTAACATTCTTTGATAATGTTTTAGGAAATAAAATCTTATTTACTAAAAACTACATTAAGTATTATATGAATTACAACATTTACAACTCGTAAGCATAAATAAATTTGTTTAAATCAATCGTCGTTTAAATTTTAATTAAGTTAACTCTCTGTCTGCTCATTGACACTAAATTGCAGAATCACTTTAACCAAACACCTCTCTACAGTGATTTTGAACTCCAAAGTGATTCTAAACCTACAAAATTAGAGGTAATTAACATGGAGTCATTATTATTCAAAATTAGAGGTAGTTTTATAATAATTATTTTTAAAAGCGTGAGATAACTTCATTTACATCATCCTCATCCTCATCCTCATCCTCGTCCTCATAATAATAAAGGGTAAAAGGTTAGTAATTGGAGGACTAATTAATTAGACTTAAGGTGAGAGTAACTAAAGAGTAAGAGAGAGAGAGAGAACAAAGATGAGAGGGTACAAAATATTGTCGGGAAAGTGGGCGACCGAACAGAAATTAGTGGGATAGTGTCATAATCATACATATATATTTGAGTAATACTATTGGTATTTAAAGAGTATTAAATTTTTTATACTAAATGATATGTTAATTAATATAGCAACGATGTGATACATTAATTATAATTTTTAATTTTATTTTTTACATTAACCATATAAACTGACACATTATTTAGTATAAAAAATTTAATATTTTTTAAGTATCCATAGCATTACTCTATATACTTACATGAGAATTGAGAAAAACCAATACATCCGCGCCTCTCTTTATAATCATACATACATCTTTCATTTCTGGCAAAGAATCCGTTTTTTATTTTTTTTGATCAATTTAGTTAAATTTTAACAAATTTTTAACATAAATTTAGTAATTTTTACAAAGTGACTCCCTTCATTTTGGGCAAAGAGTCTACTTTTAACTTTTTTTGGCCAACTTAGTTAAAGTTTGACCAATAACTTACATAAATTTAATTGCTTTTACAAAATTATGAAAGTTATAATCCATAATATTCTTAAAGTAGTTTTTATTTAATAAAATTTTATTTAAAAAAATATAAGTAAAATATGTAAAATTTTAATTTGATTTAATCACATATTGACTTCTAAATAAGAAAAGTAAACTCTTTGTCTGGAACGAATGAAGTATAAAAGTTGTAATTAATAGTATTCTTGAAATAATTTTTAATTAATAAAATTTTATTTCTTAAAACATAAATAAAGTATATAAAATTTTAATCTAATTTAGTCATGTGTTAATTTTTAAAAAAGAAAAGTGAACTATTTTGACTGGAATGGAGGAAGTATATACTTACAAAAATTTAGTGTTCAAAAAAAAAATTATAAAAATTTATGAAGTGTTGTCAATTTATAAACGGAAGAGTTGGTGTGACTGTGACTGTTGGCAAGGGTGTGTACATGCCTAAAACCCCGTTTCGGCCTAGCAAGTCACGGACGGGCCCCTATTTAAAGGGTCCAAACTCATGAAACGGGCTTCGACTATTGACCAACATTTGAAACTGTATCGGCTGTGAAACTTTTACCAAATCTTTAGCCCAGAATAACCCAAACCCATGGGTTTATATAGGGTATCTACATGGTATGCAGGCATGGGCCTAACGGGCTTTGCAGGTTATATTGGCCGACAGACTAGAGTAGTGATGAGTCTTAAAGTAGGACTAGACATAACTTGTTTAGGCTAGTTTACGACGAGTATGGCAGATAAATTACTGTTGAGTGTTGATACAACTCATCTTGAAGAATTTGTGTACACGCTCAACTTAAACAACTAACAGTTTAAAACCTGCTTATATGTTTTCCAACCAATGCAAACCGCTTAAAACGGACAAATGGATTGAAATTATGGAGTTTTTATTTTAATTTTATTACTGTTATTTTAAATTTTGATTTTTTTTTTTTTTTTGCGATTTTCTTAAGCCGGGAAAAGTTGTTGGGTCAATTACGGGTCGGTCCCTTTTTAAAAGTTTGTAATCGCTCCAGTCCACTCATCTTTTTTAAAAACTGGAAAAAGACATTTTTGGGGCGAAAAGACAATTATGCCATTAATGAAAGAAAACACGCGCGCAGAACCCAAGGCATCGCGATGCACTACTTTGGCACCGCGATGCACCAATTGTTGCATCGCGATGCACCAAATTGTTGCATCGCGATGAATGATGTCTGCATCGCGATGAATGATGTCTGCATCGCGATGCAGAAGTCAAGTGTGACCCACATGTAATTTTTGTAAAGAATCGCGATGCAAGGTTTCAGAATCGCGATGCACGATGTCTGCATCGCGATGAATGATGTCTGCATCGCGATGAATGACTTCTGCATCGCGATGCAACAATTGGTGCATCGCGATGAATGATTTTCGTTGAGATGAATGACTTCTGCATCGAACCCGTTGCGTTGCCATCTGCGATTGACGAAAATCGGTCAAGAACATCTTCCTCTTTTCGGACAGCTGTCAAGCTTGATTTGAAGCTAAAAAATAGTGTTTTTGGTAGAAAAATTGTGCACAAATATAGTACTAAGTTAGGATAATAATATGAAATTGATTTTAAACAAATTGAAGCTTAAAACAGATTTAAGTGGCCAAAACAGCTCAAGAACAAAGAAAAACGAGATGAACTCAAAAATTTGAGTTTGATCAAATTCGTGTTTATGCATGAAAATTGATACCCAAACATGAGAAAAGACTATATTAACAACATGAAATCATTTATACATCAATTTGAATCTCAAATCTGAAGCAACGATGTTGTTGAGGGTATTTTAGGAAGAAAATTTTTAAAATGCCTTTTAGCGGTTAAAAAAAAAAAGGGTGTTGGAGAGAAAAATGTTTGAAAAAGTAACCCTAAAATTTATCCAAAGTAGTTTAGGGGAATGTTGTTGGCACACTTGGGGCAAAATGTTTTGGGGCGCACCTGAAGTGACTTGCGCCTAGACACTGGGCTGAGCCCAACGGCTGGACCTTGCCTTGTGGTATGGTATGAGCTGACTATTTATTTATCAGGAAATTGCTAGCCGGTCCCCTTTTCAAAAAGTTTAACCCGTAAAGTTCACCATTTTTTTCTTAACCGAAAAAAGACATTTTGATAATTTTCTTCCTAAAATGTCCCTATGTAACTTGAACACTCTTTTATTTTATAGATTCGTTAAAAAAAAAATACACATAAAAACATAAAAAACATTTAGTTACATCAAAGAAACTGAAAACTTGTAAAGGATTTCATGTTGTTAATATAGTCTTCCCTTATGTTTGGGAATCAATTTTCATGCCTAGAACACGAATTTGATCACAATTTGATCAAATTCGAATTTTTTGAGTTCACCCCATTTTTCCTTATTCTTGGGTTGTTTTGGGCACTTTAATCTATGTTTAAAACTTCGAATTTGTTTAAAATCAATATCATATTGTTTTCCTAACTTAGTATTATATTTGTGCACAATTTTTCTACCAAAAAAATACTATTTTCGAGATCAAAATCGAGCTTGGCAGTGTGCTGTCCAAAAACAGAGTGAGATGTTCTTGGACTGATTTTGGGACTTTAATCAATGATTTGAGTTTTAATTCACCAATCACAATATGCTGGGCAACGCAACGGGGATCGACCTGCCCGGTCAGGTCGCATGGGTCGAGGGGACAACGTCCCTCGTGGGGGTTCAGGGGCAACGCCCTCGAATGGTAAACGAAAATCAAGTCCCCTCCAGCAGTTGAAATTCAAACGACGCCTTGATTGCTCACCGCGATGCCTTAATTTGCTCATCGCGATGCCTGTGTTGCTCATTGCGATGTCTTGGTTGCTCATCGCGATGCCTGTGTTGCTCATTGCGGTGCTTGTGTTGCTCATCGCGATGCCTTGAAAAATCAAGTCCCCTCCAGCAGTTGAAATTCAAACGGTGCCTTGGTTGCTCATCGTGATGCCTTAGTTGCTCATCGCGATGCCTTGGTTGCTCATCGCGATGCCTGTGTTGCTCATCGCGATGCCTTTGTTGCTCATCGCGATGCCTTGGTTACTCATCACAATGATTAACCCACGTGATGCCTTAGATTACTCATCGCGATGCTTTGGATTACTCATGCGCGCGTGTTTTTCTTTCATTAATGGCATAATCGTTTTTTCGCCCCAAAAATACCTTTTTTCGGTTTCAAAAAAAGATGACTGGACTGGAGCGATTACAAATATTTTAAAAGGGACCGGCCCGTAATTCACCCTTTATTTATTGAGAAATGATGGGCCGACTATTTAAAAGATTTTTTTAAAAAATTTCTTTTTGATACTAAGGACCCTTGTTTTCCAAAAAAATATAATTACTGCCTGAAACATTGGACTGAAGACTAGACCCATGAGTCAATTGTTAAGCCATCAATTTTTTTTGAAGTGGGTTAAACCTGAATGGGTCAACTAACCCCTTTGTGGTATGGGTGGCTTCGTCACTGCCTTCGGTCAAGGGGCTTGACCTTCACGACCACCAAAAATATAGGCAATTTACTATTTTGTGTTTTATGTTTTTGGAACAATATATTACTAGGCAGAATTCAGAACTTATACAAGAAAAACAAAATAAAATCCTGAAATTTATTAAATTTTAGAAAAATAGAATCTTTGAATTCTTAAAATTTTAGATGAGGAGAATCGATGTAGGACATGTTAGAATCATGTTTCATGATCTTAATAAACACAAATCAAACAATAGTGGACGCGTAAATGGGATCGAAATTTGTACCTCCAGCCATTATTGTTCAATTTCGCTCACGATCGAATCAATTTGATCACTTATGATCGATTGTTGCGAGAGATGACGTTTGTTTTCTGTTTTGACTTTTTCGAACCTTCACTCTCTCAATCTCGATGGTGCAAATATGTCGAAGGAGGAGTAGGTTTAGTGACCCAAATCGAGACCATCATGTCCCTTTTAAAGCTCTCCCAATCAAAGAGTTTAACGGACGTGAGTTCAACCGACGTGTGGTTTCGTAAGCGGCTTTTGGGAGAAGTTCTTCTTACATCAATTGGATGAATGTGGGAATAACTTGGGCAGAAAAATGGACCAAATTTAGTATTGAATTTTTCAACAAATTAGGAAAGGATTTTAAACCAAAATTCAATTCTAAAATAAATCCAACATTCTCCCACTTGGTCCATTTAACCCAACATAACAAGAAACAAAAATGTACGAATCATGGCGATAGGTCCTCTAGTAGTGAGTATTATCTTCCATGTTACAATATATCAAGTCTCTTAATACTATCCCTTAACTTAATGAACAAACCATATTGTTTATTCTGGGTCAAACTTAATGATATTTCTTAAAATAAACAAATAAATGTGTGCACAAAACCATATGAGAAAACATCAAACTGAATAAAAATTTCATTGAAGCAATAAATGTATATACAACGAGATATCACGTTATGGAACCAAGTCTCATTCATACTACATGACCCTTAAAATACTTTGGTGGCATGCCCTTACTCAAAGGATCGACAATCATCAACTCAGTGCTAACGTGTTCAATGATCACTTTCCTTTCCTTAAAATGTTCTTTTAAAATCCTTGATGTCGATGAGTTTACTTCGACTTCCACTTTTGTTGTTCTTAGCCATAAAAACTGCAGCAGAGTTATCATAGTATAATCTCAATGGCCGGGAAATAGAATTAACCACTCTCATGCCAGAAATAAAACTATTCAACCACACACCATGCGAGGTAGCCTCAAACAAGATACGAACTCGACTTCCGTAGTGGAAGTAGCTTAAGGTCCGCTTCACGCTTCTCCAAGACACGACTCCACCGTCTAGCATAAAAACATATCCCGAGGTGGACTTTCGTGAATCTATGCAGCCAGTGTAGTAGGCATCAAAGTAGCCAATTACCTCCAGATCATCATTAGTCCGTCTATACATGAACATGTAGTCTTTTGTCCTTTGAAGGTATCTCATCACCTTCTTTGCAGCTTTCTAGTGATCAACACCTGGATTACTCTGATATCATCCTAACACTTCAACATCATGTGCAATGTCGGTTCTAATACAAACCTGAGCATACATAAGGCTTCCAATGGTTGAAACATATAAAAATTTCTTCATTTGTTCCTCCTCAAGGTCATTCTTTGGGCATTGGTCTAAACTGAACTTGTCACCTTTCACAATGGGAGCCACACTTGGTGAACAATCTTTCATCTGAAATCTCTCTAAAACTTTGTTGATATATGTCTCTTGAGATAAACCCAAAATACCTCAAGATCTTTCTCTATGGATCTTAATGCCAATAACATAAGATGCCTCACTCATATCTTTCATATCAAAGTTCTTTGAGAGAAATTGTTTCACCTCATATAGTAAACCCCTATCATTAGTCACAAGCAGAATGTCATCCACATACAATACAAGGAAACAAATTTTACTCCCACTGACCCTTTGGTATAAACATTGATCCATGACATTCTCTTCAAAGTCAAATGAAGTGATGACTTCATGGAATTTCAAATACTATTAGCGGGAGGCTTGTTTGAGTCCATATATGAATTTATTGAGCTTACAGACTAAATACTCACCATTTGTTGAAGAGAATCCTTTCGGTTGTTTCATGTAAACCTTTTCTCTAGATTACCATTGAGGAATGCTATTTTCACATCTATTTGATGTAGCTCTAGGTTAAAATGAGCTATAAGTGCCATAATTACTAGAAGAGAATCTTTCTTGGATACAGAAGAGAATGTCTCCGTGTAGTCGATACCTTCCGTTTGAGTGAACCATTTGGCAACGAGTATTGCCTTATGCCTCTCTATGATGCCTTGTGAGTCTCTCTTCGTCTTAAAAACCCATTTGCATCCAATGTCTTTCACACTAACAGGCAATTCAACGAGATCCCAGATTCGATTAGATGCCATAGAGTCCATCTTATCATCTATGGCATTGTGCCACAAGTTTAATTCTTTAGAACTCATGGCTTGTGAAAACATTTCAAGATCATTTTCAGCTCTAATGTTATAGTCGATTCTTGCGATATACTTTGTAACCACTAGGGATTGTTGATCTTCGACTCCAGATCTTTAAACACCGCATTATCATCCTCCTAAGAAACATGTTGTTCAATTGGTTGTACAACTGGTTGTTCAACAATATCTTATTGTTCTTCATTTACAGATTGATCTACTCGATTGATATCAACAGCTTGTGGAACTATAATAGTTGGTTGTCTAACACCTATTTGAACATGAGGGGTATGAATGACAATCAATCTTTCACTTGAACCAGAGGGTTGAACTTCATTATGATCTCTTTCAGAAACAATGTCTCGAAATTGATCACACCTACTTATTAAGTTATTTTCAAGAAATTTTGCATTTCTTGATTCCACAATTCTAGTGGTATGAGACAGACAATAAAATCTATACCCTTTGGACCTTTCGGCATATTTGATGAAATACCCACTAATGGTCCTTGGGTCTACCTTATTTTCTTGTGGATTGTAAATTCTCACTTAAGACGGACATCCCCATACGCGTACATGTCTCAAACTCGGTTTCCAACCTTTAAATAACTCAAAAGGCGTCTTTGGAATAGCCTTGGTTGGAACTCGGTTCAATATATACGCAGCCGTCTTTAGAGCTTCAGTCGATAATGATTCAGGGAGTTTTGTGTTACTCTGCATACTTCTCACCATTCCATTAAAGTTTGTTTCTTTTTTCTGCCATACCATTCTGATCCATAGAACCAGGCATAGTGTACTGGGCAACAATCTCATGTTCTTGAAGAAACTTCATAAATGGACCAGTGCTTGTCCATTCTCGTGTATCTACAATAATACTTTCTACCTCTATTAGACCTCGTGATCTTAATTTGTTTTCCACATTGATTTTCTACTTCAACTTTGAAAACCTAAAAGGCATTTAAAGCTTCTTTCTTGGAACGAAGTAAATAGAGATACATATATCGTGAATAATTGTCAATGAAGGTGATAAAGTATTTCAGACTATTTGCATCCATGTTTGGACAACAAATATCTGTGTGTATGATCTCTAATAGGTTTGTACTCTTCTTTGCACACTTTTTAGACTTGTTAGTTTGCTTTCCCTTAATGCAATCCACACAAGTCCCAATATTAGCAAAATCCAAAGTACTAAGTACCCCTTCATTTACAAATTACTTAATTCTTTCAATGGAGATGTGTCCCAATCTCCGGTGCCACAATATAGAGGATTCCTCATTCACAACACATCGTTTTAACCCAGGAACATGGATAGAGTTATAAGCAACATCATTTTGTAATTCAATGCAAGAAAGACCATTAGACAAAATACCATAACCAATAACTTCAAATTTACTAGATAAACAAAAACAGAATCTGAAAAGTTAAAGGAAAAACCTAATGGTACAAGTCTTGAAATAGAAATCAAATTCCTAGAAAATTTTGAAAAATAGAAGGTCTTTTCAAAATGTAAAAGAAATCGCTACTTAAAACTAAACCGCACATGCCAATGGCTTCCACATGTGAACTCATCTTGATTCCTGAATACATGTATTGTTCACTTCCCACTGGCTTCCTCAAGTTTTGCATACCCTGCAAGATATTAGAAACATGGATTGTAGAACGAGAATCAATCCATCGCGTGTTATGATTAAAATTAACCATATTGGATTCATAACTGACAAATGCAAGTTTAACTTTCTTGTCGAGTCAATCCTTAAACTTTTGGCAGTATTTTCTTATGTGCCCCTTAAGAAACACTTTGACTTTTTTTTTATAATTGGCTTAGGAGGAATCTTGCCATTTCCTTATCTTTAAAATGATACTTCTTGTTGCTACCGAAGTAGTCGTTCACCTTTTGCCTTCTTCCATTAACAATCTTTTCTCTTCTTGGACACATATTGTCAAAAGTTCATTAATCGACCACTTATCCTTGTGTGTGTTATAAGAGATTTCGAAAGGACGTATTGTTGAGGGCAAAGTGCATAGAATGTAGTGTACTATGAAAGATTCAGACATGGTAACTTCCAAGGCTTTGAGTTGAGCCGCTATATCCCTCATGTGCATTATATAATCACACACCCCTCTTATCCGAGTGAGCTTCATGGATGTGAACTGCATTATTAAGGTGCTAGCAATTAGAGACTTATCAAATATTTCAAACTGCTCTTCAATGGCTTGCAGGAGAACTTTGACCTTATCATGCTGTTCGACAGAACCACGAATATCAGCAACTATTTTAGTCTTTATGAACATTACAGAGAGATGATTGGATCGCTCCCACTTTTCATAAAGATCAACAGATCTGAGTCCGGTTTTGGTAATAGCAGTGGTTCGTCTGTTCTTATAGCATAATCAATATCTATCCATCCTAAACGTAGAAGAACTCTCTCCTTCCACACCTTATAGTTATCACCCCTCAATTTGGGAATGTCACACTTAACATTAGAAATGTTCGCAGGTTGAATAAATGCAAATATTTTCAAACGTAAACCGCTCTTTAAATTAAAACTTTGTGATTAAAATAAAATTTCATGCTTTACCAATGTAAACCATGAATCTAGTGACATAAAACTTGCTTGTGAGCCAAAGTCCCATTCAATTAGATACATTTGCCTTTATGATAAAATTATCAAAGCATATTTAATTTTCTTATTTCCTGCGGGTAGACTAAGAAATGTAATTCAATATTTTATCCAATTAATCATAAAAAATATAACAAAACTCCTGTGAGTATATTTCATTATATCACATATGACTAATTGCAATTAAAGTTTAATTTACATATGTGATCCTAAATACATCTAAATGTATAATTTTAGTTAATTAAAAAATATATGGACCACAAAACTTTAATGAATTTCTTAAGCTCATATTATTGCATGAAATTTTAAGCAATATTTTATGAATTTAATTTCTGTACCAATATTATTTAACTTAATATTGCATGTATAAAACTAACAACAAATTATACAAACAAAATAAATAATATAAGCTCATAACATTAATAATTAAATTCATAAATAGCTCAAAGATTTAATCACAAGTAACGTCCGTTTACTAAAGTTAATAAACAACTTAAAATATATAGTTTCAAATAATTAAAGTTACTGTGGCCAAACTATAATTAAATAAAACTATATGGATCACTTTTAGACATTAAACAAGTATATGGGCCGATCTGTAAAATAGTGAGTTGAGCGTCTTCAACCTTCTGCTGGGTTATATGAACCAGTTACAGCCCGTTGTAACACCCGGCAGTTTCTTGGTGTTATGATCAAGGAAATTCATGTTTGAGTTACAGAAACATTAGAAAATTTGTTACTTTATGATTTCTACCTTTAATTTCATCATAAACCAACAAGAATTAAGAGGTGAATCTTGAATTTCATTCAAATTGACCGCTACGAATTGATATTCATTTGCGTTTGGGCAAGTTTTTTAATTCGAGAATGGTGCAATTCTCTTTATTTGATTGAGAGTTTGAGGTCGGCAAAATTGGGAATGCATTAACTGTGAGTTGCAAATTTACGTATGGAGAAAAGACCACCTTAATAAATTCTTTTTGAATACTTTGATTCCCTTTATTTAGTGTTGTTCTGTATATGAGAAAAAAACTTAATTGTCTCCGCCACGTGCAAGGCACATGATGAAAAACGTTAACTTTCTAATGGCCATCACAGCTAGAGGGTTAACTGAGAAAATTGACAACATCAAATCAGGTTATGGGATAAACCTTAGGCTGAGAGATTTTGAGATTTGGTATATACTTTGGGAAATTTTTCGTATTTTGGCCAAAATTTTATTATCACTATTTTCTCCATTTTATTTGATTATTTTGAAAAAAAAAAAAAGTGAAATACCACCACAAGTAGAATGGTTATGAACGAGATTAGACTTAATTTGCTATTTTCAAGTTAAATGGACTATTTAGGAAAATGGAAAGTTCAAATATGCTAAAAATAAAAATAATTATGACAGGGAGGTAGGGATTTGAAAAAAGAAAAGAGAAATGTTAAAGGTACCTAAAGAGTACCAAAAATATTACACTTAATGACATGATATTTAAATTTAATGTTGAATTTCAAGCAAATTTCTGATTAAATCCTCTTTACCATAAGACACCAAATATTTAATTTAAAATTTTAACCAAAATTTAATATTAAATTTAAATATTATATCATTAGGTACCATATTTACGATATTCGAACTTAGCATTGTCCAAAAGAAAAAGCAACCCCATTGTATATCACATCATTACTTCTGCCAAAAAATAATAATTTATTGGACCATCTTTTTCTGACAGAAAACAAAAATGTCAAAAAAAGAAAACGTTAAAACGGACCGTCCAACTACAAGTAGTACAAATGTGCAATATTTTAAACGACAAAATGATGATATGATCGATGGAAAAAAAAAAAATACTCCAATATTTTGTATGAAAATAGGCTATTCTGTTTTATATACTAAAGGAAACTAAAAGAAAAATTGGGAATAAAATAATAAATTAGTATGAATTACAACTTACATGTTACAGAGACGACGATTATATAAGGGATATTTTCGATTATATTAAGATTAGATTGTGAGGTGCAATAGACAGGTTGATGATGCTAAATATTGCACCAACAATCTGACCGAAAAATCGTGCAGTTGGATATCTGTAAACAAGAACAAACAATTATTGCGTCTAGTGTGAAAAATTGTACAATATTCAAAAAGAATAATGCAAGGATAGAAGTAGAGTGTTAGGTTGTACTGTATACTAGGGTGACTCCCTATTTACACTAGGCTGACTCTAAAAAATTTCTAAATTGATAACAATAATTCCCAAACTTTAAGAGATTTCGTGATCCCCAAACATGCCAGTTGGATTGCAACCCAACATTGTTTCGGTGTCGGCTCGACCATGTGGGAGATGCCGAGCAACTAAATTGAGCTCCTAGTGCTTAGATCAAGTGATCGTAAAAACCTTTTTGCCCTTGTTATGGATTTTGTGTAGTTCACATGTCCCTGTACTAATTTGGATCTTATAAAATAGGTTCAATAACCATGTTATAAGTGCTATAACATTTTCTTTAAATCATATTTTTTAATACAAAAACAAACTAAAAAATTGGACTTGCGCCTTAATAATTGAGGTTAGAGCCAGTGGCGGATCCAATTTTTCCAGGGGTCACAAATTTGAGTGAAGCTTTGAGGTACCGACTTGGCTACTTCCAGTCTTCCTTGATTGAATCCTTAAGTTGCTGAGTTGCTTAATTGCTTTGTTGTTGAACTTGTTGGCCTGTTGCTTAAAGCCTTGAATACTTGCTGCTGTAGTGCTGTTCGTTTCTTGGTATCATCAATGGTCTTGCTTTGCTGTTGCGGTGCTGCCCGTTTTCTTCAATTCATCTCTCTCTCTCTCTTTTTTTTTTTTGGCTGCTTGCTGCTTCCTATGTCCGGTGGAGAGAAAGTTGAGTGGGGTCACCATGGCAAAACGACGTCGTTTTACATGGAGGGTGGGGAAAAAAAATTTTCTTCAGTGGGGTCACTTGCCCCCACACCTCTAAGCATGCATCCGCCTCTGGTTAGAGCTGTTAAAATGGATTGGCGGAATGGGTTGACCCGCAACCTGCCATTAGGTGGGACGGGTTAGATTGACTAGCCAAAATAGCGGGACTGCAAAATGCTCAACCCACCTTGGGTTACGGGTTGAGGAGGGTCATCTCGTCAAAAAAGTATGGTTTTAAAAAATATTAATATCTAACAAATTAAAGCCAAAAAGAAAAGTTATAAGTCTCACAACTATTCTTCATTTAATTGGTACAAAAACTAAGAAAAAATTTAACAAATTAAAGTTAAATATAATATGGTGAAATATAACTGTGACGACTCGAGTCCGAGATTCGATGTTGAACTCCAACTCAGAGCGCCAAACCGAAGAAGAACAACTGAAAGAACTGAATAAAGCGAGTCACAAAAGCTCAAAACCAAAAAAATAAGCAGCGGAATAACTAAATAAAATAGGAGTTTCAAAAAACTCGAATAATAAAATTTCAACAACAATATAACCTCCACAGCTAAATAAGCACCGAAGAACAACAATATATAAAACACCACGAGACAACACACTCGGAAAAACCAACAGTAGAATACTAGCGGGCACACGGCTACAACAACCAGGAAAACTGAAGTTATAAAATAGAACAACCGGCTCGACTCCACAAGTCGACACCAAATACAAGTCTAATAAATACAAATGTTTCTACCCGACATACTAAGTTTACATAACTCGGTTTAACCCACGATCTCACAAAATAAGAGATAAGTACAAATACTAACTAAATACAACTAGAGGAACTTCGAACTAAGGCCTCACTGCGCTGGAACATAACCTGCAAACTAAGGAAAAACAAATGGAAGGAATGAGTCGAAGACCCAGTAAGTTACTAATGTAACAATATGGCATGACATTATGCACATAATATAGCAGGATAATAAACAGGTTGTAGCAAATAAGGCAACCAACCATATATTCACGAGAGGCTCAGTAGCCGCCAACCGTCATGCACTGGTTGGGAACCACGACCAACATTCGTATAGGAAGCACATAAAGCGCAAAGTAAACACATAAAGGTGGATACGGTAGATTCAAGGTACACCTCCGAAATTCCTTGAAACACTTTCGACCTTATAGCTCCATGAAGCCGTAGAAGACGATTACGCTGCTGCTTCACATAACTATAAAAGATGCCTCTGCTGCTATCCAATAAGATAATAATAATAATAATAGATTCCTGTGCTTCTGCTTCAGAGAATCATAAGAGGTGGCTTTACTGCTACTCCATAAGATAGGGATAGGTGGGTGTACTTCTCCTCCCGAAGGCCATTTAGACTCCTATGCTGCTACTGCTGTATGGAATTAATGGTAGGTGAATGTACTCCTACTCTAAAAAATCATAATAGATGTCTGTGCTGCTACTGCTGTACACAGATCATGAAGGGACCAATTCTCGTATCCCAATAAATGTACCCGATCACATCACGCATGATCTACAAGTACCCGTTGTGGACCATCTTCTGTATTCACGTTGACGTATTGCTCGGTCCCCCACGACCTGAGACAAATACGGCTCTAGCCACTTATAAGTATCACAAGGGACCGATACTTCGTTTCCCATTGCATACAAAACAATGTCGACAATACACAGTCTCTGTTTATTCCGTTCAACTGTGGGACTAGAGAAAACCCATATCGTGGCCAACGGTAGGTAGAGGCCCGGTGTTGGCCTTCGGCTATTACGAAGCCCCTACTCCCGCAATAACCGAGCGTCAATACACCTCCAATGCACATATGCCAGCTGGACTCGATACAATGCACAAGTAGATGTTTACTCATGCTAAACTAATCAAAGAGTGTTCTATTGAATCACAACTGAATGAAACCAAACCATAATGTGTTCTATTGAATCACATACCAAATCAACATAATGTGCTTGTAAATACTAAACACACAATCAATCATCAAACTAGGATGATTGTCCTATTATTTACTAGAATAATCATAAATACCACAAATCAACCAAGTCCGCAAACGCTAGACTTCACAATCGCAACATACGTAAGTCTACTCGTACTTGCAATCATAATTCAATGCGTCATCAACACGCTCAACTTAGGATTTCTACGGTATCCTATAATCACAATACACTTCATCTCAAGTATATCTATTCCATCCCATATCCGTCGTGTATTATGCACATCACGACTCACTACAAGTCACATAGTCCGTATTGGGACGATAACCAAGCCGCGCCATTAACCACCTAGAATATAATCAACTTATCATCCGACGATCGAGACTATTCGTCTCATGCGAACTGTCGTGCACTAAGTAGCATGACTATTCGATAAAGCTTATGGACGACTAATATAGATAATTAATCCTTGCTAAGGCATAAGATTTACGTTAACGATTCAACGTACTTCGTAATCGACTAACGTATAACTAAGTCAACCCAAGTCAAATTCTATTGGGTCACGATCTTAACAATTCGTCATCCCACATCGTAGGAGACTAAAATACAACCTATATAAATTTATGCTACACGTTACCACATTACACGACGTATAATCTTTATGTCCTATTCGACTCCGCTCGAGTTTTGCAAATATTCAAAATGTCGGGACAAGCCGTAGCATCATCCCTACATACTCATCTCGATCACCATTCTTAATGTACCAAAAGTCTATACTCATAACAATCTCGCGAGTTCAACGTAAGAATATTAACGATTATAATCTCAATGAGCTACACATGCTTGATAGAACTAAAACAAGTCATCGGCGACATTACTACCGAACCCAACTATAAAACAAAACCCACGAGTCTAAAACTCGGGAAACAACAACAATATTCCCAACACAATCTCGAGGAGTCTCTAATACTCGGAGACAACAACCATTACAACAACAACAACAACGTGTACCACAATGAACTCCACAAGTCTCTAATATTCGGAGACCACAAAATTAACAACGATTCATCAATACCCAACAAATAACCATGTTAAAAAATCATTTTGAACAATATAGCATGTAGGGAGTTCATATACAACATGCATAACATGTAATCATCGCGATATTACACTATGATGCTTAAAATCTAAGAAAGAGATTAGTAACTTACTACACAACGCAAATCCTCCACGAAATCAAAGGGGCTTTGGGTGGAAATGTACTCCTCTGCGAACTCTACGCCGTTACGAGTCCAATCGTTGATCCCAAGCTCGATCCAAGTCCGAATCAAGCCACCTCTCTCAAAACTTCACTTTCTCACTCTAAAACGTGGGAGAAGAGGTGAGGTGGTGATTCCTTAATAGATCAGGGAATCTCTTTGGTTAGAATCGTTCCTCGTCGCTAGCTACGCTTCGGTGAAGACGACACGCGAATCCGACTTCAAATGCTCAAGATATCGCGAATTCTTTCTATTTTCTCTCATCTCTCTTTTCTTGCTCTCTCTCTCTAAAGTCTGGGTTTAAAGGAAGAAAGAATGAGGGAAATGGGTTGGGTTATGTTATTAATACCATGGGTAAGTGTTTGGTTCAATCTCGGGTTTGTTTGAGCATTTTAAACTACTTAAAAGGTCAAAACACGTAAAATTGCAAAAATCGCAAACAGGGCTCGGGGGGCGGCCCGTTAAGACCACCAAGTTTCGCCCCGAGCGGCCACCCTCCTCCCGAATTTCCAAATTTTCCGAATTTGATCCGAAACGCTCCCGAAATGTCCCGGAATGATCCTTGGTTGATCCTAACATCAAATCATGGTCAAAACATACTCAAAACACACCTGAATCATCCCGCGATGGTGCTCGAATGATAACAAACATAAGTCTCACATGCATAACGAGTCAAACAACTCTCAAACTAACCCAACTTATGGGTTAATGACAAAGCGAACGTGCTTGTCGTTAGCGAACGAATCTAAGCCAAGGCTAGGTCAACCAACCAAAGAGGAAATGTAACTTATGCAAACGCCAATTGATGTCGAGGATAGTCTTGAACGGATATAGGAATAAAGTGCAACTCACCATGAGTTAAACGCGTCAAATACGGTTCTCGACTCAACACGTCACACTTAACAAGCATGCATGACTCCTCACTTTTCGAGGGTTTCAAGGTCAACAACGAGAGACTACAATTTGAGTTAGGGAAGAAGTTGAGTCGGGGTGTTACATCCTCTCCCCTTAAAAGAATTCGACCGCGAATTCATGAATTGAACGTCCACGGACGTACAAATGCTACAACAAGGCCATATAACAGCCCGTGCAATCAAACTTCTATTGATAATGAGTGAAAGTCCAACAAATAAAGGAGTTTGTCTAAGTTAGAGGCCATCAACCTCAAGTATCGCTTACGCGCAAGATTTCTAACGAATAGGTGAAATTTGAAACGTAAGAAATCTCGAGATTTCGTTACGAGACTAACTACCGTCTCTAGTCAAGTCCAAACTCGAGTAAACCTATTAGAGTTATGCTAACTCATTTTGAACACATCCCATCACCACGCTTCCACGCGCTAAACAAATCTCCTCTTCCCGTGGTACCACTCTCAACAATTACTCATGGGAAAACCCGCGATCAAAAGGGTCCGAGTTAATACAACCTTAAGGTTCACAAAGTTATTAGACGACATTCTATTATCAAAGAATTAGGCCTGTATCAAATGGTGCAACACATGCAACACCTCGAAGTCACGCGAGTCATACGGACTCTACCGTGAATAATAATATTACTAGTTATAACACAAGTCGATGAAATAAAATGTCAACGAGATCACGAGTTAACATGCTCGTTCCACGAATACTAATGCCAATAACCTACAAGGTCAACATAAATAATAACATGAGTTTCGAACTCTAACACGTTTGACAGAATGGATCAAGTATCATCGGATACCAAAGTCGGATGCTATAAACGCTACCCGAAACATAAGGCGTCTCACACCCATGATGATTGCATCCTCGGGTTAACTACAAGATACAATATTCTAACGAATGAGTAGCCAATCGAGTATATAAAGTAGTCCAATAACAGAAGACAAATAGATAATAGAATAAGTCACGATAAACATGACTCTTACGATTCAATCACAAGGTCTCATCTTCAACCTTGACTCGCTCTATTGGAGTCTTGGGTCTGCGGAGGGTTCGGTGGGGTCACTTGCTCCACTCGAGGGTCTCACCTAGGGCCATATTCAGTTGGTCCTCAAGTTCTCTCGCTCGTAACGCGCATCCGAGTTAAAATACGGTCGGGTGCATGATGACATCCTTGCAGCCTTCCTAGTTCGTGCATCCCTCCAATAATATACCGAATCTTTTCAATTGGCCCCATAGTTGTTTTTAGGGTGAATTACAGGCCGGTTCCTTTTTCAACATTTGTAATCGTTCCAGTCCACTCATCTTTTTTTAAAATCGAATAAAGACATTTTTGGGGCGAAAAGACGATTATGTCATTAATGAAAGAAAAACATGCGCGCATCAGTAACCCAAGGCATCGCATGGTTTAATCATCGAGATGAGCAACCAAGGCATTGTGATGAGCAACAAAGGCATCGCGATGAGTAACCAAGGTAACGCGATAAGCACCCAAGGCGTTGCGATGAGTAACCAAGACACCGTTTGAATTTCAATCTGCGTTGCCAAAGATATGCGATTGTTGAATTTAAGGCATCCCGATGCCCAATTTAATATAATATCAAATCGATCAAAATGGTTGTTTTTGGTTGGGAAATTTACATACAAACATGGTATTGACTTCCTATAACAGTATGATATTGATATTATACAAAATTCAAACTCAAATCATTGATTAAAGTCCCAAAATCAGTCTAAGAATATCTCCCTCTATTTTTGGATAGCACACCGCCAAGCTCGATTTGGATCTCAAAATAGTATTTTTTTTTTTTTTTTGTAGAAAAATTGTTTTCAAATGTAGTATTAAGTTAGGATAACAATATGAGATTGATTTTAAATAAATTCGAAGCTTAAAATATAGATTAAAGTGGCCAAAACAGCCCAAGAACAAAGAAAAACGGGATGAACTAAAAAAATTCGAATTTGATCAAATTGAGATCAAATTAGTGTTCTATGCATGAAAATTGATACCCAAACATGAGGGAAGACTATATTAACAACATGAAATCATTTATACATCAATTCAAACCTCAAATCTAAAGTAACGATGTTGTTGAGGGCATTTTAAAAAGAAAATTCTCAAAGTGCCTTTTAGCGATTTAAAAAAAAAAATTTTGACTGGAGAGAATTTTTTTTTCAGAAAGTGGATTGGCTAGCAATCTTCTGTTTTTAAATGTTCCTTTCAAGTGTTAATGATTTAATGTAGTACTATTGGTAGGGTTGAGAAATTATTTTATTTGACAAAATAATGAAATAAAAAAGAAGAAACTTCATTTAAGGACACCCCATCATAACCCGAAGGGTCATATACTATTAGAGCCGGCAAAATTAGCCCAGCCCAATGGGCCGGCCCAACCAACCCGATATTATGGGGGGCTTGGGCTTCAATTTATAAGGCCCGAAAAAAATTGGGCATTTTTGGCCCGGTCCAATAGGCCCGTGGGCTAATTGGCTCGGGCCAAAAGCCGATACCACCAACCCGATACACTTTTATTAAGTTTTCAATCAAACAATTTTTGCTGCTTTAAGTGATCTTTTAGTGTTGTACATGCTATGTACAAAACAAGTTTATGTGCAATGCTTTTAAAAATAAAGGGAACGGACAGGAGTGTAAATTATTTGGAACGGACAGGAGTGTATCTTCGAAGTCCAAAACTTGGTTATTTAAAGTCATGAAGTTTATGTTCAATGTTTCCAAGATTAATAAAGGGAACGAACAAGAGTGTAAATTATTTTTTTTTAATTAATATGAAAATATCTCTTATGTTTATGTGCAATGCTTTTAAAAATAATTAGAAAAATGTTTGATTGAGGTTAATGCAAATTTTCAGTCAATTGTTTCTTATGTTTTTAATGTATTTTACACTCCTCCTGTCTACAAACAATTTATATAGTTGTATTTTAATCATCATGATACGACTTATTATTTAAAGATTTTATTTGATAAATTGTAGACTTGTAATGAGTTGTGAATTTTTTTTTATGTGATAACTTGTAAATTTTGTAAAAAATATGTTTTGGTAGAAATTTGGGCCGATTTGGCCCGAAAGCCCGATGACTTATAAATGGGTTGGGCTTGAGGCCCGATGTAGTTTTGGGCCTACCAACCCAGCCCATTGCCAACTCTATACTATACCGTAGGCCAAAACGAAAATATCCCAAGGTCAAGCGAAAGTGTAGAATAAAATATTTATCAGTATTACTCACTCCATTCCTAATAATTTATTGACTTGTTTATTTTTTTTGGTTAAATATAATATTTTTCATCTTATATAATCTTGAAAAAAAATATACATTAAAATTTAAATTAAAAAAAATATTATATCTGACCAAAAAAAGTTAAACAAGATGATCATTTAGAAACGAAGGGAGTATTACAAGTAAAATAAGAGATATTAAGTAAGAAAGCTCTCTCTCACATCTTGATAATTGATATTGTTCACATGATTACAATTTGTGAGATAAGATTGAGAATATTCACAAAAACTTTTATGGCGACAAAGCAAGAAGAATCATAATTTTAAAAAACTATTAAGATGACCAATCACAACCAGAAGGGCTAGAGAAATATGATAGGCCTTTAATAAAAATGTTGAAAGTCGGTTATCGAAGCATTTTTTTAGGTTTTAGTGAATCGTGTCTCTGTGTTATCGAAA
Source organism: Platycodon grandiflorus (assembly GCA_016624345.1). NCBI lineage: Eukaryota > Viridiplantae > Streptophyta > Magnoliopsida > Asterales > Campanulaceae > Platycodon > Platycodon grandiflorus. The sequence continues at coordinate 54,494,176 of CM028364.1, forward strand.
AGTCTGAATTTAATCTCTATAGAACGCAAATGCTCGTCATTGACCGAAATAAGCCCTTTATGTACGTCATTAGTGCTTGCGTTAGATGTTGTTAGAATTTGATCCGTTAATTGAGATTAGAGGGATGGAGTTATACGAATTAAAAGTTTAAGGTATCTCAAATAAAATTACTAATTTCTTAAAAAAATTGGCGTGTATGCTGTAAGTAAAACTTATAAAATAATTTTTAAAAATTAGTTTTTAGAAAATTAATTATGAAATTTTTATTATTTATAATTTTTAGAAAAAGAATTAAAACTTAACTTGGAAATAAGTGCTAAATTTGATTTGGTGTGTATGTTAAATAAAACTCATAAAATATTTTTCAGATAATTAATTATTAATTTTTATTATTTATTTTAAATAAATATTCTTAGAAAAACATCCTTGATTTTCACGAATTTTTTTCTTGAAGTTAGTAATTTAAGAAAATAAATACTTTTTAAATTACTAATTTAAAAAAATTGGTGAAAATTATGAGTGTTTTTCTAAAAATATTTATTCTAAACACCTTATACTTTTAATTCGTACAACTTAATCCCTCTAATTTCACTTGACATGTCGGACTCTTACAACATCCAAAGTATAGAGACTTCTAACATATAAAAGGGCTTATCTTGGTCAATGACGTGCACTTGCATTATACAGAGACACAAATTCAGACTCTTTGATAGTACATGGACCACTTGTGCACTTAACCCTTCTTTTTAATACTAAAAATTACACCCGTGTTATCAGAATATTAGATAACTTCATGGGTCATTTAGAGAAACTATCATCGGATGATGATTAAATAGTTTGATCCGTTGATTGGTAGATTTGAAAGATAGAAATATTTTCTGCATACTTTGATTATAATTTCAGTGTTACTCTAATAATAAATTATGATTAGAGCCTTTTTGATCCATATTGCAGTTGCAGGCTCACTGTTCTTCAATTTAAAAAAAAAAAAAAATTAGAATGTAAATTAACATAGAAGTGGAAAGCATCAATTGAGCAAGGGATAAAGAATGAAACAAGTAAAGATAGTATTTCTATTCTCTTGTATTTCTCTTGAACGAGTCAGTATAGCATATGATGAATCCACTTCGGAGCACCCTCAGTTATCTGCCAAAAAAAGATGGAGTATATATTTAAACACCAATGATAATCTACCGTTGTAACGACCCGAGCCCAAAACCCTATACGTCACACATGGTCCACGCACTAGCCCACTAAACGCCTCGGTAAGTTAGGCCTACCACAAGCCCACCAAAAAATTCATGGATGATGTCAATTAGGCCTACCACAAGCCCACCAAAACTCCATGGATGATGTTGACGTCTTCGTCAAGGTTTAAAATCCAAAGGATCGACATCTCAGGCGATGTGTTCAACACATTTTTGATTGGGACCCGCTCTGATGGCATTAATAACGATCCAAGCCTGAAGCCTGATCCGCCACGCATGACTCACTAAGCACATGGATCAACTAGGGCATACTCCTAGCTCACCCAAAAATCTATGGAAAGTCGTGGGATATCATAAATGCCCATATTTATCCGATGTGAAATATCACAACCATTTGTAATGATCCGTACCAAAGATTGATCCATTAAGACTTCAATAAGTCCATCTAAAAATTCATGGAAGATTGATGCCTAGTGGTAGTGTGTGACCACTTTATAAGACTTACACAAGTCCCACCTTCTACTCGATGTAGGTTACCACAACTGTTGACCTTTCCTATGATCCCAACATTGATTTCCAACGGAACTGCAATACCTCAATTCCGAGCTCCAATCATCCCTTGAGTGTACAACTCTAGTAGTGAATCGAAATCTGGAGAGCATGAACGATGTTTCTCATCTAAATTGATCACAGTTTTAATTTTGGTTACGATGGTGGCCCGTGTAAGGCCCGATCCCGAAAACTTTGGTTCACTACTCATTTAAATGAAAAAGCTTGATGTTGGTGCCTAGTGTTACTAGGTGGGTCAACATACTCATGATTCATGTTTCATTCACACCACAGAGTCACCTAAAAGTCCATAACGTTAGTGACTAGTGTTAGTATGTGACTACTTATATTTTAACACATCCACAATTATTACTTGGTTCCTAGTAGGCGCGAGCAAGATTAAATCAAAAAATTAAAAAATCGACCCAAAACTGGTGAGCAAAACATAAAAACTTTCTTGTTGATAATAGTTTGGCAATATGTTTTAAAATTAAAAAAACTAGTCACGTGTCAAAAATTTGTCGTTATTATTATTATTTAAAACTCTAGCTTCGCTTGTTCTTTTATACTTAATTACTAGTTTTACATCCGTGCGTTCAACGCATGGACATATATATTTTTTAATTAAATTATATTCAAGCAAAATAAAGAAAAATAATAAAAATTAAAAAATAAATTAAAGAAACAAAATTTTAGAGGTAGCTACTTAAATAAAAATACATCATTGTATCAATAATATTATAGATATTAAAAAATCTCCTTATACACAACATTAGTTGTGTTATTTGTTAGTTTTCCATCTTTATTGCATATCGATATCTTCAAACCAGAACAATTAGTTTTTCTCTAGAAACTGCGACATACAGCTGCCCATGTCTGAACACTAACTTCTTCAGGAAAAGTCCTATATTAGACAATAGTTGTTATGAAAATAAATAAAAATTACTTTAGTAACAAATATTATCTGATTGATATGAAAATATTCAATCTCAACAATTAAAATTTAATTATTTGATTAAAATTATATAATGAAAATATCAAATTTCAACCATTAAAATAAAATTTAGGAATACAATCTTTTGATCAACTCATAACAAGTCATTATTCATATATAAACTTTAGAAATAAAATTATATTGATATAAATAAAATAAGTAAAAAGTTTAATGCTAATAAAATAATTAAATTATATCGGCTTGATTCGTAATTTTTTGTACAAAACTAAATCGCATATATACATTTAGAGTGAGGCTATTAACACCCCCATCCCTCTAAGTCAAAATTTAATCAATTATTTAAGTGTCAGTAATGTTTTGGCTGACAAAGAAATTTAGATCCATTAATCGTTATTTACAATGCACTGATTCATTAATCATCATTTACAATGGTCCAAGTTTCCAGGAATTGCAAGAATTTATTTTTTTAATAATATATATTAGATAAATAAGACTTTTTATTTTTGGCAAGTTGATTTAAGCGGAAAATTACTATATTTGGCAGGGATAGGATTACTGATGTCATTATATATATATATATATATATATATAGATTTTTTGTACAAAACTAAATTGCATATATACATTTAGAGTGAGACTATTAACACCCCCCATCCCTCTAAGTCAAAATTAATCAGTTATTCAATTGTCAGTAATGCTTTGACTGCTCAAGAAATTTAGATTCATTAATCGTCATTTACAATGCGCTGATTCATTAATCCAGATTCATTAATCATCATTTACAATGGTCCAAGTTTCCAGGAATTGCAATTTTTTTTTAATAATATACACTGTATTAGATAAATAAGACTTTTCATTTTTGGTACAATTTTGACTAATTCACGACATTATCAATTTATTCCATTAAATAAATATATGTTTGGACAAAATTATCCTTAATTACTTGTCCATATTAAGTTGACTAACAAAGTTATATTTCTAATTACTATTCAATATTATTTTCTAATTCAAAATATGTTAAATGATCTTTGAGAATAGTTAACATGAACGACATTATTATTCTTTTTTTATTTACTTTAAATGTTTAAGCTCACGGCTAGAGTCACGTTGCATTATAAAAAAACTAGGGTAAATTACAAATAATTCCCCTCAACTACCAATCGGAGCAATATGCATCCCTCAATTATAACATTTTCTTTCGATAACTTCTATTTAGACACTGTCATTTGAGTTAACGTACAATTTTTTAACCATAGTGCCATTTTGATATTTTAATTGACTATATTACCCTTATTGTTCTAAAACCTTCTTTGGACATAACGATGATTATTAAAATAATTTCTTATCTTTATTTTGAATATTATAGTACAAATCATACGTACAGATGGTGACGTGAGTCTTTGGTGGACAAATTCGTGAATTCAAACTGTAGTGTCTAAATATAAGGTACAATTTAAGAATAAGTTATAGTTGGGGGGCACACTGCTTCAATTGGTAGTTGAGGGGGGCAAATCAAATCCGACCCATAGTTGAGTGGGTTATGTAATTTACCCAAAAAAAAACTAATATCAAAAGGATATTTTTTGTCAATCTAACTTTGAAAAAGCATATAATCTTTGCTTACAGTTAGATTTAAAATATTTAATTAAAAAAATTAATCCAATAGTAAAATTGTATTGTGTATAGTAATGTCTCTTGCCTACCTATAACAATTGATTCTAAATTTTAAATTGATTGAAACTGACAATCAATTCAATACCTAACATATTGATATTATTGAATTTATTTTTTAAAATAAAATTAAAGTTTTTATTTTAATAAGAAAAATATTTTCTAAAATTTTGATCGATAAATGTTTTTAATTTTTTTATAATAAAACATGAAACGAATCATAAACATAATTGAGAAAAAATATTTATTAAAAATAAATATAAATATAAAAAGCAAAACTACCTTGTTTGTTGATATGTTAAGAATTAAAAGGTAATTTAAAAATAAAAAATACTCCCTCCGTCCCCAAATTATTGTCCGGTTTAACTTTTTTTTGTTAAACATGATATTTTTCAAACGCAAATTTGACGTATATTTTTTTACTTTTTCTAAAATTATAAAACACGTAATTTGGAGACGGAGGGAGTATATTAATGCACTTCAAATGTCAAATAATTAATTAATTAAGGAATAATATTGTCCAAATATCTATTTATTTAATGCAATAAATAATAATATAATAAATTAATAAAAATTATAGTTAAAGTAGTCTCTTTCCTCCCTTAGTATTGTTATCAAAATTGAACTGTTATAAAATTAAAATCGGAGAAATTGAAACCGGCTTTGTTTGATAGGGATATTAGCTCAAAATTGGTAAAACAGAAACCGTCCACGGCGGTCGTGATCACCTAACGATTACTAAAAGTGCATCATCGTAACGTGTGATGGCTTTAAATAATTGTAGGTGACACGGCTGACAAGAATCTCAGCCACGAATCTTCAGCATTCACGTGGCAGGGGTCCACCAGTCATGCGGGGATCTAGTTTCATAGTAACAGATTCACCTCACCTCTCTCTCACCTACCCAAATTCGATTCTCTATTCTAAAATGTTATTTTATTTTTTATTTCAATCGTTGAATATGTATTATATGTGCATAAAAATTATGAAATAATTAATGTTATTTATTTATATGCACATGTGACACACATCCAATGATTAAAATAAGAAATAAAATACTCCCTCCGTCCCTAAATTATTGTCTTCCTTTCCTTTTTCGTCCGTCCCAAAATAATTGTTTTGTTTGAAACTTTCCTTTTTAGAACATCACTTTTACTATTTTACCCTTACTTTTTCTTCCTACTTTAATTATGGGCCACATACACATGGGCATTAAAGGAAACAACACACTTTTTTAATACTATTCTAATATTAATAATCAATTCAATTGAATTTTCTTAATCCGTGTGTCGGGTCAACCCAAATAATAATTTAGGGACGGAGAGAGTACCATTTTAAAATAGTGGATCTGATTTGCACCTACCCCGCCCCGCCCCTTAATTTCCTCGTTTCGCCGATTCTCCCTCACTCACTCACTCAGTTGATCATACAGTACCCTCTCTAAATCTCTATAAATACTGAATCCCAAACCTACAAAATCTCTTCAGCAGCCACCTTTGAGAATTCATAGCAATTTCTCTCGGTCGATGCATCAGAAGGGTAGATCATTTAACCGAAGATCGAGATCCTTCACCAGATCTCGCCTCGCCATTGAGGGTTCTTAGCTCAATTAATTCATCCTCAATTTAAATTTAATTAAGAAAAAACACCATAATAATCCAATCCATCCATCCCTTCTCTTTTTAATCTCGACAAATAACATGGCTGCTATTCAAGGTGATTATGACTGATCCATGACCGTCTTAATTTTGTAGACGAATTTTCATTACGTACGTTATTATTTCACACACATTGTTGTTTGTTATTTCTAATTCAGTTGAAGAACGCGAGATCCAGAAGAATTATTGGGTGGAGCACTCTGTTGACCTCACCGTCGAGGCTATGATGCTTGATTCTAAAGCCTCCGACCTCGACAAAGAAGAGCGCCCTGAGGTATCTCTCCTTCACCTTTCTTCCTCTAACTCTATTGTCTACTCACTCTAGAATAGTTGAGTTGAATGCGATTCGATTAGTATTTAGTTTTGCTTGTTTTGTTTTCGATTGTCTAATCTGTGTTACTTAAATTTGGGATTAGACTTGAAGTACTTTTAAAGCATTGTTATTGTTATAGTTTTATTCTCTTCTACTTCTATGTATAACTATGTTAAATATCCCTTCAAAAAAGGGTCAAACTGTGGCTCTTTATTTGGAATGAAGAGAATAGTAAACTTACTGAATCTTGTGTAACATATACAATTTTTTATTTCCTTGTTATAGAATGATCATCATGTCAAACAGTTTGAGATATTAGCCAGGTTCTGTGCAGAGTGGACGAGTCATCCTCATTTATGTTGCATGTGTGTGTGTGTGTGTTGTCACAAATGCGGAATATGATCACAATTAGTGATAGATGATACACTAGTGTAAAACACTCAATTCGTGTCTACATTTTTCCTGTAATTATAGGTTTTATTGAAGAAGCAGTGATCGATGGCAGTTAAGTGCCACGTGAGCTTAGTATAGAGCTGTAGGACTTCCTTGTCTTAGAACGGGTTTAAGTGGAACCCTTCCCATATATTCATACTTGTTTTGACTAATATATATATTTCTGCTAATCCTCTAATTGCGGTAAATTTTCTGATCGTTGGGAACTTTATTTTGCTATTTTTATGTTGAACAGGTACATAAATGATGTTTAAATGCCAAAAACTAAATATTAGTACTAAAACTAACTTGATTAGATTGAATCTGCCTCAATTGGATGTAAATCTCAGATCTTTTTCAGTTTCGTTCCAAAGTCCTCACACTATCAGATCCAAGTTTGTAGTTTGCCAGGATCCATCCCATAGGACTGGACGGGCTATTGTTTCTATTCTGTCAGATTCAACAATGATATCATCCATTCACCGAATGTCTAGTCCTACAAAGATAATTGTTGAATCTGTGCCGCTTTTCTTTATTTTATTTTAATTTTTTCTATGAGAACTCGTCTGAGTTATGTTCTGTTCAGGTACTCTCGCTACTCCCTTCATATGAAGGGAAATCTGTTTTGGAACTAGGAGCTGGCATTGGTCGTTTTACTGGTGAATTAGCTAAAACGGCTGGCCAGGTTCTTGCCCTCGACTTCATCGAAAGTGTGATAAAGAAGGTCTGTATCTCTTGCCTGGTGAAAGAGAATATACACATCCTCTTCCTGTCCCTTTAGTAAAGGGAGCCTCAATTATTCTATATTCTTTTCTTAAAGGAACTCTGTTATATGTGCTCTATATTTGCTGGCTTGCAGAATGAAAGCATTAATGGGCATTATAAAAATGTCAAATTTATATGTGCTGATGTGACCTCTCCCGACCTGAACATTACAGAAGAATCAATTGACTTGATTTTCTCAAACTGGTTGCTGATGTATCTTTCTGATAAGGAGGTAACTTTTTTTTACTATAATCCTGATGTTCTTAATAAACCGAACACCATTTGTATTGCAGTATGATAACTAGACAATTTAGGTCAAGTTCATATTAGATCTATTGATTAATTGGGAAGGGAGAAAAGTGTGGCTATATCTTAGCTTTTGTATTTTAATAACAACCCAATTTCATTTAAATGGCAGAATGAGAACTGGATAATATTGGCCAAGTTCTTATCAGATCTTTTCATTGATCTGGAAAAAAGAAAGGTTTTGCCATAGCTTAAGTTTTAGTTGGTTCAAGAATATAAGATCCATTGACATTGCTAATAATTGTTTTTTCTTTTCACACGTAGGATTCATAATCCTTCAGCTCAATTTTGGTCAAGTTCTTATCATGTTGATAATTTCTTGTGAAGATGAATTATCTCAGGATGACTATTCCATGATCTGAGGTCATTATCTTAGATTAGTGTTAATTGTTAAACCACCAACTTATCTAAAAGCTTAACCTGTTTGGGAGGGGCCCAACAGTGTACATCAAGCCTTGACTCTCATCCTCGAATGTGATCCCCACTCAAACATGGCAGATTAATTGAGTTACTGAGGTACACCTCTATGTGCATCAGAAACCAAATAGAGTGCTAACTTGTGCATTAGTAAGTAATTACGTCACGGGAGACAAGTGCAAGCCGGTTGGACCCAAGACCATGCGTAACTAGAGATGATACAATGATAAACAACTAGCTCATCTAAAAGCTTAAGCTATTAGAGTGGGCCCAACAACATATATCAAGCAAGCTGTTGTCTGGGATGTGATTAATTTACATGTTTTTACTTTGTTATGGGGACCTATTATATCTGGAAGAGGGAGTAAACATCTTTCTACCTTTTCCTACACATAATTTTTTCTTCCTGCTTCATGTTATTCTGGAAAAGGGATGTGATGTACCATCACATTTTTATTCTATAATAATAAAGTCATATATCTTAGAAAGCTACTCCCTCCATTCCTAAAAACTGTCCAGTTTTACCCGGCACAAAGATTAAGTAAATATAATTAACTCTATTATAAATATTAGGATAGTGTGCATTTTCCAAGAATACTATGTGAGAGTGTGGCCCATAAATTAAAGTGGGAATCAAATCAAGGGTAAAATCGTAGAATTTTTTCTTAAAAATAAAAGTTTAGAAACTAGACACTTTTTCTGGAATGAACCAAAAAGAAAAGCTGGACGGATATTTAGGAACGGAGGGAGTATGAATATTGCTTCCCCAGGATCCAACTCATGTCCTCTTAGTAATTTTGCAAACTCTCGATTACACGAAAACTAAGGCAACTAGTATTTTGTTCCGGTAGCAAGCTATAGAACAATCACCAAACAACCATACAAAGTCCTAAAGCTATTACTCTCTCCGTCCCGGATAAATGTTCCTACTTTCTATTTTGAGATGTCCCAACTAATGTTCCTAAAGACTTTTGATCTACCTATTCTCTACCATTCTTCCTAATATACCCTTAAAGCTTCATTTAATATAACACATCCCAAAGAAACCCAATTATTTAAAATAGTTGAACTCAATTAATGTTCATGGGTATTATTCTCAGAACACATTTTACAGTATATCATTAATTATAATTAATGTTTCTTAAGTCCTGTGTTTTATCTACTAGGAACATTTATCCGGGATGAAGGGAGTATATCATGTTTATCTACTAGCTCTGTCCTAAAATAACTGTCAGTTTTCCGAGCAAAAAGTCATTTACTTGAGATCCAAGCTTTAATCGAATTTCACACTTGTTTCAAGAATTGGTAATATTTGTCTATGTAGATGTTCTAATGCTGTACTCAGTCCTATCTATTCTCAACTATGCTATGCTGGTTTTTTGCTTGCGCTTTTGGTTTCTTTTTCTCAACACGTGTAACTTAGGATACCTGCCTAGAGAGTTATTCAGTTACTGGATGACTTTTGGGCTTAAAGAGTTGGATTTCTAAATACAGCTCCACAACCCCCCAAAAATAATAATAAAAAAAAAAAGAAAGAAAGTAAAATAAAATAAATTAAGTTACTCCCTCCTCCCCAATAAAAATAATCACACTTTGATTTTTTTGGTCAATTTGATTAAACTTTGACTAAAGATTTATTAAGATTTACCTACCATTACGAAATTCTAAACATAGTTATTGCTAGTATTCTTAATATTATATCCATGATTAAAATTTCATGGCACATAAAAATGTATGTTATAAATTGTATTTTGATATTGTCCTAGGTTGACTTTTCAATAAGGAAATGAGACTAATTTTTGGGTAAATTTCTTGGTGGCAAACCGCACTTTCTGCGTTGGCTTTCCTTAAAGTGAAAATAATATGTTAAAAATTGTTTCTTATCAAAAATATATTGGAGATTGTCTCTTTGTTTACACTTCCACTTGCCTTGAATTGCCTGCTGATTACTTCTATGTTCGAGCTACTGATGATCGCTTTCCACTTGTTGCAGGTTGAGGTTGTTGCTAAAAGGTTTGCCAAATGGTTGAAAGTTGGTGGGTATATTTTCTTCAGAGAGTCATGCTTCCATCAGTCTGGAGACCATAAGCGAAAAACAACCCGACCCACTACCGTGAACCCAGATTTTATACAAAGGTTTGAACTTTTATCAACCTCTCCTGAAATGTATGCTGCAAAAGTGCATAGTTTATTTGTTTGTTTGTGTGCTTTCCTTTTAAAAATCATACGTGCACACGAGCATTTGTGTGTCTGCTTTCATTCTACAAGCAATGTGCAGTATGATTCCCTTATTATAGATGTACACGCTGCTTTTATTTTCATATCCTGTGGAGTTTTAGCGTAGCAGAAAATAGTTAAGCATTTACAGACTGGACTAATGCTCAATAAAGTTTGTTATAACTTAGGTAACTCTTCTGAGTGTATAGAGGTGATTCTGTCTTTTGCTTAACACCTCTCCTTTCAGCGAAATCATGGGTCAAGTTCCATAACTGATAGTATTATTTCTGATTAAATGATTCAGAACAATGGTTTCTTATTACCATGTAGAGTTAAATTAACCTGCATGTTACAAAATTGCAAATCATAATTGTTTCTTCTTATTAATTTGGTTGTAACTTGTAAGTGAGTTTTGATAAGATTATATATGCATAGTAGACATTGGCTGGTCCCAATAGAACTATGTCTTTTATATTCGTTTATATTACACGACACAACTGTAGATTAATGATTTCAAATTATAAATAGTATGTGAGACTAATCAGTTTTTATTTTTCATCTTATTCATTATCATTACTACTATTTGAAACTCCCTCCATCCCAAAATGAGTGTCCATTTTTGTTAATGATCATGAACAAAAATGGAGACTATTTTGGGACACAAGTACTATTTCTTTTGCCAATTTGTATTATTTTGACATGTAATTCTATGTCTTCTAATGTCTTAAATGGGCATAAGTTGGTTTGATGCGTCAAGATATGTGTTATATAAACATCAACCTTTTGATCTACTTATCCTTTTTGTGATCAATAATTGACTGTAGCTATTCAAAGATTGTCGCATGCAAGATGGCTCTGGTAATTCCTTTGAGCTCTCTCTTATTGGCTGCAAATGCATTGGAGCTTACGTGAAAAACAAGAAGAATCAAAATCAGGTAATAAAGTTTGTTGCTCACACATTATCCTGTTAGTTTCTTTTGTCTCTATCACACTGATCAACTGCAGGATGCATTTGTGCTGTTTGTTTGGTGCAGATATGCTGGATATGGCAGAAAGTTGTTTCAGACGATGATGTGGGATTCCAGCAGTTTTTGGATAATGTTCAGTACAAAAATAATGGCATATTACGTTATGAGCGCATCTTTGGACATGGCTATGTGAGCACAGGAGGATTTGGTATGCAGTTGACTATTTATACTAGCGCACTATCTGATTCAAAATATCGAAGAAAGAGAATAGAACTGTGCACTTGTGTGTGTTTGTTTGTGCGCTCATGAATGTTAACAAAAGTATCATCAAAGGTATAATGTTTGCTCACACTGGGGACTCATCATTGCCTTTTGCTATGGCTTCGTGAAGCAAATTGGTGTAATTTAATATTCACTATTAAGCAATAGTGGGAAGAAGAGAAAGAAAAGTTTGATCTTAGTGTAGACTATTATCTTGGTTAGGTCAGTTCTCATCCTATAAGCTTGAGTCAGCATTATGTGTGCAGTCTTATCCCTTTAATCCTTACACTTTGATCTTTTTATTCATTTACTTGTATATGATTTCTTGTATGAACTCTGGTGCAACCCTGAAGAAGTATGCATACGAATCAGGACTCTATGGCTTGCTTTGCACTTGTTAGATTTTCTTCTTATGTTTCCTTTCTCTTTAATTGGATAGTCGTGCAATGAGCCAATCTTCTTTCCGCAACTTTCTTTTTATATGCTTTTTTTCTTTCTTTTTCTTTTACTATTTTTAATTTTTGTTTCTTAAAGATGATCACTTTCTTGGGTACTTCAATTTGATGAGTGTAAATTTGATCTTGAGCAGATACTACAAAGGAATTTGTTGCAAAACTGGATCTTAAGCCTGGTCAGAAGGTCCTAGATGTGGGATGTGGCATTGGGGGAGGTGACTTCTACATGGCAGAGGACTTTGATGTTCATGTCCTCGGAATTGATCTCTCTGTAAATATGATCTCATTTGCTCTTGAAAGGGCAATTGGGCGCAAATGTTCAGTTGAATTTGAGGTTGCTGATTGCACCAAGAAAGTTTATCCAGACAACTCATTTGATGTAATCTACAGCCGAGACACCATACTCCACATTCAAGTAAACATTTCTCTTTCTCACTGTTTTCTGGTCATTCCTAAACAATTATTCTTCGTTTACCACACAGCTCAAGTTTAAATCCTAGAATCAGGTAGTAATATCTGGCTCCCTATAGAATGAGATGAATGAAGAAATGCTAAAGGTACTCATGAAAGTTTATGACTCTCTGGCGTTGAGACTTTCTAATGATATTTTAAAAAAGAAAAATAAAAAATACGATCAATCTTTAGAAATATTCAGTGGAATTTGACATTGCTGATTGCTTCAAGTAAGTTTATCCAGACAACATATTTGATATAATCTGCAGCCCAAGTACCATACTACACCTTTAAGAGAATTTCTCTTTGGGTGAGCTCTAATTTTTCCCTAGGCATTTATAATATCAATATTACGTCTAGGTCTTCGGATGGAGCAGGTTCAATAGGATGAATATACCTTGTAGTGACTACATGAGCGTCATTTCTGTCTTGCTATATGCTACTTCTGCTAGTATAAGATAAAATATTACCTAGGTCTTGGTCGAGGTTCCACTAATCTCTTTTTCTCCAAGATAACTTTTTCCCTCTCTTGACCCATGTCCAAAATGATCTAAATTTAATGGTGCTTTTTCAGGACAAACCTGCATTGTTTAAATCCTTCTACAAGTGGTTGAAGCCTGGAGGCAAAGTTCTTATAAGTGATTACTGCAGAAGAGCTGGAACACTGTCGCAAGAATTTGGCGAGTATATTAAGCAAAGAGGATATGATCTCCATGATGCAAAAACATACGGCCAGGTAATTGATCTTATCTGTGAAAATCATTGACACCCTCATAAAGCACATGTGCTGTTATGATAATTCAAGTGGCTTCGATTTATGTGTTACTCATTCAACAAACAGATGCTCAGAGATGCTGGCTTTGACGAGGTTATTGCTGAGGATCGGACTGATCAGGTGCATACAAGTTCCCAGTTTATGCTTGTTAGACAGTGTTTACTGACCTTTATAATCTTACCACTAATTATTTCGTTGTGGTCCAGTTCATGAAGGTCCTTCAGAAGGAACTGGGTGCTGTTGAGAAGGAAAGGGATGTATTCATCCAAGACTTCTCGGAAGTAAGTGCTTCACATCATATATATATATATATATATATATATATATATATATATATATATATTGCACACAATCGTCGTTTCTACCGAATGTTTTTTGCATGACAAGACTTGAATTTAATGTTTGTTGTGTGATTTTTTGCAGGAAGACTATAATGATATAGTTGGGGGTTGGAAGGCAAAGCTGGTTCGAAGTTCTTCTGGAGAGCAGAGATGGGGCCTGTTCATTGCCAAGAAGAAGTGATGTACGACACTCGGCATCCTTCAATATCTCTCTAGCAGTTTTAAGTTGTGTGCTTTAGGTTGAGGAAACTCCATCATCGGAGAATAAATGAGCTCAGACTCTTGTATCATCAGTTATTTTTTATGTTTTAGTCCAGGACCAAGAGTTTTATGATTTATAATTTAAATTCCAAAACAATCAATATCATTATGAATGTACACTATGGTTTGAATTATGCATTTCATATAAACTTGTGTCTCTGAAACTTAAGAATGAAGACGCCAATTGAACTTATGAAATAGACTACAACTACCAAATTCCCCTATGTACCAAAAAGCTTCAACGTTTAAGCATATCATATTTACGAGCTACAAACATTAAATGGCAGAAGAAGATTCATTTGAGGGTGCAGCTCCAAACAATGAGAAAATATGTAAGTGGTCGTGGAGCACAACATCATCGCCCGGTGGCCCGGGGGTGCTTCAAAAATCATCTATTTAGTTTAGGCAATGGAATTATTAATCATTTGAGGATGCAACTCTAAACAGCAAGACGCAGATGACGGAGAAAGTGCAAGTGTAACCTTCTGAAGTGTTTTTGCTGCTGTCCCTTAAGCATGATGAAGGTTTCTTGGGTCGAGCATAATGTGACGACCATCGAGACAAGTTGTGGAAGTTAAAGAAGAATGAGAAATCAACCTTTGGAAAGCCAAAAAAAAAAAAAAACACCTTTAAAGCTAGAGAGATATAGGGCATAATAGATAACCTTGCAATGAAATATAAGAATGAATCATTGCAGTGATTCAAGATGAAAACATAACTTGCCACAAAGGCCATGGCAGGAGACACAACACATGCAAAAACTGCAGAAGGAAATATATAGCCACTAATGATATTCGTAATCAGCATCCATAGAGTAGCATGATTGTCAGTCTAGCAACGCATTGCTCCACGTAACATATGCAGAAGCAAGCTAGACAAACACCTTCAGTTCTCCGCACTCCCATCATCATCTTCATAATCAACTTCATCATCATCAGCTGTGGCATCCTGGTACTGCTGATATTCTGCTACAAGATCATTCATGTTACTCTCTGCTTCCGTAAACTCCATCTCATCCATTCCTTCTCCAGTGTACCAATGCAAAAACGCCTTCCTCCTAAACATGGCTGTAAACTGCTCACTCACTCTCCTAAACATCTCCTGAATAGAGGTTGAGTTCCCAATAAAAGTCGAAGCCATCGCAAGTCCACTAGGCGCAATGTCACAAACACTAGATTTGACATTGTTAGGGATCCATTCGACAAAGTAAGAAGAGTTCTTGTTCTGCACATTTATGATCTGTTCATCAACTTCTTTGGTACTCATTTTGCCTCTAAACACAGCCGAAGCAGTAAGATAGCGGCCATGTCGTGGATCAGCCGCACACATCATATTCTTGGCATCCCACATTTGTTGAGTCAGCTCGGGAACAGTTAGTGCACGGTATTGCTGTGATCCTCGTGATGTGAGTGGAGCAAACCCAACCATGAAAAAGTGGAGTCGTGGGAATGGGATCAAGTTTACTGCCAGCTTTCTGAGGTCAGAATTCAGCTGACCAGGGAATCGCAAGCAACAAGTCACTCCGCTCATTGTTCCAGATATCAAGTGATTCAAGTCCCCAACTGATCAAAACAAACACAATAACATAAATTTCTTGCCAATTGAAAAGAGTCAGGCGAAAACAGCAACAGTAAGAGCAATACTAGAATGAAAAAATAGATACAAAAGGCATCTCTGGACCTCTGGTAAGAGAAACAATTCCCAGCTGAGATTTTTCTTATACTTACAGCTAGGGGTGGTGAGTTTCAGAGTCCTGAAGCAGATATCATAAAGGGCTTCATTGTCAAGGACCATACACTCATCGGCATTCTCCACGAGCTGATGAACCGAGAGAGTGGCATTGTAAGGCTCGACAACAGTATCCGAGACCTTGGGAGATGGGAAGACAGAGAAGGTAAGCATCATTCTATCTGGGTACTCTTCCCTTATCTTTGAAATCAGCAGAGTTCCCATTCCTGATCCTGTACCACCTCCAAGAGAGTGGCAGACTTGAAACCCTGCATTGCATAAACACCAAAATGTTTCTTCAATACGTAACAATCTCAAGAAAAAGTTTGAATTAATGATTGATTCAAGCCTACTTGAATTTTTTTTACTTAGCCTGCACAAAATTCGACTATTTCAATCACTCAAACCGTGAAATAATATCTTATTTCCTCCCTCCCAAAATGAGTGTGCATTTTCTTGAAGTTACTAAATTCATCTTAGACGACTATATCATGTCGGTCTGTATGTACACTTGTAATGATACAATGTAAACAATGACCCATTTCTCCGAGGAAAACAAATTATGAATTTGAGCTCAGTAAGTGATTTTCAGGAGATGACGATCATCTCTATTCCATTTAACCCCTACTTACCTCTATCGGAAGTTAATCATACAGTTTGTTTTATTTAAAATTACTTCTTGCAATCATTTTTTCTCGCAAGTTATTTTTCGTGAAACAGCAGTGCCTAAGAATGCATTTGTAAAGCATGTGACTTTAAGCTCAACTCTTCTTGATATACAGTCTTATACACATCTTTATCAATAGTATATAGC
This sequence comes from Platycodon grandiflorus, assembly GCA_016624345.1. Lineage (NCBI taxonomy): Eukaryota > Viridiplantae > Streptophyta > Magnoliopsida > Asterales > Campanulaceae > Platycodon > Platycodon grandiflorus. The sequence continues at coordinate 54,510,723 of CM028364.1, forward strand.
TAGATTTACAAAATACTCCTATATATATATATATATATGCTTTTAGTAGATAACTCTACTCACAAATCATAGCAGAAAAGAAAAGGTAAAATCACAATTTTGAAGTTGGAATACAAACCTTGCAGGCAATCACAGTTCTCAGCCTCCTTCCTAACAACATCAAGGACAGAGTCAATAAGCTCAGCACCTTCAGTGTAGTGACCCTTAGCCCAATTGTTTCCGGCCCCAGACTGTCCGAAAACAAAGTTATCGGGCCTGAAAATCTGTCCATATGGGCCGGTCCTAATGCTGTCCATCGTGCCCGGTTCAAGGTCCATGAGCACAGCCCGTGGCACGTACCTGCCACCACTAGCCTCATTGTAGTACACATTGACCCTCTCTAGCTGAAGCTCAGAATTTCCGTTGTATCGCCCCGTGGGATCAATGCCATGTTCATCACAAACAACTTCCCAGAATTTTGATCCAATTTGGTTCCCACATTGCCCTCCCTGGATGTGGAGAATCTCACGCATGTTGGCTTGGGGATAAGATCAAGTGTTCACTCTGCAGGGACAAAACTGGAAAGGAAGAATACTGTTAAGTGACTAATTAACCACTAATGACTCTCCCTGCAAGGGCTTCTTGAATTGGAGGGAGCAGTGCTGCAGTTATATATAAAGACAGAAAAGGGTACATCCGAAACCAAACCGAAAACCGATCATTTTGAATTTGGAAAACCGAATTCTAATATGGTTTTTGGTTTGGTTTTGATTTTGCCTTTTAAACCGAAACCAAACCGAAAACCGAATTAGAAAAATATAATAAAATTAAATATATTATTATTAGTTATATAAATAATTATTAGTTATATAAAGTTTGAACAATGTAATTCATTGTTTCTTTTTCAATATGTTTTTTGACATTTGTTGGTTTATTTAAATGTTCTAATGAGAGTGACAACTCAAACAAATTTTATAGATGTTTAGTGACAAAAGAGGCCAACTAATGCCAAGACTTGTTCTATGTAATCTTACATTTTAGGGATATTATATAATTTTGTTAAAATTTTAATCTTTGTTTTGGATTTTTTAAATGATAAATATTTAAACTTTGAATTGAATTGTAGTTTTAACATTTGTTTGGTTAGTTTTGGTTTGGCCAAAAAACAAACCGAACAATAACGAACAACCCGAAACCGAACCGATGAACACCCCTAGAAAAGGGCCTGCAAAGTGATCCGACGGTGAAGATTGAATTATAAGTAGTGATTGGACGGCGGATGCGCATCCGTCTAGTGATTGATTATTGGCTTTGTCAATTTGTTTAGTGGTTGTTAGTGTGGGAATAATGTGCCATTTGGATGCTTAATCCATGCTTGCCGGCTAGAGAAGTCTGTTTAATTTTTTTTAATTTTTAAAGGTAATTTAAGGCAATATAGTCAATTTGGAAGATGAATAACTATATATAGTAGAAGAATGATCCAACTAGTTCCTGCTTGACCTGTTAGGCTGTTGTTATTCATTGTTAGATTTTTCTGAGCCTAAAGACGATCAAAACACTGATGAAAATCAGAATGAACGTCGATTAATCCGCTTGCCCTAAGGATATATATATATATATATATATATATTCAAGGACTTGAATATATATATATATATATATATATATATATATATATATATATGCAGCTTGAGTACATTAAGATTATTCGTGCATGTGTTTAGATTAGATAGTGTATTTCAACTCTCAAAATGTCAAAAGCTTGTGCACAATGGTTGAAAATGCACATTTGACATTACCGTTTAGCTATGAATTACGTCCCGTCCCGTCCCGTCGGTAAATACCAACGAAATTCCAGTAAACTATATAGACGGACAGTCTCCCTATTGAAAAGCTACTGATGGATCACCCCGGAAATGACTTCCGTTGGTGATTTCCGTCAACATTCCATTACTTTTTTTTTTTTGAAAGAATGACTCTTTTTTGGGTAGAGGAAGTAGTATTTAGTACTTCCTCCGTTCCACCCAAATAGTCCACGTTTGAAAAATCTAATAATTAAGGAATATATTAATGTCATTGGAGTTAGTACTCATAATAACAAAAATATTTTAACATAGTTAATATGTTTCCACCACAAGTGAAGGAAGGGTAAAGTTGAAAGTTTTTATAGAGAATGTAGGCATGAATGACTCTTTAAGTGAAACATCTTAAAATAGTATAGTGGACTTTTTGCTAGGCAAGTCATGGACACCTATTTTCCATATAAAGTTGTAATTTGAAAAAAATTGTTATCCCATTCTAAGCATGAACTTGCATTTGAAATTTTTTCTCTCAAACTGACATACGAGGATCATACAATTAGCTTATTATCGATCTCTTCCCCAAACGGTCATAACTGATCATACGTAAGATCGAACAGTTGATATGAATGCCAAGCAATTATTTCTCACGGGGATGATTTCAATTCTTTCTATCTCAAAACGAATGCTTACTTTAAATAATAATAAAAAATATTCCTAAATGATTGTTACTTTTTAATAAAATTCATCTCGGCCAACTTCTAGTTGCATTTGAAATGCTATAATATGAATGAGAATCGCTATTCACACTCACCAATTTACTAAGTACACCCCTTCGATTATTACACAAATGCCATTATAAAACTTAACATATTTGCCCTTATAAATTTTAACCCTAACTGTGTTCTATCACTATTGATCGAACACTTTTAGAGATATTCGGTACCAACCGAACACCACCAATGGTATTCGGTCAACCATGTCCGAACACCCTTTACTTTCTCTGTTTGATCTCTTCAGTGTGATAAGTTGGGGGAGAGAAACTGACATTATTACTAGATATATCAATTTAGGGTCTATGTTTGCCTTTCAAAATTTTTTTAGAAGATTTGGGATTGAAATTTGACATGAGAGAGGGTTTTGTGTGTGTGTGTGTGTTGCAGGGGGTTGCTGGGGAGGAGGAAGGGGGTTGCTGGGAAGGAGGAAGGAAAGGAGAGGTAAAATGAAAAATTGAAGGGGTATACTTAATATTTAGAGAAGTTTACCATTTAGGGAGGGAGTATATTGATGTATTTAAGTAGATTGGGGGTGTATAAATAGCGATTCTCAATATGAATACTAAGAAAATTAGTGTATAGTAATATGTATAGTAAAATTCGTTAAAAGTCAACGAAAAAAATTAAAAATAGAGATACTTGAGAGAGAGAGAGAGAGAGAGAGAGAGAGAGAGAGAGAGACAAATTTGAGCTTGTTAATTCAGAAACTATATATAGTTTTTACTGTAATTCTCACAGGGAAAAGATGAAAATAATGAGGGATTAATTGATTAACAATATCCAATAATATGGATGCCATTGATTTGATTGGGGATAGGGTCTGTAGCAAGCACTAGTGAATGCCGACCCAACAAACATGACGTACAAAATGATGGAGAAAGAGGACAGAGGTAATAGTTAGTTTGACAGTTTATTTGGTAAGCCTGATATATCGATCCGACTGGTCACAAACAATTAACCAGCTGCTTACATCACATACATAATTGACCCTTCAACTGTACGTCTTTCCATTCTCACATCACATGCTGCTATACTAATTCCCTCGTCTAGCTAATCTTCATTCTTATTCTTATTCATCATGATTTAAAATAGACGACGAGACATTAATTCATCGATCTTTTAAAACGGAAAAAATACAATGTATAGTTTACGGGCTTGCCACTAAGTAACTAATGAAAAAATTAATCAAAAACTGACAGACAAGAAAATATTTGTGAGTTGCCAAATTAAGTGTATTACCCAAGTTGCATGGAAAGTTGTACATTAGAATATATATGCATTGCATGGGGGTGGGTACATATGCAAATTAAACTTACCTAGCTACTTAACACAGTATTTTCTGATGTAGCTAGAGAGATTCTAGCTAGGAGATCGAATGGCCACTGGACCAAATAACGACAACATAAGTAATAATCTATCTCGAAATGTGTCAAGATTTGGAAGCTTAATTTGTTTGGGTAATGAAAAGAAGATCTAGCTAGTTTCTCAACAAATTAATAAATAAAACCCTGCAGGTTTCTGGAGGAAAATTAATAATCAATTATTTCATCAAGATAAAAAGCCCGCGGGTCCCTTAATCAATTACATCAATATATAATTAAATTGGTGGTTAATTTTAGACCAAACTAACAAGGGCTACAGTTTCCATCAAGGGCCAAAAATATCAACCATAGTGTGAATTCTACTGCCGGAAATGAGTATCCAGCGCCTAGCACCGAAGCAACGCCACGCGCGAGAAAGAGGTTCGACGATAGAATTAATGACAATGGAGTCATAGGAAGGATAATCATAGATATGACGATAGCAGCTCAATCTGGGATTCCTTCGCCATATACGTAGTTGATGGTGGAACAATGCTTTTCATGGTGACTGATCACGCCAAAATCGGTCTTGGTGATCTGTCAACGTCCACGTAAGCAGCTAGACTGTGGTCAGGATGCCCCGGCTCTCAATAGGCACAAGCTTAGGTGGGACTTGTCCTTCTGTAGATACCTGAGATGAATAAACAACACCGTTAGGGAGCTGGACGTTGGTCCAGCTAAAGCCCTCCGGTGAGAGAATCAGTTTATGGTAAGGATAAAGGTCTCCGGTGAGGATTCAGGCTGCTCTTTGAGAGTGTTTGCTCTGAATTCTTTGGGAGTTTGTAGTTGTGTGTGTTAATTTGAACTTAGACCATAAAAGAAGGTTGTCACCTTGTATTTATACTGATGTAAAGTCGGTTTGAACCAAGTGGGCTTGCCAGGTGTCGACCTGGGGTGAGCTGTCATGTGCACATCTCTGACAGCCGCAATATGCATTGATCAGCTTTAATGTGGAAGTGACCTGTTCTGATGCAGAGGATAGAACTTCCCTGTTTGTCCCCTTGACCTTCTAGATGCAGCTTTCCTTAGTGGGCAAGTATCCTTTCTGCCCAATTGGATGCCAGATGGTGGTCCCGGGATGACGTAATAGCAAGTGGACATTGAATACAGCAGCTTTCGTTGACTTTCTTTGTCTCCCGAGGTGCTTACCTCGGGGTCTTTAATAGGACAGCTCGGGTCTCAGACCATGCGAGCTCCTTAGGTTCACGAGCGGGGAAAGATGACCATATTCGGCTCCTCGGGTAAGTCGGGAGCGGACGGAGAACCCGGGCTCTGGGTTGTAGTTACGAGCTCGGGATGATGACTCCTCTACCCCGGGCTCCAGATCAGCTTGGCCACGTGTCCCTTCAGTGCCACGTGGAGAGCGGACATTTCTGTATCTTCAGTGACTTTATTAGTTTGTGTTTACTACTTCCTCCGTCTCTGATAAATGTTTCTAGTTGATAAAGCACGTGAATTAAGAAACATAATTAATGATGTGCTGTAAAATGTGTTTCGACAATAATACCGATGAACATTAATTCAGTTCAACTATTTTAAATAATTGAGTTTCTTTGAAATGTGTTATATTAAATGAAGTTTTAAGGGTATATTAGGAAGAATGATAGAGAATAGGTAGATCAAAAGTCTTTAGGAACATTAGTTGGGACATCCTAAAATAGAAAGTATGAATATTTATCCGGGACGGAGGAAGTATTATATTTTCCTAAATTATCGTCCTGTTTGACTTTTTTTTTTTTTTTTTTTGTCAAACATGATATTTTTAAAATACAAATTTGACGTATGTTTTTTCATTTTTTCCAAAATCATAAAACATGTGGTTCGTAATATTTTAAAAGTACTACAAATCACGTGTTTTATGATTTTGAATAAAATAAAATAATATACATTAAATTTGCATTTGAATAATGTCATGTTTAACAAAAGAAATTCAAATATAACAATAATTTAGGAAACGGGGGAGTATTGTCCAATAGACGAAAACACACATATTTAGGAGACATTTTAAATGTTTCATCTTATTTTTGCTTTTTACATTTATACCATTTCTACAATTTCTTAAGAGTAGAGATTCTTTGGTGTTCGTGTTTGTGAATATTTTCTTCATTTGGGGGAAAAATAGAATATTATTAGAGTAGTTGGTTACTTAACATGGTATCAGAACTCCAAGTTTGGCAAGGACAATGATTTAAATCATTCCTCTTGCATTTATCCTAATATATATATATATATATATATATATATATATATATACACAAAGGGTATGTATTGGCTCTATATAAAGTGCATCTCTCCACGTATGCACGTGAGGGGAGTGTTAAAATATAAAACATGATATATATTGAGGGAAAGCGTTAAAATATAAAATATGATATACATTGTGGTGCCTAGCTCTCTCTAACAGCTTAAGCTTTTAGAGTAGTTGGTTGCTTAACACCTTATTTATTGGAATCTATAAGTGGCCATAATTTTTGAAACATATAAATATAGAAAGTTGGACAATATAAATGGAATGGATGGAGTTTATTTTTTTTATTTTTTATTTTCTGTCTCATCAGTTTTCTATCTTTTTACTTTTTTTCTCAATAATTATCAAAAAAATAAAATAAAATCAAAACCTCAAAAAAAAAAAAAAAAAAAAAAAAGTAATTCAAGAAGTCAAACACACCCATGGCATATTTGATACTTTTCAAAGAAAAATTTACACGTTTACTTCATCCATTTCGTATATATTATCTCTTAGATAAAGATACACATATTTAGCAGTTTTCGTGATGCATTATATAATATTTTATTTTTCACTTATACCCATCAATGTAGTTAATTGGTAGTATTTAATGCTCCTTAATTACTTGAATTCGTTTATCTTGTCATCATACTTAATTTAGTTGGGGATAATAGGACATTTGTTAATTTATATCATTGAAATTCTAAGAGATCAAAAACTTTTGAAACATTTAAAAATGAAAAGTTGGACAATATATATGAAACGGAGGGGGTATATATATATATATATATATGTATATATATTGCATGTTTTATAGCAAAAATAGTACTTCAATTCTTACTCATAAATTTTACTTTTTGGTACCATTAGATGAATTGTCCATTAATGTATCGACACATGTTAGTTCGTCGGATTCTCGGTCATATTGAGAAAGTAGAAAGGATAACCAAAGTAATTAAGAGGTTTCGAATCCACTAAAAAGAAAAGAAAAAAAAAAATTTGTTGATTTTGGCAAAAAAAATTATTTTTCATTTTCATAAATTTTTAGTACTAATCACCCTAATTAAAACTTATTTTTACAAAATATTCAGCACTAATTATTCTAATTAATACTTATTAACATATAGAGAGGATAGTTTTGACACCAATCAAGCAAATTCCAAATTTGCAACAGTTAACCAAAAAAGGCATCATATGTCATTGGACAATATAACGATGGATGAAACGTGAAATCTGAAAAATTATTCTTGAAAGTTGTAGTATATGTTTCATGTTTGTGTTTGTGTTTTTGTTAGTATTTGGTAGCTAGAGAGAGAATAGGTCAGATGACTATTCGACATTTATACGATGGTTGACCTACGTACTATCAACACTACATATAATAATTAAGCAATAACGACATAGGCTGAAAAGGCAAACAGACCTAGCTACACTGTAACACTAACATATACTCCATATATATATATATATATATATATATATATATATATATATGGAGATACTATTTTCACTATAATTTGTGCTAATCTACTACATTATTAATTATTTCATTAAAATAAATACATGTTTGAACAGAAGTACCCTTATTTACTTGCCTATATTAAGTTGACAAATAAAATTACTTTTCTAATTACTTTTTAATATTATTTTTTAATTTAAAACATATTAAATAATATTTGATTAGCATTTACATAAACAACATAATTTTTTCTATTTTTATTTATTTTAAATATTTAATTAATTAAGTTCGTGATTGGAGTCACGTTGTAAATAAAAAAAATATATTATAAGGATATTTTTTTTGTCAACCGAACTTTGAGAAAACATGTAATCTCTGCTAATTGAAATGCAAAATTTACAGTTCAATTTAAAGGATATAATTGTAAAAAATTAATCTAATAGTAAAATCATATTGTGATATAGTATCGTAAAGTTTTAATATATTTTGCCTACCTAAAATAATTAATTCAAAATTTTGAATTTTAAATTGATTGAAATCGATAATCAATTAAATAAGAACCATATTATTTTAGAATAATATTTTTTAAATTAAATTAAACTTTTTTATTTTAGTATTATAATATCACATTTTTTAAAATTTTTGATCGATAAATGCTTTAATATTTTTTTTTATATATAATGAAACATGAATTGAGTCATGAGCATAATTAATAAAATATATATTAAAAATAAATAGAAATAGAAATAGCGAAATTATCTTGCTTATTGATATGTTAGGTATTAAAAGGTAATTTGGAAATAATCAATATATTACTCAATTTCAAATGACAAGTAATTAATTAAGGGGTAGTTTTGTCCAAACATAAATTAATTTAAAGTCTCAATTAATAATGTAGTGGATAAGCAAATATGAACATGCAAAAGATTGTGCTCTCTCCATCACAAACGAAGAGTAGACTTTGATTTTCTTTTTTGTCAATTTATCAAATTTTAAATAGATATTAGCATATCGTTATTTAGTTTGAGAAAAATAAAATTATAACCTTTGGAAACTACACCTAAATTTAGGAATTAACCTTTTTGAATGGACAATAATTTAGGAATTTAGTATTATTGGTGTAGTGCTGCAAATTAAAATTTAGTATTATTGGTGTAGTTCTGCAAATTAAGTATTTTGTGATATTGAAAAAAAAAATTTTAAGTCAAATTTTCATTTAGAAAACATTTAATTTTGACTCAAAAAGTCAAATCAGGACAATAATTTAAGAACCGGGGAGGCAGTATTAAACTCATGTGTATTATGATGTTTAGAAAACTAATCTAGCTCTCTTTTAATATCTACCGAAAAATCGGCCAAACTGACCGGCAAAATCAAAGTGTATCGCTCCAAATGAGTTGAAAAGAGTACGATATTATCCCAAATTCGTATACCAATTACACTATGACACATGTAATCGATTAGTCTACGGTCTCACAGGGTCTAACCAGCAAGTAAAGTACTACATGTGTGGAGATGAAAATTTACAATAAAATGGTGGGATCCCTATCATAACTTATACGGAGTATAAACTTATATATGTATAATCTACGTGTACATATTATAAACATATATATATATATATATATATATATATATATATATATACAAGGTATAAGGGAATAATACCCCTTCCATATTGTTTTATCTTTGTTACCATATATGTGTAATTATATTTGATATATTATTTCCTATTCGTTAGGTCTCCTAGTTACCTTATATTGTAACTCTTTTCCTAATCCTTATTGTATTTGGTTAACTTGTAAACCCTATAAATATGTGTTCCAATCAATGGAAAATGCTATATCATTATTTATAAGAATTATTATTCTCTACATGGTATCAGAGCTTTGATTCCACAAACCCTAAAAACCACCAAACTACCGCAACCCTAAAGACCACGTACCGCCCACCACCATCTTCATCCTCTAAGCACCCATGGCTTCCAACATGATCATTGTCCAAGATCCCACAGACTCCTCCAAAACCTATCAACTCATCAACATCTCCAACCAAAATATCACCAAGCTCACCCCCACCACCTACCTCGCATGGAAACTTCAGGTTGAATCCACGCTCGTTGGCTATGATCTTTAGAGCCCGTTTGGTGTAGCGTTTTGAAAACGCAGCGTTTCTAAAACGTAGATTATTTAAAACGCGACTTTTTTATTTATAAATGCGTTTGGGATATTATGTCAAAATGCAACTTTTTATTCCCTACTGCGTTTTAAAATCTGCGTTTTGGGAAAAAGCTAGGAATTTCAGCGTTTTAAAACGCAGCTGCGTTTTGAATACGCTGCTTTTTATAACGCAGCATTGAAACACTAAGTTAAGGAATAAGCTGCGTTTTAACCCTGTGTTTTGGCCAAAATGCACGAACAAACGGGCTCTTACAGGTTTGTTGACAGCACCTCGGTCTGCCCGCCAGCCACCCTTACTGTTAACAACGTCCAAGCACCCAACCCAGACTACCTCCCATGGATACAATAAGACAAATTTCTGTTTGGCGCCCTTGTCGGCTTCCTCTCCATAAGCTTAGTTCCACTTATTCAACAAGAAACTACAGCTCGGAAGGCTTGGGTCATCCTGGCCAACACATATGCTCGCCCTACTCGCGGGCATATTAAGCAAATTAAAGACCAGCTCAAGCGAGCTACCAAAGGCTCCCAGTCGATCTCGGAGTACATGCAGTTCATCAAGAGAAAATTTGATGAGCTCGCTGCCCTCGAAAAACCCCTCGACCATGAGGACCTCATAGAAACAATGCTTGGCAGCCTGGATGATGACTATCGACATGTCGCCGATGCAGTTGAAGGACGGGACACTCCTATTCCCTTTGATGAACTTCATGAAAAATTCATCAACTGCGAGCTGGTGCTGAAGCAATCCCACCCCACCTCCACTCTCCACCCCGCCACGGCTAATACTGTGATGAACAGGCAACAAGGGTCTCCTCAGCCTCAGTGTCCTCGCCATCAGCAGCCAACACAGCCTCCTCGGCATCCACAGTCGGGCAACAATGGTCTTCGCCAGCAGCGACCTTACCTCGGCAAATGTCAAGGCTACCGACAACAAGGTCATACGGTCGCTCAGTTCCCCAGCTTTCAGCTTGTTCTGGCCTCGCTATCCAGCTCGCCTCACTTCTCGTTTGTGGACAACAAATGGCAACCGCGAGCAAACATAGCCACGACCTCGGGCAACACGACTCCAAGCTGGCTCCTAGACAGTGGTGCTTCCCACTGTGTCACCGCTGACCTCGACAATCTCTCTCTCCATACTCCGTACTCGAGCCCTGACGACATGGTTATTGGTGATGGCACTGGGTTACACATTGCCAATATTGGTTCTACCTCTCTCCATACACCCTCACACACCTTTCAATTGCATAATGTTCTGTTTGTACCTAGCATGAAAAGAAACCTCATTTCTATCTCTCAATTCTGCACATTTAATAATGCATCTATTGAATTCTTACCCACTTCCTTTCGTGTGAAGGATCTACAGACAGGGACCTCGCTGCTGGAAGGATAATCTAAAGATGGTGTGTATGAATGGCCGAGCTCAATCCTTCCGTGTCACCCCACTGCCTTTGCGAGCTCGAAAGTGTCTGCTCCGGACTGGCATCATCGCCTTGGTCATCCCTTTGCCCAAATCCAGAGTCATATAGAGTCTAGGTTTGCTCTCGAGCATTCTCGAGATAATTCGTCCTTTTGTAATGCGTGTTTAAGCAATAAAAGTCACAAACTTTCTTTTACTTCATCTATTATTGTGTCCACCCACCCCCTTCAAATTATTTATTCTGATGTTTGGACCTCGCCTATTCACTCATTTGATGGCTTCAAATACTATGTGATCTTCATCGATCACTACATATATTACATCTGGCTCTACCCTCTAAAAAGGAAGTTCGATGTTGCTTCTATCTTTCCTCCCTTTCAAGCCATGGTCGAAAACCACGTCAAACACAAGATCGTCACCCTATACTCGGACAATGGTGGCGAGTACACTGGTCTCGCCAAAACCACCGGCCTGGCCACATACCTCGCCACTAATGGCATTTCGCACATCACCTCGCCCCCCCACACGCCCCGAGCACAATGGCTTCTCTGAACGTCGACATCGACACATTGTTGAAATCGGTCTCTCTTTATTATCTAAAGACGCTCTTCCCTTCACCTTCTGGTCGTATGCTTTCCTCACAGCCACCTATCTCATAAATCGCCTTCCCACCCCCACACTCCAGATGCTCTCTTCCTACCACAAACTCTTCGGGTCAGCCCCCAATTACTTAAAACTTTGAGCATTTGGATGTCTCTGTTATCCTTGGCTGCGACCATACACCACTCACAAGCTCGATCCTCGCTCGACTCCCTGTGTCTTACTCCGGTACTCTTTCACTCAGAGTGCCTATATCTGTTATGACCCGACCAGCGAAAAACTCTTTGTATCCCGCCATGCTCGATTTGTTAGTTTGAGTTTCCCATGTCTCAAATCGAGCTGAATCTTCCCCGACCTGACAAGTCAACCCACACTTCCTGGTTACCACCTCATGACATCCTCGCGGCTTCATACATACCATCGACAGCTAGTCCTTGCAGCGACCTGACTGATCTCCTCCCGCGACCTCATCCCAACCACCCTTGGAGCCCGGCACAGCTAACCCCGACCTTACCGAGTCCTCGCAGATCGCCCCACCAAACACCAACCTTTCTCATCAGCCTATACCCCAGGCCGCAGCTCGCACCTCACCCATTATTACTTGCTCCCGAAACAACATCCACAAACCAATTAACAAACTCTGCCTATCCGCCCAACCAAACACTGAACTTGAACCAACATGTGTAACTCAGGCCCTCAAAGACAGCAGGTGGCGCCAGGCCATGTCTGAGGAATATGATGCCCTCCTAAAAAATGACACATGGGAACTGGTACCTCCCACATGGGTCCCTAACATTGTTGGCTGTAAATGGATATTTCGGATTAAACGATCTGCTGATGACAAAATTGACAGGTACAAAGTGCGTCTGGTCGCCAAGGGATTCCATCAGTACCTAGGGGTTGACTACCATGAGACCTTCAGCCCGGTGGTAAAACCCACCATGGTTCGCCTCATCCTCTCCCTTGCGATCAGCCGGGGATGGGATCTTCATCAGCCCGACGTCAACAATGCCTTCTTGCAGGGAACCCTTATTGAGGAAGTCTTTATGACTCAACCTCAGGGCTTCGTCGACACTGATCACCCGCAACATGAGTGTCACCTCTGAAAGGCAATCTATGGTCTCAAGTAGGCTCCCCGAGCATGGTATAATGAACTCCGCCAGTTTCTCCTCGATGCTCGCTTCACGAACTAAGTGGCTGATACCTCCCTATTCATCTTCAATGAGGGTGGCATCACTCTTCTGTTGCTCGTCTATATTGATGACATCATCATCACCGGCAGCGATACCAAAGCAGTCCAGGCCTTCATCACTGTCCTCGCTGCTCGTTTCTCGCTCAAAGACCTTGGCGACCTTCACTACTTTCTCGGTATGGAAGTGGTTCCTCGGTCTACTGGGCTTCTCCTCTCCCAACGAGGTTACATAGCCGACCTCCTTGCTCGCACTGGTATATCTGAAGCTCGCCCAGTGGCAACACCCTTAGCGACCTCGCCAGTGCTCACCCTTCAGTCGGGCACGACGCTGACTGACCCAACCGAGTTTCGAGCAGTAATCGGGAGTCTTCAATATCTATCTCTTACCCACCCGGACATTGCCTATGTCGTCAACAAGCTCTCTCAATTTATGCATAAGCCCACCTCGGATCACTGGCTCGCCACCAAACGCCTACTTCGCTATCTCAGTGGTACCATTGATCATGGCATCTTTCTTCATCGCCAGTCGCCTCTCGATCTTCATGCTTTCACCGATGCTAACTGGGCGGGAAACAAAGATGATTTTACCTCTACAAGTGCTTACATAGTGTATCTTGGCCGAAACCCCATCTCCTGGAGCTCGAAAAAGCAGAGAACAGTTGCTCGCTCCTCAACAGAAGCCGAATATCGAGCTGTTGCCGCAACAGCTACTGAAGTACGCTGGGTTACCTCTCTTCTAGGTGAGCTCGGTGTCACCTCCTCATGCCAACCTGTTAACTTCTGTGATAATATCTGCGCTACAAATCTCTGCTCCAACCCAGTGTCTCGGCTGACCAGCTTGCGGATGCCCTCACCAAGCCGCTTCCTCGCGCTCGCTTTCACCATCTTCTACTCAAGATTAGCCTCTCCTCCCGGGGGTCCAACTTGCGGGGGCATATAAGGGAATAATACCCCTTCCATATTGTTGTATCTTTGTTACCATATATATGTAATTATATTTGGTATATTCTTCCCTATTAGTTGGGTCTCATAGTTACCTTGTATTGTAACTCTTCTCCTAATCCTTATTGTATTAGGTTAACTTGTAAACCCTATAAATATGTGTTCCAATCAATGGAAAAGGCTATGTCATTATTCATAAGAATTATTATTCTCTACACTAGGTTTTTGTGCCCGTGCCTATAGCACGGTGTCAATAATATGAAACGGAATTAATGTATGCTCGAGGTTTTATAAGGGGTAAGAAAGACTAAATGACACAAAAATAATAACATAATAATTAATTATAATTTATTTATTTCAAAAGAAAATAATAATGAAATAAAAAGAATACTCGTAGATGCTAACACTAATTCTTGTAATTTTGTTTGTTTCAACGTATTAACCTAAGAAAGTAACACAGGACTGTAAGACCGATCTAACTTGTGTATGTGTACATATTATAAACTTATATATATATATAATATATGTATGTATATATATATATATATATATATATATATATTATATGTTCGATGATCATTTCATAATAATGAGAAAGCAGGGGCCTGCTAAGCTAGCTAGGGTGTTGGAAGAGAAGTGGGGTGCAGTAGTAAGAGGAGGGGGCCATGGACGTATCGACATAAAGGACAGATGAGAGGCCACAAATTCACACACGCTAGGCTTGGCTAGGTGAAATTTAGGATGGTCTTCGGGCAATTAAGCAGTGCAGACAAGATTCCAAAGTGCCCTGCCCTGCCCGATCTCATCTGGTGCCTGCCTGCACAGGTTTCATTATATCACGTAAAGGCCTTATTTCCTTGCATCACCTACCTTCTCTCCCTATAACGACAATATTTTTGGATACATATGGAACATATATATATATATATATATATATATATATATATGTTCTTATTAAGTCTAGCAATAAACCAGTATGTATAACAAGGGTCAGATATGAGGCCATAAAACTTGCATGGTTATGGACTTAAGAGTCGTGTATATATATATATATATATATATATATATATATATTTATCCTGGTAAGGCAGCATACGTGATAACTCATCTATGAAAAATATTTATTGGTTAGAAGAGCATATACGAGTGTTCGAATGCAAATACGTATGTTTGCGAAAATTGTATAAATAATTGGTTATGGCATGTACCGCCAACAAGTTGACTGATCAAATTTATTAAGACTCGTTTATACATCAATGTTATTTCTATTTTTTCAAAATTTTCATTCATATTCCAGAAATTCGGACATACGACTGCAAGCAAGTGAGGTAAGCTGCATGCAAGTGAGTCGAGGTTTATCCACGAGGACAAACCCTTAATCATAGCTCCTTTATTTATTTCTGTTTCTTTATGTAGGTATATATGTGTGTGTATATATACACGCACACACACAAACATATATAATACATAATTATGTGTTCTTAGAATAATATTCAATAGCCATATATTTTGCACTCAATCAAAATTAATATGCTTCATGGAATAAGTGCTAAAGGTACATTTAGAACTCAAAAAATGTAAACTATGAAAAGGAAAAAATAGGTAACGAGATATTGTAAAATAGATAAACAAATTCTGTTTGATTTAGTCGTATAAGAGTGTACTTATTACTAGTACAAGAGTCTTATTAGTTTTTTAGGCTGGGGTTCAATTTAGAAATAGAGGGAGTGATTAATTTATGGAAATGATCAAAAACAAGTTGAATTGAGTGAGATCACAAACACTGATGAGTCTTAAGTTAAATCAAAGTCTAAGAAACCCTTAAGGAAGGAGCCCGAACCGGTGTATGAGTTTCGAAAGATTTCTTGCTTCATGGAATCCCAAGGTGAGTTGCCCTAAATGACATTGATTTCGAGACTTGCTTTTAAGGATAAAATTTTGAAACTCATAGTTTCGATCCAAACCTTAATTATATCAAGATGGTTATGAGAGTACTTTTTCAAAATCACGATTGCAAGACCAATCTAATTAACTTGGATTCGGCGGCCTATTAGGTAGCTGTCCAGACGGTCTTTCAAGGTTAAGTTGAATTTTGATAAAATTACGTATTTTATTTACTGTTTAATTTATTTGGTTGTAATTATAAGAGAGTTTCCATACGTATATTTGTTTAAGATCAACCAATATAAGAGTAATTAACTTTCAGCAAAATTTTGCCAATTCATTAATTACTACTATATATCAACTGTAAGATCGAGTTATCTATATCTTAATTATATTTGTAATAGATTCGAGTGCAGTTGTTAATTTACTTAGTAGATTGTAGCTTTTGTGTGCGTGCTGTGCTTGGTTGGACGATGGAGAATTCATTCAAATCACTTGCGTAAATTTTTACGGCACAACGAAATCCAAGAAACCATGAAATGTGTTTATTGAAATTCAATTACTTGCTCGATCGTTTGCATTACTAGCTAGCTAGACTTAGTTGTGGACCTTAATTGACAAGATAAATATTTTTGGTCATAGACTCTAAATTAAGAGCTAGATATAAATTAATGGTGAAGTTTAATTAATTAATTAATTTTAGGGTAGCAAATGAATTTCGAAAAACATAATATTGGTAAGACATGAACATATGTACGTGTACGTTTCCACAGAGAGAGAGAGAGAGAGAGAGACAAAAGAAAAAAGTGGAATTGGGGGGAAGAGGGGCAGTTTGGATTGAGAATTAGTGTGAAAGGCACGAGACATGAGACCCAATTCCTAATAATAAATGAGAATGAGAAAGATGTAAGAAATGAGGAAGAGGAGGAGGGGGCTTATCATAACCCTCCTCATGATCGTCACGTCGTTTTTCATTCGCTCCTCCCGATAACTCACTCCCAGAATTCCACGCTTCCTTCCACGCACCTAGCTAGCTCCCCTTCTTTACCCTTCCTTTGTTTTTTACTACTCTTCTTTCTGTCTCTCTCTCTCTTTTTTTTTTTTTTCTTTCTGATCAGTTTCCGCTATTTTAATATACTTGTAGTTATACCACTCTTAACGAGTCTAAAGAATGAAAACTGATGTTACACAAAAAATTGGGAGCACTAATTTGGGCGCCGATCTAATCGTTGTCGCGTCGTCGATTTTGAATATCTGACTTGTTCGATTTGTCAATAAAAAAGTCATCAATGTGATTTTTCTCATAAAAACCGCCGCCGTATTTGTCAATATACATATATATATATATATATATATATATATATATATATATATAGATGAATAGGCTCTGTCACTATTTTTTAGGAGCCCACTTACATAAATGAGGCCTGTTCACTTGAATAAACTTGTCCAAAATAGGCACATCAAAAACTATACATGTAACAAATGCATTTAAAAATTATTTTCTTAGATATTGATCATAAAAATTGAAATTAAGTGAATAACTTTGAAAACAAATCCAAATACCAATGAGATATTCTCAATTGGGCAGATGTAATAGAGTAGTAGTTGCAGTCCAGTCAACCTCTAGACTTGCTATCTACACTTTTGTTTGTTCCATTTTAAACCAACACCATTCCGCTTTTTCCCCATCTTTCTCTTTCCAACTCTCTCTCTCTATCTCTTTCTCTCTCTAGGGTTGTGTTGTGACACTAACTTCTGAGAAATCCAAAGCTTTCGATTTTAATTAAAAAGGAAAATTGAAAACCCTATTCATTTATTAACCTCAACATACATATATGCTACTCCATATTATGCTATGTAGCTACTACTCTTTACATTTCCCAAAGCGATAGTGAGCTTCTTCCCCCATTTATATCCCTCCCAAGAGTTGCTCTTTTGCCCCCCTCCCCTTTTTACCTGAAGAAAGATAGGCATATACGTACAGAGAAAGAGAAAGAGAAAGAGTGAGATCTAGACCAAACCCATACTGTCATATTCACGAGCCATCCATTTTAGAAAGAAAAAAAAAAAAAAAGTGAGAGACAAGGTTGTTTTTGGCGTGAAAAAGATGTGGATGATGGGGTACAATGATGGTGGAGAGTTCAACTTGGGAGATTCCTTCAATGGCCGGAAACTCCGGCCGCTGGTTCCAAGGCCAGCTCCTACTTCTACATCCCCTTGCAACAACATTATTTCTGGTGGTGACATTCATTGCTTGAGCCGCATCCATGGCACTCATGACCTCTTTGCCTTAAATCACCATCTAGGTATATATTTCCTCCACATCACTCTCTCTCTCTCTCTCACACACACACACAAGCGCGGTGTATATTTCTGCTCGAGAGATTATTCATCAGCGAGATTGTCACACCACGTTATCTTGTTATCTTACTGATATAGTGTGACATTCTAATTGCATTTGATATGTGGATATGCATGTCTTCCTTTCAAAACAAGATAATGCCTCAGATATGTGGCAGTCATAAAATTCTTACAATCGACCCGACCCAAGTGTGTATTTCGATTGAAAAATACTACTCGTGCAGTAAACATCGAAAAAATTACATTCCGGACATGACTGCAGTAGTACAATATAACAAACTGATTCAGCAATTCTCACCTTTCACACTCAATAAAATAGTACAAATTCTAGTAAGGACAATGGAGAAAGATGGGAAGATTTACAGCCACAAAGAATTACCAATTAATAAGCTGTCGTATGTGTTGTCATATATTTTCTCTTAGATGTACAACGTTACAACATTTATGTGTTTCACTTGTTTATCAGCTAGCCAGATATAATTTTTTGTTTTTATTTGGTAAACAAATTGGTTGGTTTACTTGAAGATTTGTGTATTAAAGTTTGTTTTTGTATAATATCCTTAATTAGGGTTTTATCGGTGTCCTTTCGTTATTGTTTAAGCAGCCGTCGCAGAGCAAAGTAAGAGAGATTTCAATGCACAACAAGTGGTAGTAAGCTCGAGGTGGAATCCGACTCCAGAACAGCTACAAACCCTAGAAGAATTGTATCGCAGAGGTACTCGTACGCCTAACGCCGACGAAATTCAGCACATCACTGCACAACTCCGTCGATATGGCAAGATTGAAGGGAAAAATGTATTTTACTGGTTTCAAAATCACAAAGCTAGAGAACGCCAGAAACGACGGCGTCAACTCGAGACTGTTCCAGAAAGAAAAGATTCAGGTAATTGATCATATGCCCAACAATTAATCATTTGTAGTAATTTTCGTTTAACCTTTAGATATAAACCACATGCGCCTTTAGAGCACTTAACTATCTATTATAGTAACTCTTCAATTCCACTTATATTGTTTTTACTATAAATGAGTGCTTAATTATATATATTTATTGTTTCGGCAAGTGAGAGAATTAGATAGAGTGAGCAGTAGAGAGGTGTAGGCTTAATTAGCCTAAACTAGGTATGGACTATATTGAAGGTTTTATACTAAAAAAACCAATTGGTGTTAAGAGGAGTAGTCTCACAAGTCAATGCACTAGTACTTATATATATATATATATATATATATATATATATAATAAAGTGTTTAACATGAGCCCAACACATGTACATATGTTAGCTTTTGGCTACAATTAATTAAAAATTTTAAATAAAAATGTTGTTTGAGATGTTAAATAAAAAAAAAAAAAAAGAGTGGGCATTGATATTGTATTTGTTTTGTCAACAGGAGGGGTCAACAGGACAGGTTATGAAGTTGAACAGACAAAGAACTGGGGAAACCCTACAAACTGCACTAGTACATTTTCAGAGGTCTATACTTTGCCTTTTCTTGCTTTGTGTTTCTTCCTATATTACAGACTTGAAAGAAAGAAATCTCACCTTTTTAACCCTAAACAAAACTAAGTTTAGAAGGTAATAATGCTCATATGATTGATTACAAGTAGTAGTAGTAGTTATGTTAGGTTAGTTCTTGGGAGATTTGAAAAATAAAAAAAAAAAACCAACAGTTTTAGAAAGAAAAAGTTTAGATTGTCGTTGGGAAATGAAAAGGGTTTTTGAAAAAGGCTGCATTCTTTCCTTTCTGTCGGGGCTGGCCTGGGTTGCTGTTGCTGCTGTTGTTATAAATTAAAACATAATAACACAGCTAGGGTTAGGGTTTTGGGGTCTTGTGCACCCATTGCCAAATTCGTACATACTAGAATTTTACATCTTTTAGTCAAAAAGTTATTTGGGCACACCATGATATTCTGTGGAACCAGGGTGTCACTTATATTAAAACGGCATTGCTTCTCTAAAGTTGAATTTAGTTTCTTACGTCTATAAATTTACTATAATGGTTAATTAATTGTTCAGAAAATCTGTATTCTTTAGATTTCTGATAAAGGTATTGATGATGATGGAAAGCTTTTTTACTTTGTTTTTTAAAAGAAAATCTTGAATCATGAACGATTATCTTTCTTTTCTTTTTCTGACTAAAGGAAGAAATAAATTGGTACGTAAGGGTTTGTCTATGTAAGTTTAGAATGATTTTAGCTCTGTTGACTTCAAAGATGCGTGTGTGTGTGTGTGTGTGTGTTTATTAATTTATATAACTAGCAAGAGATCTCAATTGAAAGCATATATATTACAAAATGAGTCAAACACTTGACTAATTGAAAGAACAGTTAGTCGATAAATAACACATGCATCACACAATCAAGAATATATAATATAATTTGGAGACAATACCGGTTGAGAACTATAGATTCCTTGCATAAGTTTCATGTCCTACCACGCTTAAGAG
Source organism: Platycodon grandiflorus (assembly GCA_016624345.1). Lineage (NCBI taxonomy): Eukaryota > Viridiplantae > Streptophyta > Magnoliopsida > Asterales > Campanulaceae > Platycodon > Platycodon grandiflorus. The sequence goes on from CM028364.1 coordinate 54,531,345, forward strand.
TTGGTTTGGTCCTGCGTTTTGACCAAAACGCAGGGATAAAATGCAGCTTATTTGCAAAAATTGTGCTTTAATGCTGTGGCATAAAAAACTGCGCTTTCAAAACGCAATTGCGTTTTAAAACGCTAAAATTTTCAGTTTTTTTTTTCCTAAAACACTGATTTTAAAACGTTGCTAGGGAAAAAAATAGTATTTTTAAGTAATATACTAAACGCATTTATAAGAAACGCTGCATTTTGAAAATACTGCGTTTTAAAAACGTTGTACCAAATGGTCTCTAACTCACGGGACTTAATAGTGTTTTAACCAGTCAACAGTTGTGTCAAGAATTTTTATTGAAATTTTACGTCGCATTAGCACTTCTTAAACCAAAGCATGAAGTAAAATTTGACATTTAAGAGTCTATAACCACATTACATAATTTATTTTCAAGAGAAGTAAATGTTTTGTTTTTTTAATATATATTTCTAAGAATTAAATGTTGCAACCTATATTAATTTTAAATAATTTTTGAACTTTTGACAGAAAAGTGTGTCGATGGAAGGAGGAGCAGGAGGAAAAGCAGGATGTAGAGGAGCAGAAGTAGGATGGATACATTTCGAAGAAGAAGGAGATCAACAACATACACTAATTAACAACTTTGCAGAAAGGAATGCCACGTGGCACATGATGAATTTGTCTTGCTCATCATCTTCATCTTCTTCATCATCACCAGCAGCTGATCCCACCACCCTCCTTATAAACACTACTACTACTACTACTACTAATAATAATAATACTCTCTCTCTTCCTCCTCCTCCTCCTCCTACTACTACTACTGTCATTACATCTTCAACTACAAGCCCATCAACTGTACGATCATCGTTTACAACAATGGATCACATCCCATATTCAAACCTGTACTTTCTAAAGCCAGAAGACCTAGCTCGCTACGTTACCGTCGGCAATAACATCCACAACAATGATCACGGGGAGGAATCACAAACCCTAGAACTGTTTCCCCTTCGCAGCAGCGGTGGCGCTGATCATGGCAATGGAGGTGTTAAGGAGGCTGAGATAGATTTCCCAGCCATCACCAACACAAACAACCACCTCGGTCGTCCAGCTCGTCAGTTCTTTGAATTTCTTCCGTTGAAGAACTAATATATATATATATATATATATATATATATATATATATATATAGAAATTGTTGGCAGGGTTAACGTAGCTATATAGGGCCACTGCTACTCCTATATGCTATGAGAAAGTAGGATGTGATGGAAGAATGTGGTAGTTGGGGGGTACGTTAACCGCCTTAAATTGTATTTGTAATATGTTGGGTTTAATCCATCAATCAATGGAAAGCTACTCTCCATAGTAAGGTTGTACCGTGAGGGTTATTATATATCGATATCTACATGAATTGACCTTTGTTTAAACTTTAACTTGATTGATGTGTCATATATATATATATATATATATATATATATACATATAGGTTACTAGAGTGAGAGAGAGTTGTCTGTTACAAATCACACTGAAATGGCCAGAAAATATGGAGAAGTGTAGAGATGTGAAGGTTCGAGTTTAATGCAGAACAGAACTATATATATATATATATATATATATATATATATATATATGAACAGAATTATTCATGATACTAAGATATAATAAGAACTACAGATATAAAAACCATTATTATGATAAATATTAGTCTTATTTGTTAAGTTTACTTATTCTAGTTCATCGATCAGAACTTTCATCGAACCATATATATTTAAGGGCAAATTATACAAATAGTCCCTGTACTTTTTGAATTTTTTTTGATTGGTCTCAACCTTACGCCAGCGATCCCTGAACTCAATTTCTTGACGCAATTGGTCCTTCCATTGCCGTCAATTTTTTTGCGTTAAGTGAAATCACGTGCATTTCACGTGATTTTTCTAAGGGTAAATTAGTCATTTATTTATAAATAGTACAGGGACAATTTGTGTGATTCGCCCAATTAAAAATTAAAACCCAAATTCATCTTCTTCCCAAATTCCTTCCTTAGCCATTTCCTCTGTCTTCTCTCTCTCTCTCTCTCTCTCTCTCTCTCTCTCTCTCACACACACACACACACACACTATGAGCTCTTCATAACGAAACCTCTCGTTGGCAGATTTGTCAAACTCAAAGATGGCGGCCATGATTTGTCACGTTCGTCAGGTTAAAGCAGCTAAGATCGTGGCAGGGTTGATGGGTAGTCTTAAAGTTAGACCCTTTTGCTTCATTACTCCGGCTCTAACATTGACTGCGACTTCGCCTCTTTCGCCAATTGCGGCTACGGCTGCGGCTGCTGATGCTGATCAGGGAAGAGTGTCCGCCGCTATTGGATCCTTTCAGGAGGAGGAGGCTATTGCTCGGCTTAAAAGATTGGAGGAGGAGGTTGCTGCTCGGCGTAAAAAAAAAAAGCGTGTGGGTGTACGTTAGGGGCAGGAGGCTATTGTTCAGTGTTGCCTGTAGCGAAGATCCTTCTTCCGATCCTTCTGCTACTGGTGAAGTGGGTTGAGGCGGAGCAACATAAACCACTCTCAATTTGCACTCTTCCACAATTTGGGTACTGCAAATTGATGTTGGAAAATAGTGGGTTGGATTTCAATTTTGGTCTTTTTGAGTCAATGCGTTGTAATTTGTTTGATGACTTGTTACAAGATCGAGCGGTGCTCCGGCGATGTATTGTCAGGAGGTAGAGACTCCGTCATCACAAATGATCCCTGTACTTTATTTAAGGAAAAGACAAGTTTACCCCTGGTCAAAATCACGTGCATCGCACGTCCTTACAATTAACGGCAAAAAATTGACGGCAATAGATGGAAGGACCAATTACATTTTACTCATTTAGTACAGGGACCTAATTTTTGTAAAAATTAATTTAAGGACCAATTGCAAAAAAGTCAAAAAGTATACGGACCATTTGTGTAATTTGCCCTATATTTAACTACAAAAATGGGTTATATCCAACTGTATCTATTAAATTTTCTCAAAAAATATAACAGCTGGGCAATGTCCTACGTCCTATAAAACTATTTTATTACTTCTAATTTGTTGGGGAAAAAAAAAACAAGTACTTGTGATTTCATTTATCACTAACTTTTCACTTCAATAATTAATACGAACACAAAATTTTCCAAAATATTACTCCCTCTGTCCCTTAATTATTGTCTTGTTTGACCCAGCACACGGATTAAGAAAAAATAATTGACTTGATTATTAATATTGGTATAATGTGTAATTTTCTTTAATGCTGATGTGTATATGGTCCATAATTAAAGTAGGGAAAAAATTAAAGGTAAAATGATAAAAGATATGTCCTAAAAAGGAAAGTTTTCAAACAAGATAATTATTCTGTCACGACAAAAAAGGAAAGGAAGACAATAATTTAGGGACGGGGGAGTATTTATTATAATGTAACATAATTATTAATTATCCAATGTGGAACACAGTTGGTAACACAAAAATATAATTACTTGAGGGTATTAATTTATTAAATATAACTAATATATGACCATAACCTATAATCATGTACACTAGAAAAGTATATATAGTCCTTATAACAAATGAGTTCAGTTCTTCATTTCTTTAAAAAGCCAAATAAAATAAAATGAGTTATATATTGCTTAATTCCTTTCTTATCAGCTCGGTCTTGTCGCATATAAATAAATATATATATATATATATATATATATTTTTTGTATTCGAAGGGCAGTTCAAATTCAATTCATCTTTAGCTGCTTGGATAACCACTTCAGTTGGGCATGGTTAGAGTTGGCCACGATTGATGATGCACGGATCTACGGGCTTGTTTGGTAGTTAGGCAGGGATAAACAATACAGAAAATTGTTGGCCGATCCACTTTCTAAAACTTTTTTTCTTTCCATTCCAGTCCAACCTTTTTTTTTAAACTGCTCAAAGGCACTTTGAGAATTTTCTTCCTAAAATGCCCTCAACAACATCATTGCTTCAGATTTGAGGTTCAAATTGATGTATAAATGATTTTATGTTGTTAATATAGTCTTCTCTCATCCTGTTTTTCTTTGTTTTTGGGCTGTTTTGGCCACTTTAATCTATGTTTGAAGTTTCAAATTTATTTAAAATCAATCGCATATTGTTATCCTAACTTAGTACTACATTTGTACACAATTTTTCTACCAAAAAATACTATTTTCGAGATCCAAATTGAGCTTGACAGTGTACTGTCCGAAAACAGAGGAAGATGTTCTTAATTAGACTGATTTTGGGACTTTAATCAATGATTTGAGTTTGAATTGTGTATAATATCAATACCATACTGTTATAGGAAGTCAATACCATGTTTGTATGTAAATTTTTCAACCAAAAATAACCATTTTGATCGATTTTGATATTATATTAAATTGGGCATCGGGATGCCTTAAATTAGGCATCGGGATGCTTAAATTGGGCATCGGGATGCTTTAAATTGGGCATCAGGATGCCTTTAATTCACCAATCACAGTATGTTGGGCAACGCAACGGGGATCACGATGCCTTGACTGCTAATCCTGATGCCTTGGTTACTCATTGCGATGGCTTTGTTGCTCATCGCGATGCCTTGGTTGCTCATCGTGATGCCTTGGTTACTCATCGCGATGCCTTTGTTGCTTATCACAATGCCTTGGTTGCTCATCGCGATGCCTTGATTACTCATCGCGATGCCTGTGTTGCTCATCGCGATGCCTTGGTTCCTCATCTCGATGGTTAACCCACGCGATGCCTTGGATTACTCATCACGATGCCTTGGATTACTGATGCGCGCGTGTTTTTCTTTCATTAATGGCATAATCGTCTTTTCGCCCCAAAAATGCCTTTATCTGATTTTAAAAAAAGATGAGTGGACTGAAGCGATTACAAATGTTGAAAAAGGGACCGGCCTGTAATTCACCCTAAGCAATATTATTAATCTCGGTGCTATTAGGGCCCTCGTTATTGATCTTTACTTATATATTGGGGGTAATTTTGAGATTAAAAATGTTAGTTACGTTTTTTTTCTTAGTGAGGATGCTAATAATACTACGCCCTTCCTAGGTATTATTAGCGGGGGGATAAAGACTTTATCCAGATAGCTTGTACTATTAGTCTCGGCCGCTATTGTGTACCAAACATCTAATATTTCAGCTTATTAATCATATCCGACCTTAATCCTGTGTACTAAACAATTAGCGACGGAGAGAGTAGCATGTAGCCCTTCACGGAACGAACCGCTTTAATACCATGTAAGAGAATTAGATTATAATATTTGGCCTAATATTATTCATGATCAATCACTGGATATATATATATATATATATATATATATATATATATAAGTAATTTTTTGACCTCCAAGCATATTACATAGTTACAACAAATCATATATAATTGTAGAAATCTCCTAATATATATAGTTATCCTAATATACAACAAATTAATACTGAAAGTTTAATATGTTATACTATATATTTCCCTTACACCATCGTTTTGGACTCTTACAAAGACCCAAATTTCATTTAATTAGTATACTATATGACAACAACAATCTTGAATTTGTATTCGAACCATCATTCCAATATTTAATTAATCAAATCTTTGAGTCGAAATAAAACAAAACTTGCCAGTCAATTTGGCCTAATAAATGGAGTGGAAAGTTGAAACAATTTTCTCGAGGATGGAATCCCAAGAGTTATGAGAAGTAGCTATAGATTTTGGATGGAGGCTAGGATAGCTCAAAGCAGAGATCATTGAGGATGGAGTGGAACGTTCGTGAGATAAGTGGCTAGTTTGGTGTTATCCATCCAAAACACAGAGGAGCTGTTATTTTGTCTATAAAAGCTAGCGAAGTCCGATTGCTAAGGTGACGAAAAATGATAATGAGTGTACGTGGTTGTTGCTAATTGTGGTAATATCGGGCAGGCGTGAGATCAGTGTGGTTGTTGCTAATTGTGGAAATATTTGCTGTCCAAATTTTTTGATCAGACATAATTTATGCATTATATTTGGGTTTATATATTGGATATGGTAACTTCATTTTAGAAAATGAAATTTCTCTACTATATCTTCCTGTTTTTCCTTCTATAATGTGTTTTTCTAATTCTAATTTTTTTTTTTTTTTTTTTGTGGGGCCATGGGGTTCATGTTAGATGTCACAGCCCAAAACAAAAACAGCTGAAACACTTGGGGAGGAGGTCGTTTGCTCATCACCATCTTTAAAAAAACTACGAAAAGTAGATATATATATATATATATATATATGTGTGTGTGTGTGTGTGTATGTATAGGTGGAAAGGCAGTCTAAAACACAAGAGCATCCACAACAATAACTCCCTATATTACACTCTAAACACCTCGTTTTCCGTTCAAGTTTCACTTTTTCAACACTCTAAAAATAAATTCACTCCAACAAGCACTCTCTATATAACCTTCTAAAAATTAAATATTTCTCATCTCAACTAACAAACCATTATATTTTTTCTCTTTTATTTATATTTTTTCACCACAATTAAAATAAAATATTTTAAATTTTAAATTTTATATACTATGAAAAATATATTGTACTCTCTCCGTCCCTAAATTATTGTCTTGTTTGACTCGGCACACGAATTAACAAAAAATAATTGACTTGATTATTAATATTGGTATAATGTGTAGTTTCTTTTAATGCCCATGTGTATATGATGCATAATTAAAGTAGAGAGAAAAGTAAAGGTAAAATGGTAAAAATAATCTCCTAAAAAAGAAAGTTTTAAACAAGACAATTATTTAGGAACTAACAAAAAAAAACAAAAAATAATTTAGGGATGCAGAGAGTATATTTTAATAATTTTTATTCTAAAATATTAAATAAAAATATATTGTATTCAAATAAAGTAAAAAAAAAATGTAGATGATTTGAGTTACTATTTATGTTAAAACTCAATCTATATTTAGAGGGTGATTTAATTGGTTTTAGAGATAGAGGGTGGACTAAAAGAACCAACTGTAGGATCAAAGGTGGGTAAAAATCTCTAAAAATCTCTAAAATTATTTTTAGGAAGTGGTGGGAGACTCCCCGCTGTGGACGCCCTAAGTGATTTGAAACGGGTGTTAGCCAAGGCATCCCCTAGACGAAGGGGCATGCAGCATCTAGCTCCACAAGGTGTCAACCAATGTCCTGTAACTTATATTGTGTTTGTTTATAGTTATGTATTTTAACGGGGAGAGAGAGAGAGCTAGAGAGAGAGAGAGAGAGAGAGAGAGAAGAGGAATTGAGCGGTGAATTAATGGCAGGAGACAGGCTGGTAAAGGAAAATGACAATACCATAGCAAGTAGACATATATATATATAAGTAGAGAGGGAAGCAGCTGCAGAAGTTTCCCTCCTGTAGTTTAAAGTGTATCTTGTCATGTCTCCATCACCCTCTCTCTCTCTCTCTCTCTCTCTCCATATAATACTCCTATTATGAGGTCATCATCATACCATTACCAGGACCAATAGCAAGCCCACACCACTCTCTCTGACTCTCTCTCTCTCTCTCTCACACACATACACAGTTGGAGTACTATTTTGTTACATACACCAAGCCCACACCAGACTCTCTTTCTCTCTCTCTCAACGAACTTGTGGAAGCTAGGTAAGGGGAAGGAATGACACCTAGCTATGCCTGGGATCAACCAATCCGATCGATAGGCCACTGTCAATATATATATATATACACCTGATTCAGTACAGTTGTCACTCTTATATTCTAAATTGGGGCCATCCACCCCCCCCTCTCCCACACCCACACACACACACACACACACCTGTCCACGCATTGATCACGTTGAATCTCGTTCATTTTCTCTGTTTAGTTTGTAGAAGTGTAAAATGTGACAATACACTAATGAACTTCATCCGGTATAGCATCAGCAAGTTTAACGTCCCTGGTCGAGCAACGTTAAGTGTTGTTGAATTTTGAATCACTGGATAGATCTTATTATTCTTATTAATGTATTATCACATTTTACATCTCTAAATTGACCAATTAGAGAAATTGAAAAGGTTCAACAAATAGAGGTTCCAATCTCGTCCAAACATCCCATTCTAATAGTAACTACTACATTTGTCACAAAATAACTATCGTTTTAATAATTTGAATACAGATTAAGCAAGTTTTCAAAAATATTAATTTATCCTTATTTAAGTTTAATTATTATAGGTAAGTTGCAGAAATGTTTTTTCTCTTTTTTCTTACTAACCCTTATTAATGAGAGTAATAAATAAGGAAAAAAAAACTTTGGGACAAAAAGCTTTGATAAAACGATAATTATTTTAGGACGGGAGTAGTAATTAACACTAACTCTTAAAGATATTTTGCTCCATGGTTTCCTCCATAAAAGTAATTATATTTAAATGCATGTCAACTTTTTTGCTTCGAAAATGCTCCCGATGCATTGATATTCATTCCTATAATACTAAATTAAGACAAATTCGGGTCGGTACAATTTAGTGAATTTTCAATCATTTTAGTACCTATATTTCTCTCAAATCGGCAACACACACTTTTGTGCATGGTGATTCCAAATTGATGCATCGTAATTAAACTTTCGTGCATCGAGATTTCAAATTGATGCATCGCGATACACAAAATTATCTTTTGTCGGTTTGAAAAAATATAGAATATTAAAGCGGTTGAAAATCCACCAAAATATAGCGACCTGCAATTTTCTTTAATAAATTTTCTAATTGGGAAATGTTATATACGTTCATTTCTTTAATTGAATGTTAATTTTTTTTTTAAAAGCTGTCTCAAAATGAGTGCCCCCTCTTTGTATAAAGCATTACCTTTACTAATGTTCACTTCCAAACTATTGTGTGAACACAACATACATGTATTTGTACTATTAAAATAGTTTAAAAATCAATTTTTAAAATTTTTGCTATTAACTAAAAAATGACACTCAATTTGGGACTTAATGAATACTACCTCCGTCCCAAAATAATAGTCGTTTTACCAATTTGCACACATATTAAAAAAGCTTTTAAAAAAACTGATATACCCTTATTTAAATTCAATTATTGTTAATAAGTTGTAGAGTATTTTTTTTTTCTTTCTTTCACCAACCCTCTTTAATGAGAGTAGTAAATAAGGGCAAAATATGGGTAAATGTTTATTGAAATCCTATAACGGCAATTATTTCGGGACAAAGGTAGTAATATTTTCACTGTCCCAAAAAGTAGTCACTTTTTATATTAAAAAGGCAACATGAAAAAAAAATATATATATATATATATACACGTAATAAAATTTTAATTACTGAAATTACATTGGACTGCTATGCTTTGTAACTTTTAAAATTTTGTAAAGATAAATAAATTTTGATAATTTTTTTTGTTAAAGTTTAATCAAGTAAATCAAAAAAGTTAAAATAAGGTTTTGTTTTTTTGGGACATATGAGTAATTAATTTGAGAAAAATCAATTGTTGTCTCTATTGAACTTTGAATCATAAAAAAATAGTGTTCAAGTTACAAAAAGTACACAAATAGTTAACGAAAATTATTTTAGTGAAATATCTTTTCTAATTTTCATAAACATTTCTGAATATTTAACGGTAAATTTTCCAGATTATTTGAAGAATTTGGTTACTCTGTCTATTTTTTTTCCGTCTCTTTTCCAATTTCTCCGAATTCAAAATTTTAAAGTAGGATTAATTGTGGGCCGGTACCTTTTATAGGATTTTCAACCGCTTTAGTCCACCACAATTATTTTCAACCACTTAAATCCATTTTTTATGATAAATTGATCAATTATTCTAAAATTATCCCCGCAACAACCTATCATGTTTTAAGTTCTGTCTTCCTTAATTTATTTATGTAAATCTTGACTTTTTTTTCATTGTGATTTCTTACCAAAATCTCCATCTATATCACAGTCGATCTACTGCTCATTCGATTTCATTTTTTAAAAATAATTTTATTATTCATAAAATTAATTTGTCTCTCTCTGTTTCATTTCTCTCTCGAGTCTCTTTCTGCACATTTGTTTTTTCTCACCATCCTCGGTAATTATGTTCAATATTATTCTTAGTACATCTGAATAGAAGTTTTTTTGGCTCTCAAGAAGATCTCTCTTTGCCATTGGTTGTCTCTTTCTATGACTTTCCAGTAGCTCGAAAAATTTTGGAATAAATTAGTAGCAGTAAACTCAATCAAACTTCGACTAATTTTACAACTGAAGACATGTCCATTTAGTTTTTGCAATTGACCCGTCTGGGAAAGTGTCAAAATGACTTTTAATGGTCTTCTTTGTACCAACCAGACCTATGTTGCCCTTCCTTTCTTCCTCTTCGCACCAAGGATCAACTAGTAGCTTATCTTGTAAACTATAGAAACCTGAAAACATTACTTAAATTGAAAAGCTTTAATCTTGTATTACGTGTATCCAATATCTAACCAGTTATCTTTAGTATACAAAAATACAATTTGTGCATCGAAAATAAAATTTTGTGCATTGCGATGCAACAAAACAATACTTTTTAGTACAATATTGTGCATCGCGATGCACACTTTTGATGTATCGCAGGTGTAATATTGTGCATTAGTATTGTTTTGTGTATCGCGATGTATCATTTGATGCATCGCAAATGTAATGTTATGCATCGGGATGCACAAAATTGTACTAAAATGCATCAATTTTGTCCATCGCAATCGCAAGTGTAATTTTGTGCATCGCAATTGCAAGTGTAATGTTATGCACTAGTACTGTTTTGTGCATTGCGATGCACACTTTGATGCATCGCAAGTGTAATGTTGTGCATCGCGATGTAGAAAAAAGAGTACTTTTTAATGCAATTTTATGCATTGCACTACATCAATTTTGGAACGGGCGTGAAGGCCAAAATAATTGGCGTGACGCCTAAAATTATGCGTAGCGCCTATTTTGAACTCTTAAGGAAATTTCATGCATCGCGATGAAACAAAACATTATTTTTTTAGTAAAATTTTATGCATAGCGATACACATTTTGAACTAGGATGCATCAATTTTGTTTTGCGATGCATAGCGTGCCTCTTCTGTGTTTTTTAAGGGCATAGACGACATTTCACAACAAAAGTATTTTTTTCCGATTTAAAATAATTATAGGAGACTAAAGCGGTTAAAAATTCATTAAAAAGTACCGGCCCTAATTTCGTCATCCAAAAAATTACCAAACTTCGACTTTCTTACAGTTAGGCTTTAAAAAAAGGAAAATTGCTGGCCGATTTGTAGAATTTTCAATCGCTTAAGTTCACAATATTTGTTTTCAATCGCTTAAGTCCCTTTTAAATGATAAATATATAATTTGTTCCCAAACTGCCCCTGTAACCACCTATCACGTATTTTTAGTGGTGCGATTTCCTTGATTTACTCCTTTCAATTCCGTATTTATCTCCATTGCGATTTCTTACTAAAATTCTCATTCATATCAACTTGAAGAAACTTAAAAAAAATACCAAAACAGTTCAATATCGAATTCATTTTGAAATCGAAATCAATGGATTCAACAAACTAAACTGCTGTCATGTTGTTGCTGAAATTCAGAGGAGATACTATTGTTTTGAAAGTTTCAGAGAACTTTAGGTTATCTGAGTTGATCGAATGCATCAAAGGTAAATATTCTAGTTTTCAATCGGATAATTGTAGTTTAAAATACATTATAGGATCACACAACAATTGCTGTTTAACCAACGAAGAAGATTTCAAAAACATGGTGACACTGGCCAAAATTTTATCAGCTTTTATTATCATTGATGTGTTTGAAATTCATAATGGTTTGGGTTACGATATTAATAAAGAAGGGAATTATGGAGACGATGCAACTGCTTATGAAGACGACGATACACAAAACTTGCATCGCGATGCATAAAATTTGCATCGTGATACACAAAACTTGCATCACGATGCATAAAACCTTGACAAAGGTAAAGAAAAAGCTGTGCATCGCGATGCACCACATCTATTTGGCGATGCACAACAAAGTAACGAAGAGAACAGTGATAGTAATTGGATCAATTCTTCAAGTTTTGAAAGCGATGTTGAAAGTGTCCCTTGTTATGACGTATGTCTTGCTCAAACAACAAAGGAACTCTTGAATTCTAGTTGGGCAAATCTTATTACTAGTGTTGGTCAAATATTTAAAGGTTGGGTGGAAGATTTTCGCACGCAGCTTATAAAGTATTCATTCAAGATTAGTTTTGAATTCATTTACATTAAGAACAACAAAAATAGGATTAGCGTTGCATGTTCAACTATGTTGGACTGAATTGAGATGTAATTAGTGGTATTATAGCTGGAAGCACATTCAGGTGTTAACCCTGTCTCCCAACAATTTATCAGGCCATATTCCAAACTTTCTTGGGGGCATTGACTTCATATTCTTGAATATCTCTTTTAATGACTTTGAGGGTGCACTACTAATTGAAGGCATTTTTCAATTGACTAGGTATAACTACCGGTTGAGATTTAATATTTTACTAAGATCTTACGACCCTGATTTACTTTGTGTGAACGACGTCACCACTGACTCCTTCCTCCTTGATTGGGTGGATGGATACTGTATACGATCTTCTCTCCCGACAACCCTTTCGCATCCCAGCAACCTTTCCGCCTCCTTCCTTAATTCGAGGTAATCTTTGTGTAATCTTTGTTGCATGATTTCAGTTTTGTGGCTCCTTCACTTCGTGATTTCGTTTTTGCCCTTTATGATTTCGTTTTTTCTTTTACATTTCATTTTGGTTCTGTTAGTTCCCTCTTTAATTATTGGTATGAATCATAAAATTTCTTAATCCCAGCAACCCATGCGACTCCTTCATCCGAGGTAATCTTTGTGATTTCATTTTTTTCACTTTGTGATTTCGTTTTTGCCCTTTGTGATTTCATTTTTGTTCTTTCTCATTTAGTTTTTGTTCTGTTAGTTCCCTCTCTAATTATTGGTATGAATCGCAAAACTCCTTAATCTTGGCAACCCTTGCGACTCCTTCATCCGAGGTAATCTTTGTGATTTCGTTTTTGTTGTTTTTGAATTTTGCATGATTCAATTCAATTCAATTCAATTTTCCCCCTTTGCGACTTATTCACCTGCAATTCACTTGCACATACCCATATTCCTTAATTTAATTATTGCTATACATCAGTATGATGAATTAGAAAAATATGGTTTTTTTTTTTTTTTTGGTTTGGGATTTTGATTAGTATTTTTTTGGGTTTTATAACCACTCCAAAGGCGAGTGGGAACCTCTTGGCTCAGGCACACTTTCTCTTTCTATTTTTTTTTCCCTGTTACTTAATCACTGTGTTGATTAGGTTCCCTATGAGACCTCAGGCAGTTCCCTATTTGATGAAAAAATAGTTAGTGGGTACTTAATTATGCTCTATAGCATTTGCTAAATCTCATTTCTTTTATGGTGTCTATAACTGTTTAAGTCCTCTATTTAAATTTGTTATTGAGCTTATCATTGGATTACTCACTTCAAATAACATACTGCAAATATTGAAACCAACTTTTTGTTGTTAAGGTTAATCTGACCTTAACAACACAATCCACTTTCTTGGTAGAGTATCAAAGTACAATCCACTTTCCAACCTGTTTCGATTAAAGCACTATTAAGAAAGAATAGGTTGCATAATAATGTAAGAGTTTTGGATTGGGATGAACTGAGGGTTCTTTGGTAGTGGTTATGGAAGAATTTAAATGTCTTCAGTTTTAATGAGCAAAACTCAATGTGATTTAGGGACAACCAAGAGCAAGACAATTGCATTGCGGAATTTGATCTATCCAAAAGTGTAAAACATCACGAAACTATATCTAATGGTTTAGAATTTTTGGAAACATGAAGTACTAAAAAGGAGTATTATTTTAGCACTAGAGCAGTTTCCTCCTGCTATTTTCTTTTTTGCTGTAATAGCCCCTTATCTGTCCATTCTCATTTACTTAACTCCATTCATTTGGTAACACCTCTTGCTGCTTGGAGAACCAAAGGGAGGCAACGTTGTTGCTTGGACGATTTGTTGCTACTCATTCGAATTGCAAGGTGGTTCAGAAGGATTGAAGGAAAGATAAATTGGCTATCTGTTTATTTGTCTTTATTCGCGAGCTTCTTCTAACACTTTTACTCTTCACTCTCTAACATAATTCATCACATCTTCATTTCCTTTTTGAGCATAAGGTTTAATACACTGAAACGATCTTGGGAGATGAAGCTACAACTATGGTGGAGGCATTCCCTAGAATTCTTATGTTCCCTTCTATATCACAGTGATCTGACAATGTTTATGGAACTCTGCATATTGGTTTCATATCCATTGTTTGGGCTTCTGCAAATTATAGCATTATTGTTGTGAAGCTAGAGCCACAAGACCAAGATTAAGTTTTTGTTATTGAGAAAACAGTAAAATATTGTTGCTTTCATTTTTTTTATTACAATATTTCATTATTGGTTGTGTTAAAAAATAAATGAATTATAATTCATTATTATTTATTATTTTTGTCTCATTTAGCCTTACTTAGCCCTTACAAAACTTCAAGCATACGTTAACCTCGAGTATACAATAATTAGAGCTGTCAAAACAGGCCAGTGGGTTGGGCTCACCCGCAACCCATCACTAGGCGGGTTGGGTTGGGCTGACCCGCCAAATGAGTGGGCTGAAATATCTCAACCCAACACAACCTGCCATGGGCTACGGGTTGGAGCGGGCCAACCCGCCAAAAAAAATTCTTAAATAAACTCAATGTCTAACAAATTAAGATTAAAAAAAAAAAACATATCACAAACTATTTTTAATTTCTAATTAATGAAATAAAAACTCAAACAAAAGGCCAAGAAACAATCTAACAAATTAAAGCCAAAAAAGTTAATGGAATATAATTACACTTCTTAAAAATCAAAGAGTCAAACTAAATTTATATAGTCAAGCAATTTGGCGGGTTAGCCCGACCCAACCCAACCCAACCCACTTAAACCCGCTGGCCCGGCAGGTTCAACCCGTTTGACCCGCCTCCTAGGCGGGATCAAAATGTATCAACCCAACTCATTTTGGTGGTGAGTTGGGCTAGCCCGGCGGGTTTAACCCGTATTGACAGCTCTAACAATAATATCTGTCACCGTGCCATAGACACGGACACAAAATCTAGTAAAGTATTCACTCAAAATTAGTTTTAAATTCATTTACATTAAGAACAACAAAAATAGGATTAGTGTTGCATGTGAGAAGAAATACAGTAATGATTGCTGTTAGTTCATCAAGGCATCTTCAAGTGTTGATGAATTAGTATCCATATACAAGTGCAACCTTTCACGTATTCACTCAAAATTAGTTTTAAATTCATTTACATTAAGAACAACAAAAATAGGATTAGCGTTGCATGTGAGAAGAAATACAGTAATGATTGCAGTTAGTTCATCAAGGCATCTTCAAGTGTTGATGGATTAGTATCCATATACAAGTGCAACCTTTCACACAGTTGTCATTTGACCATGGTTGACGATAATAACTCGAAAAGGATGGGCTGTGGTATATTGGGCAATTGATTCTTGACTATATTCGTAGTCGACCAAACTATTCACCGATTGATTTAATTGATCACATGAGGACTAATTATGGCATTGAGATAACATACATCGAGGCAAGGAGGAGCGTAGAGAAGGCATAAAAGAAGCTATTTGCGTGTTACAAAAAATCTTTTCAGGAGCTGCAGTTGTACGTTAAAGTTAAAGTAATCCTGGTAGTTTTACTTTCTTGGAATTGGACGATACTACGAATCGGTTTAGTAGGTTGTTCATTTCATTTCGAGCATGCGTAGATGGTTTCAACTACTGCCGTCCTATATTGTTCATAGATGACACATTTATGAAATCTCGATTCAAGGGCAGCCTTTTATCTGCCACGACTAAGGATGAAAATCAAGGTACATCCATTTGTTCTACATTTTTTCCTTTTGTTTCAACATTATTTTGATTAATATCATAGTTTGATCATATTTTTATACCTCTACTTGTACTTGTACTTAATAAGAGAATACATTCAGTACATTATTGTGCATTAAGAAATAAAAGTGGTGCATCACAATGCACAAAATCAGTACTTTTGTTGTACACTTTTTTGCATCGTGATGCACATTGGTATGCATCGCAAAATCTTATGTTGTTAATTAAGTAAAATAATGTGCATCGAATATGAATTTTGTGCATCGCGATGCATAATAATAGTCAGTACAAGTATATGTATCGCGATGCACACTTTGATTAAATATTGTTCATATGCTACATGTGTATTCCCGTTTGCATTTGCTGTTGTAAGTTATGAAAATAGGGATTGATAATTGGGCTTGGTTTCTATCTAAGATAAAATGAGCAAACGATCGTGACGTGTTATTTGTATCTGATCAAAATGTTGGTTTAATGGAAGCAATACGCGACGTGTTTGGGACTTCCAAACATTCCTTTTACTTGGTTTATCTTTATCGAAATTTGAAAGAAATGTTTATCGGTACACGTTATTCCAACACGTACTGCATCAGTTTGTGTTCAAGACTCAAGAACTGTGCGCCTCCAACAGTAGATTGTTTAATGAGAAAATTGAGATATTCAAAAAAGAAGGGGGACAGCTTGCATGTGATTTCGTGGCCACCATTTCATATGATAAGTGGGCGATTACACATTGCCATGAGAATAGGTATGTCAAAATGACCTCAAATGCCGCTGAATCGTTCAACAATTAGATTTTAGAGGCTCGCGGTCTTCCCATCACTCACATGGTGGATTGTATAAAATCGAAAATAATGAAATGGTTTTGGGAGAGACTTGGGAATGGAAATAGATGGAATAAATTATTATGTGCGAAAATAGATAAAAAGTGGAAGAAGTACTTTAATATTGGGATCACGTGGCAGATTCGCATGCACCCAACTCAATATATGAGGTTTTATCCGATCCAAGCAACCAAGTTGACTTGGGAAAGCGAACATGTTCATGCTATCAGTGACAAATTCAAAGATTCCCGTGTTGCCACGCAACCATTGTGATTGTGGGATCCGAAAAAAATATCAATGATATGGTTGATAATTACTTTTTAACAAGCAATTACATCAAGTGTTATGAAGAAAGCTTGATGTCAATTGCAACTACGGAAAGGTAGGAACTTCAGAATTCTTGCTGCGAGGGTGATACCATTTTACCACCTATATATAATGAAAAGATTACCCGGACGTCTCAAGAAGACAAGGATCCCATTAAATGGTGAATCAACAAGAAAAAAGAAAAAGAAAAAGATATATAGCATATGTCACAAACTTTGTAACCACAACTATAGGTCATGCAGAGAGGCTATACAAGGTTGATTTTCGTTATGTTGTAATTTTTGAAGTTCGTCATTCTGTCTATTATTGTGCATCGAAAATAAAAACGAATGCATTGCGATGCAACAAACAACACTTTTGGTTGAACTGTTTGTGCATCGCGATCACTACTAGAAACACGCTAATTACTGTCGGAACATTTACTGTCGGAATTTTCCGACAGTAATTACTGTCGGATATTGGGAAATTACTGTCGGGATTTCCGACAGTAATGTTAATTTTTTGGCGGGATAAATTTTACTGTCGGAAATAGTCCGACAGTAAATATCCGACAGTAATACAGGTATATTCTCAGAATATACCTTTTCGTCCGACAGTAATATTTCGACAGTAAATAAGGGAATATTCTTCGAATATTCCTTTTTGCATCGTCAGAATTTTGGAGAGTAACATTATTGTCGGATTCCGACAGTAAATATCCGACAGTATTTCTGATGGAGGTTTTCTGTCGGAGTTATCCGACAGTAAATTGAAAATAAACCCCTAAATCGAACAGCCCTCGATCTGTCTCTCTCAGTTTACACTCTCTCTCTCTCTCTCAGTTTACACTCTCTCTCTCTTCCTTCAACGATCTTCGCGCCTCCGCCGTCCCCCCACCGTCACCACCGCCCCCTCCAGCCGCCGCCGCCCCCTCGGCGTGCTCGATCTCTCTCGGTTCACTCTCGCCGCCCCTCCACCCCGCCTCGCCACCGTCACCCCTCTCTCTCAAACCCTAGGTATATATTTTTTTTAATTTTTAATTTTTTGTATTTAATTTATGTTTTGTTTTAACATAGATTTTTAATTAATTTGTTGTTTATATTTTTAATTTTTTTTTTTGAGTCCGCCACGCCAGCTCCGCCGCGCCACCGCCGTCGTGCCACCGCCACCCTCTCGCTCTCCTTGCGCCACCGCCACCCTCTCTCTCTCTCTCCCTAGGTAATTTCTAATTTGTTACCAAACATGAAAACAAGTAATCAATGGCAATTGAAAACAAGGAACTGTATATTCTTAGCTTGAAGAAATCCATGTTTTTTTTTTTTATCTATGCATGGAATCGGTGCCAGATTCAGTTGATTCTGTGTGTAGTTTTTGGATTAGCTTAGCTCCTTTTGTGCGAGTATACTTCTAGTGTACATATGTTGCGCCAACTGTTTTGGCAGATATGCAGTGCTTTCCTTAACAAAAAAAGAAAGTGTAGAAGAAAATCTATGAGCTTTTGATAATTTAAGTGAACTTGATAGGTTTGGATTAATTTTTGTGCTCCTGATTGGGTGGTGGTTTGGATCAATCTAATCATAGGGATCTTGGTTGTTTTAGGTGATTTAGCTTGTTTGTGATCCTATTGCTATAATTACATCATTGTTTTTGGGGGTTAGTTCAGTATGTTCTTGAACCAGGGTTGCATTCATTCCTTCTTTTCGATTATCGAGGATTTTCAGTTCATTGGAATGCTTCTGTGTTGAATCTATGGACAGTTTGACGACATTTTTTTGTTCTTTTTTTTCTTTTTTTTTGGTGGTAGAATTATCATCAAATTACACTTCAATTATTCCCTGGGCTGTGCATTATTAATTTGGTGAATTCATAGACGCCTTTAAGGTTCCTTACTGTATAACTACGGCTCATCCGCTGTTACGTCACCTCGGATTCCAGAAACAGCTGGACGATTAGGGTTCTCGCTTCTCCCTCTATTTACTTACTCAGGAAAAGTTCGTTGTAATTTAAGTTCGAGTCGGATTAACAGCGACTTCAACAATGATTGAGTGGATGATTGTTAAATACATAATTCTTTCACGCTTGATGACTGTAATCGATCGTACCACCAATCGCCGATCTTGATTCAACTATGAGCATGCTCACCCTCACCCGATTGAAAAGTTGAGTTTTCCTTCACAGATTTGGGATATTAATATGTCTCCAAATTTGATCAAAGTTGAAAATTTTCAAGTTTTCTAATCATGTAGAAGTTGCACAACCGGATATTTGAATGTGTGTTGAGCGGCATGCATTACTTTGGCTTTAGTTAGTTTGTTAATTCAAAGGGAATTATTATTGTTAAAAGATTATAAAATTTGATTTGATGATGGTGTGAGTGGCTGTGGCTGGTTGCAGCCATGGTGACATTTACATTTACAGATCTAATTGAGATGGGAAAGGGAAATTCAAGGGTCTTATTTCTTAAGGGTGATGGTTCATTGGCATGTGCAGTGCACATGTTATTTCCCGTTAATTTCTTTAACGTGTGACTTAACGGAAGTTGCAAATGATCTAGATTTGGTTAATCTTCCTTGTGGCCAAGATTTTTCACATTGTTTCACCTGTGGCGGTGAATTTATTGGCCCTTAAATGTCGAATGTATGTGCAATTGATGAACGAGTATCTCATTTGACAAGTCAATTTTATTTTATTTTTAGTTCTCAAGGGGTGGCTCAGTGGTAAAGTTTAAGCTTTACAAAGTGTGAGGTGTTAGGTTCGATCTTTTCCACGCCCCTTAAGACACAAAAAAAAAAAAAGTTAAATATTTTAATATTGTATTTTTGTTTTATATATTTTCTATAATTTCCACTAAGATAACAATTTTTTTATTATTTTTTGTTTGTAATATGTATTAAAAATTTCTTGTTTTTGAAAAAAATTTGAAACAATAAAAGTATAGGTTGAAATTAGAAATAAATTATTTTTTTGGGACACAGAGATAAAAAAAAGTGTTGTAAAACTATTTTGTTGGGGCGGGGAATAATAATGAAGACATATGATGCACGAGTGTTAGAACATTGCTTTATCTAATAATAGTCCACGCATGCTGATTTCTAAATATATAAAAAAATGACTTTAAGAAAAGCAGAAAGAATAATTAGAAACAAAATCCTATGCTTCTGATCACGAGTTTGTCGGTAAAAAATAGTTCCAATAAATAGATATTAAATTCGGTGTATATCATACTTGTAGTAGTAGTAATAGTATGTTTTTTTTTATAATGCTAGTAGACTTTTAACTAATTTAAACTCATTTAAAATGCTAGTAGACTTTTAACTAATTCCTTCTTAGACTTCTTAGGTTGTTCAAGTTTAATATGTTGATATTACATATTCTCCATTGAGAGTATTATGTTGATATTCATGCATTAGTTGAACCACTTAATGTGTTTCACTTCCCTTTAGAGATTTAATGTCTCTATTGTATGCTGTAGCGGGATGGCACGAACTAGGAAGACGCCAGGATGTCGCTTATGCATCCGATCTTATTTCAACTCGGACACGCATTACGAGAACTTAGAGAACTTGAGGACCAACCGAATGTGGCCCTAGGTGAGACACCCGAGTGGAGCAAGTGACCCCACCGAACCCTCCCGCCGACCCAAGACTCCAATAGGGAATGTAATCATTAAGAGTGTGTTACACTCTATGTTTCGACTAGCATGTGTAGTATGTGGTATTGGTATCCAATGATACCGATCCGTTCGTTGAATGTATTTAGAGTTCGAAACTCTTATTATTATTTATGTTGACCTTGTGACTTATTGACGTGAATAGTGCATCACGAGCATGTTAACTTGCGATTTCGTTAGCTTTTATATTGTCGGCTTGTGATAAAGTGGTAGTGCAATTATTCATAACAGAGTCCTATGACTCGCGTGACTTCGAGGTGTTGCATTTATTGCACCCTTTGACTCAAGTCTATTCCTTTGATGATGGGATGTAAGCTATATAAGAAATCAACTTTGACTTAAATCAATTAAACATATATTTCATCGATGATCATTCATTAATAAATTATAATATCTGGACACCGATCGCGCTTCGGTGGTTCTTAAAGTTATCAAACTTTAAGAATGGACGGAGTAGAACAAAAGGATATTATTTTTCATTAATGAATTTCGCTTGTTTCTTTACCCTATAAAGTTTGAAATTTCCCTTAATCACAACCTTAAATTCTAAACCCCAACCTAAACCCTAAATTGGACCCTTAAACAACCCTAAACCATATCTAAACCGTATCCAGTTAAAATTAATCAAATATATTTATCTTTAAAAAAAAAATCAAGTTTTTAGAAAATTAGGATGTAAGCTATATAAGAAATCAACTTTGACTTAAATCAATTAAACATATATTTCATCGATGATCATTCATTAATAAATTATAATATCTGGACACCCGCACCGGTGGTTCTTAGAGTTATCAAACTTTAAGAATGGACGGGTAGAACAAAAGGATATTATTTTTCATTAATGAATTTCGCTTGTTTCTTTACCCTATAAACACTAAACCCTATCTAAACCCCTAAACCCGATCTAAACCCTAAATTCTAAATCATATCTAAACCCTAAACACTCACTCTATCTAAACCCCCAAACTCTATATAAACCCTAAACCATGCCTAAACCCTAAATATTATCTAAATCGTATCTATCATTATATTCTCGTCATTCCCGGATCTAAAGCGATCGTCCCAAATTTCCCACATCAATGTAGGTTTATTGGATTCAAGATGGGAGATCCTTCAATTGAAGTATCTCTTTCATTCGCCGTGGAGCAATTAGATAAAATTTGTGTACGTCGTCGTTAATTATCTCTGCCGAATTAAGCTTATTTAAGAAGAGGAATTCTTGAAAGCATCCAAGGACAACGGAGATGCTATTCTTTATGTTGTTGATAGTTGTCCGTCCTTTCATAGATCCCTACAAATATTGCTCGTGAAGAAGAGTTCTCGGCACTTGGGATGACCTCAAAAGGGTTGAAAACTATTCTTATGCCGGAGATGCTACTAAGTTTTGTTAAAGCTTAGTCTTAACTCCGGTGTAAGGATACTTTGCAATCCTTGTGAGCTCACTCCCAAAGTGCCAAAACTCTTTTCACCAATATTTTTAGGCTTCAATGAACGATGGAGAGTCAACGACATAGGAATTACAAAACTCCTTTGTCCTTGGATGCTTTCAAGAATTCCTCTTCTTAAATAATCTTAATTCGGCGAGATAATTAACGACGACGTACACAAATTTTATCTAGTAATTGCTCCACGGCAAATGAAAGAGGTACTTCAATTGAATGATCTCCATCTTGAATCCAATAAACCTACATTGATGTGGGAAATTTGGGACGATCAACTTTAGATCGGGTTTGAAGAGTATGATGATAGATACCGATTTAGATAATATTTAGGGTTTAGTACAGTGTAAATGTAGACGAAGGAAAGGTTCATGGTTTGAAGAGTCATGATTGTCACGTGTTACTGAACAGGCTACTTCCTATTGCGCTTAGAGACTTGTTGCCCGACAATATATGGATTGCGTTAACCGAGCCGAGTGAGTCATTCGAGCGTTATCATCCAGCTCGCGGGTTGATGACATGAGAAGACTCGAGCGAGCATTGTCGTGACGATTTGCAAACTTGAGAAGATCTTTCCTCCGTCTTTTTTGATTCTATGGAGCATTTACCGGTCCACTTGGCATATGAAGCTAGGGTTGGGGGTCCAGTTCAATACAGATGGATGTATCCATTTGAGAGGTAATAACTCGTCTCATAATAATCGTTTTTCATGATCTATAACATACTTAAAAGTCGGTTATAGATTGAGTAACATTTTTAATCTGTCATGCATCGCAATTAGGTATCTCGGTCATTTGAAAAGGAAGATGAGAAACAGGGGCAAAGGTTGAGGCCTCAATATGCGAGGCTATTATTATAGAGGAAATTGTTGCCTTTGCCGCGCAATATTTTCATCCCGATATTGAATCGAGATTGACTCGGGTTGGGCGCAATTACGATGGTGGAGAGCCCGATGTCAATGAGGACATCTCGTATTTAATGCTCGGGTCGGCCACTCGGTAAACCGGTTAAGACTCGAATGCTAAGCAATAAGGAGTATGAAGTGCGAGACTCTATATACTCCTTAATTGTCCCGAGGTTGAGGAATATCTCAAGTAAGTTAATTATCAATTTCATTTAATTTTAGATAGTCGTCCGATTCAAATTAAAGTTGCAAGATGCACAAATAACTCGTATAAACTCTAAACCTAATGCAGTATGTTCGAAGATCAAGCCGGAGATGATATATCTGAGGAATTGCGAGATATCAGGACAGAGAAAGAGTTTCCGTCGTGGTTACGCAAATATGTAAATATCATTTCTGGCTCGATTTATATGTAGACCTCTTATTAATGGCTCAGTCATTAAAAAATGTCTATTATGAAATACTTTTCGGGTTTTGGAGCATCCTAATGACCGCAGTCGCGAGATTATCTCACATATCTGCAAATCCGTTGATGAGAGTTACTTTATACAACGGATATTATGTGAATGGCTATGTCTTCCATACAAAGGAATACGGGAGGGAAAACAAACGGATAACGCGGTGTCAATCTTAAAGGCAACCTTGACTATTATGGTGTCCTTAAAGAAGTCATCGAGTTACGATATCTCGGGAGGAAAAATATAGTCCTATTCAATTGTGATGGCGAGACGCTGCGAGGTATAAAAAGCACGACTCGTTTGATCTAATCGATGTGAAGCACACGTCTAGACATGCGGGTGATGATGTGTTTATCTTAGCATCACAAGCACAACAAGTCTACATGACACCATACCCTTATCGGCGAGCGATGAGAGGGATGGTGGGCATTTGGAAGACCAAGGCCGAAGCACTATTGATATAGCATATCGGTCGACGACATAACTACGAGAATCGTCATTAGAAGGATGTTATCAAGAGGATGAAATGCCCGTACCTCCCGTTGTATCTTCGATAGTCATCCAATGGATGAAATGCCCGTGCCTCCCTTGGGCCTGGAGATAGTATTGCCGTTGATTTGCCACCTCCTTCCCGTCGAAGACGAAATCCCGATTATTGAAGGTGATGCGAGAAAAGACGACGAGGTAAAGGTGAAGAGGATTGGATGTCCGAGGATGAGGCGAAGAAGAACTTGAGTTTTGTAGTAGCGACTCAAACGCGAGGCTGGAGAATCGAGAATGAAGAAAATGCAAACACCGAGAATGAAGACTCGAGTAGTCTTGCAATATGTACCGTTTAGGCTCTTTTATTTTTGTTAGAAAGTAAATGTCATGTGTAGAACGCTATTTGTATGTTACTTGTTATCATGAAGATGAGAGATTTTAATTTATGTTATGTATTTTAACTTAATTGTCATCTAAACTTAGCGTTAATTGTCAACATTAATATACTAATTTATATATAGACATGTCGGGACGAGCCGGTAGAGGTAGGAGTCGGACACCTAAGGTCCGACTTCTACCTACGTGGTACACGACTACTGTACTGCGGGAGGAGCGATCCCGACTTGGATCGGCCCGAGGATGCACCCGACTCTCCCCACGAGCCGATGAGCGGGGCGGGTCCTCATCGACTCAGATCATGGACACGCGAAGATGGTAGGATTATCGTTACCATCTCCGCCTTAAGCGATAAGTCATAATATTTCGGTTTTAAAATTTTAATGCTTGTACGACATTGGTTACATGTTAATTGCATATTTGTATAATATATTTGTTTAATATATATTTGTCGGGTTTGCGGGCGGGTATCCGATCCGACCCGCTTCCTGGACGTATTCTCGACGAGATGAGGCACGAGTGCGGCCACATTACTCTAGCGTGCCTACGGAGACCCGAGACCGGTGGTGGGATGATTTTAGGGTAAGGATTCTAAGGATATATAAAATATGTTAATGTTTAATAATTTAATAATTTCTATCAAAGTTTATAATTAATATGTTTAAATTGGTTAAACTTGCGGCTTCATTATTGTTGGCTGCGCACTCGGCCGAGGCGCACGAGGCGTTTAGGTTGATGTGCGCGAAGAAGTTCCGCGGATTTACGGCATGAAGAGGCGTGGGTGAGAGGAGGGCGAGGGCTCCAAATTTCATCGATGATGTCGGCGCCGATAAGTACATTATAATAATATACTTGATTTAATTTCATTCCTTAAATAGATGAGAGATTTTGTATATATTGTATCTCTATAACAATTTTAACATTTTCACGGTATACAGGGTTGGGATTAGATGACGCTAGAGCTGCCGCGCAACAGCGGAATAGGTGAGCGGCACGGGGAGGGGTGAAGCACACCTCGGGGTCGATCAACACCTCAGAGCACCACTTGCGCATGGTAAGGACTTTAATGTGTTGTATTGTAATTAATTAATACATGCTTTAATTGTTTTAACGGTGCTTTAAATTGTTTTGTTGGGTAGCCATGTGGATGCTATGAAATCCATGGTGGCGGGCACGATCGGTGCAAATATGTTGTTTTATAAGGGGTTTGAGTGTAAATGTAGAGTTTTAGAAGGGTTTGAGTGAAATTAGGCCTTTATGAATTCATCAAAACATACATATTATATGTTATTGTTTTACTTATGATTTAAATTGATTTGTTGGGTAGCCATGTGGATGCTATGAAATCCATGGTGAAAGAACAGGTAACAATTAGGTTGTTTTAGAAGGGGATTGGGTGTAAATGTACTTGTTTTAGAAGGGTTTGAGTGTCAATAGGTTGTTTTAGAAGGGTTTGAATGTCAATAGGTGTTTTAGAAGGGTTTGAGTGTAAATAGGTCTTTATGAATTCCTCGAACACACATATTATATGTTATTGTTTTACTTATGCTTTAAATTGTTTTGTTGGGTAGCCATGTGGATGCTATGAAATCCATGGTGAAAGCAGCAGTAACAAGTAGGTTGTTTTAGAAGGGATTGGGTGTAAATGTACTATTTTAGAAGGGTTTGAGTGTCAATAGGTGTTTTAAAAGGGTTTGAATGTCAATAGGTGTTTTAGAATGGTTTGAGTGTAAATAGGCCTTTATGAATTCCTCAAACACACATATTATATGTTATTGTTTTACTTATGATTTAAATTGTTTTGTTGGGTAGCCATGTGGATGCTATGAAATCCATGGTGAAAGCACCGGTAACAATTAGGTTGTTTTAGAAGGGGATTGGGTGTAAATGTCTTGTTTTAGAAGGGTTTGAGTGTCAATAGGTGTTTTAGAAGGGTTTGAATGTCAATAGGCTGTTTTAGAAGGGTTTGAGTGTAAATAGGCCTTTATGAATTCCTCAAAACATACATATTATATGTTATTGTTTTACTTATGATTTAAATTGATTTGTTGGGTAGCCATGTGGATGCTATGAAATCCATGGTGGCAGAACACTTGGTAACAATTAGGTTGTTTTAGAAGGGTTTGAGTGTAAATAGGTTGTTTTAGAAGGGTTTGAGTGTACAAAAGCCTTTATGAAAGGGTTTTCGGTTTAAATAGGTTGCTTTAGAAGGGTTTGAGTGCAAATAGGTTGTTTTCGAAGGTTGAGTGTAAATAAGTTGTTTTAGAAGGGGTTTGAGGGTCAATAGACTATTTTATAACGATTTGAGTCTTAATAGGTTGTTATGAGAATGAATTGAGTTCAAATAGGTCTTAGTAGGGTTTGAGTGTATATATAAATTTGTTTTTATTGTTTTCTTATAAGTTGATCGTGTTATAGCTTACTATGTGTTCTTTGCTAATTTTAATTCATTATATTTGTAGAATCAATACTACGGTACCGAGTACCGATGGTGATTATTTCTTTGCGACCCACACCACTCCTGCTCCTCCAGGTGTGATTCGCCGATTGTCTTTGTCGATGAGACGGCGAGAGAGAGCATTTGTAAGTATTACTTAAAATATTTTAATTCTATTTTGTTTATTAGTTAATGGTAAATGTTAATATTAATGTTAAAATGTTTTTGTGACACGAGAGCCTATAAGGACTCTATGTCCACGCAGTCGCCGAGGGCTTGTCCGGGCGACCCACGAGGTGCGACGCCATTTGTCTCCGACATTTGGCATTCGGTCAGCGGAGTCAAGGAAGAAGAGGGAGATCGCCTCTACGGCTTTGGTGACCACGGCGCCGCGTTTAGACCAGGTGGATCGACTTCTTCCTCGGCGACCACGTCTTAGGTCCTCGGAACCGATCGGCTACCGAGCGTGCCACGCTCGAGAAGACGAGACTCTCGGCGGCGTTGCAGCAGCAGAGGGCGCGACGAGCGGCGGCGGATGGAGGAGCAGATGCGGCGGCGAGCCCAGCATTAGAAGCATTGCGGCCGGTTATGGAGCGGCGGCGGCGGCGGCCTACTAGGCGTATTTTATTTGACCCCCTCCACAGTAGACCCTCCACGGTAGATACATTTATTTTAGTACTTAATATATTTTAATTTGTATATATATTAATTTTAATTTAGTTTATGTTTTAGTTGTTAATTAGTTTTATTGCGGTGTGGTGTGTGTGATTTGTGTATATATAATTGTTATATCGGGTGAAAAAAACAAATTTAAAATTTTTAAATTTTATTTTTTATTTTAATTAGTAATTACTTGTCGGAACTTCCGACGTAAATTAAATATTATTCTACCGGTTTATTCGTCGGATATTGACGGTAATTCTGTCGAGCACCATTTTTTGTTAGAAATTACTTTGGATTGTCAGACGGTAATTCTTGTCGGATATTCGGATAATTTACCACTATTCTATTAGTAGATTCGTGAATATCCGGCGGGAATGTCGGATAGTCAGACGATAATTTAAACGATAATTCTGTCGGAATATTCGACGATAATTCGTCGGATTAGGTTCGACAGTAATTCTGTCGGAGATTCGGCGATAATTCTTGGGATTTGTCAATGCGTCGGAGAAAATTACCGTCGAAGGTTTGCGTCGGAAGCGTCGGGCAGCTTAGACGGTAAATACATCATTACTTGTCGAATTTTTAATTACTGCGGAAATCTCCGACAGTAAAGACGTGTTTTCCAGTAGTGGATGCACAATTTTTATGCATCGTAAGTTTAATGTCAAAAAACAGAGAAATTACACAATGTAATCGACACACATCGATAAAACTCCATATGAAATTAATTATCAATTAGTATTAAAACACCACAATTAAATGTATTCAAATATTTACATGTATTCAAATAATACTAGAAAATATCACACCTCAATTAGTAAGAAACGCATCTAATCAATAACTATTGTAGTTCTATGGGACTCTTGGCATTTCCTCTTCTATGTATTCAGCTTAGTCCTTTCTGACCTCCTGATTTTTATTTTTTTTTCAATTGTAGCTTGCTTAATTGTTTGACTCTCACCTTCTGGTTGATTTCTTTATTCTTGTGTTTGAGTCACACATTCACTTGCAACTGTATTAGTTACACCACCCATCTTATTCGATGATCCCATGGGTGTAGCTGTAGCATCTTATTGATCATTCACAGAGGCCTCACCAAGATTTTCCATGTCATTATTTCTCTTTGCCCAAAGCAATTCTTTTTCATCATTTGTAGTTATGTTGAGAATATTATCAAACTTTTGTAAAAACAAGAAAGAAATAAAAAATAGTGTATAAAAATAGTGCATCGCAATGCACAAAAATAGTATTTTTTTTAAGTACATGTTGTGCATCGCGATGCATACCTTTTGTGCATCACAAATGTAATGTTGATACTAGTAATTTAACCCGTGCGGATCATTTAGTTTAGGGTGATTTAGAATAATATTGCATGTTTTTAAAATTTTTTTGATTGATTTATAAAAATTGATGTATCATTTTATAAAATTGACCTATGGTTGCGATACCACAATAATATTACTAAAATTCTTCTACTAATGGATTTAATGAGTTTTTTTTTTTACCAAAGTATTTAAAGAATGTTATATACCGCAATATTATACCTACAATATTTAGCTAAGACTATTAGCTAATGACATCCTCCCTGAAATTTAAAAGGTCAAACCATGAAAATAAAGATTTAACAACTATGGTTGAGGTGACAAATTCATTGGTAACATTGCTTTGTTTTGTTTTTCTAGCCTTTCATTTCCTTATTAATTGTTAAAATTCTTCTACTTATATATTTGAATAAAGTTATGTACTGACATATTCCCTAGAATTCTAAAAGTCTATATATATATTTTTATGAACTTGAAGGAGTCACTTACCTTTTCTTCGGCATCATGAAAGTAAAGATTAAAAGCTTTGTTGTTCTAGTCATGAGTGATAGAATCTAAAAATAATTACCAAAAAACAAATATCGAGAAGATAATATGTTGGTTGAATTAAAAGTACAATAGAAAATAAAAAACTATTGAAGAAGGGTGGATAAGAACTCAATAAAATGATTAGATCTTACCTATCGATAGACATATAAAAATAACTCTGAGTAAGAAACTTCAAACACTAATTAGCCATAAACATGATATTCATATGATAATTAACGCTACACTGTCGAGCGGCATTATTTAAATAAATAAATAAAAATACATATTTGTAGTCATGAACCATCTTGTCCCATTTTTAAATGACCCAAAAAATCACATGTATAACTGAAAAGAACGTAACACATTTGATATCGCATATTTTGATATTTTACAAAAATATTAATCAAAATAAATGGATAATGTAGTACATGAGTCACGTAACTCACTTAACTATAATATATGTAGTATTCTAAATAAATGCATAAAATATAAATAGTTGAGTTGGTTTAAGTGAAGTGTTTATATTTGAAATGTTGTAAGTTCAAGTCTCATTATCAAAAATCATTTTGTTTTGTTTTCCTAGCTTCTCCTTGTCAATAGCTAAAGTTCTTTTACAAATATATTTAAAGAATATTATATACCACAATATTATACCTATAGGGGGCGTTTGGTAGCAAACCTGGATAGCACTAAATAATACGAGAAAAGTAGATTATTTTATCCATTATTATTTTATCTCGGTTATAGAGTTATGAGACGTTTGGTAGATTATGGATAGTATTAATTTATCTCCCTAATTATCTTATACGATGTTTGGTAGCCAGTATTAATTTCAGCATAACATTATTTTTCCAAAAATACCCTCATATTACACTAAACTATTATCTTGCATTTTAGTCAATTATAGTGTCATGTCTCGCAAGCATAAGTCATCGGCAATATATTGCACGAAGAAGAACAAGTTTATTTTTAAAATGTTTTGTGTTAAGTCCCAAACTCCACCATAGTTGTTCATCCGGTGCATGCCATGCATATCTACTTGATAGTAATGCTCCAAGGTCGCTCCAAGGTCTAATGACAATCATCATTCTCATCTTCATCCGTCTTGAATCAATTTTATGAATCAAATCTAATTGCACTAACCAATACTTTACTCAAAAACCATTAGACTCACAAATAGTTTACTCAAATCAAAGTTAAACATTACAAAAATAATAACATTAGTCTAAAAATATATGTTAAACACCAAAAAATACTAATATTAATTTCGTAATAAAGATGTATCGTTAAAAGACATCTAGTCTATTTCGAAATAAAGATAATAAAGTGCTTTTGACAAGTCCTCCACAAAAGACTACATTGATCTAAGATTTGCCTCCAAGAGCTGCGAACCCATCTCACGGAGATTCGAAAAACCCATGAATAAGTCAATCTTTTTATCATGTGCCCATCATAGAAATTACATCTAATTCCTCGTCCTCACTCAAATTAAGCTCCTTCAACATTGTGGGAAAGTTACGCCTCTTTTCGCTCTTATCAACCTCGTGTCCGAGTCGGGTACAAATAGTTGTCATATTCTTGGTTTGTGTATCAGCTAGGATGTTGACACCTTTGAGGATTGTTTCACTAAGTTGGTTAGCCATAGCTTCAACGACATTATCTCTTTTTCTCTTCCCTTTAATGTCATTATCCCTCTTTCTTTTCCCTTTAGAACCACTAGAACCACCAACCAAATCATTGTTCGACCATCTCGAGATTGCGTTGTTGAATCGATGGAGAAATGTCCTCAAGACCATCGGCCTCGGCCTCCACACCATCCACATCAATTATATCAACACCGCCCTTATTGCTTGTGCACGAGGGTGTCTCGAATCAACAGGTTGCTCGATCAATTCCCATATTTCCTTCCATTCCTTGTACAACTCGAATGACTTCCCCCTCATTCTCTTAGCATCTGGTTCTTTCTACAATTAAAAAAAAATCACAATCCCAATCACATTATGCAATATAATCTATGAGATATTTTTAAGTAACTCACATCAAAATATATATAACAAATCATTTACCTTCAAATATACTTGCCAATCATCTTCGTTATCAACAACTATCATATTTGCATTGTCATCCCACCCACACCGGTTTGACTAGCCAACCCATTTATAACTTTCAATGCAAGTTGCCAAGTCTTTATCTTAGACTCAATGTGGGTACCGCTTTTAAATCGGTCCGGTAACAACTCGGTCAAATCTTTCTCCAATTGATATATGTAACCCTTTTTGAAGTTGCGTCCTCCATCCGTTGATTTCCATCTTGGGTTAGCGGACATACTTTTAAGCACGCTATCGCTTTAATTCTTGATTCTAGTCCAAACCCTTCTTTTTGCTCTGGCATGATTCCATCTCTTTCAAATAACTACAATATCAAATTGAAAAATCATTTAAATATACAACCATAGATAACAATAGTAAAAATCAACCAACTATAAATCATATGGTAACAAGTACATTATACATTGTCAAACTACTACAAATTAAAAGTTATACACCAATGATTAATGGTTAAAGTGCATATTCATTGAAAGCGTGAGCTAATTCATCCTCTCTTTGTCCACTCATTGGTTGTCTCAAGCTGCGTCAACATACTCAATCTCTTCATTTTGTTCAATATTTTGTGCAATATTTTGTTCAATATTTTGTTGTTCCAATTCGTCATATTCCGCCTCGGGATCAACATGCATCTCTTGACGAATTAGATTGTGGATATAGGCACAGCCATAACTATTCTACTATGTGTCTTGACGAGTAATGGGATGGTCCTCTAAGTATTGCCTACCTCATCTTCATTATCCCAAAGCACCTCTCAATTACGTTACGTGCTTGTGCATGCCTCATATTGAAATACTCTTCATGATTTTGAGGCTGATTTACTCCACGAAACGTTGCAAGATGATACCTTTGACCTTTATATGGTACTAAGAACCCTGGGCCATTTGTGTACCTGCATCGCCAAATAGTATTGACCTAATTGATATAAATTATTGTTAGTTTGAATTTTTAGTATACTACTCGATTTACATATTATGAAATGTGAAATTAAATTTTAGGTTGGAATCTTCAATCCATCCACCCTAGTTATGGCATCACGTAAAACTCTACCATCTGCCGATCCTTCCCACCCGGACAATATAAAGGTAAAGTTCATGTTTCTATCGACCACTCCCAATACATTGATGGCTATCTCCCCTTCCGTGATCTATACCTCACCTTGTCTTCATCCCCTACAGAGGTATATGTACCATCTAGGGCTCCCAAACATCTCTATAACAAAAATTGATTACAAGGAGGATTAGTATGTTATAATTAATATGTTTAATTAATTTACATAAAAATTTCTAAATATGCTTAAGTAATTAAGACTATCAATTACCTCAAATATATTCCACCTCGAATCGGGTGAGTTTGGAGGGCTGGATCGGTTTAAAGCAACACGATTAATGTACAATCACACACAAGTATCTCATGAAAATAGTATGGTCTCTCACCTTTGCATTATGTATTGGAGTAAACGGTTCTTTTGTGATGGGCAAGTACGAATAGAAAAATAGCTACTTTTTCTTCTAAGCTAACATACTTAGAATGAGTTACGTACAAAATTATGAATCATCTCACACAATATCTTAAATGTTCTCATATTCATACAACTCGTGAGCATACCTAGGTGTTACAACAATAAGAAAGATTAATAACTAGAGAAGTATCCTCTTCAATGCATGCTATATTTGGTAGCCTTCTTTCTTTTAGATTTCAAAACTCTCTATCGTGAAGTTAACAAGTTGAGAATCGGTTGTAACATGAAATTAATCTCGGCTTTCATATTCTACAACGATCATTGTAGATACTTCTTCTTCATGATCATTTTCTTGCATAGAGTCAATGTCCATCTTTAATAAAATTGACAGATATAAACACAATTAAAACATTTTAAAAATGGGTAGAACTAAAACCTAATGTCCTTTCAATTGTATGCCAGAATGGCTTCATTAAGGTTTTGTGTTAACGTTTATCGCAATTAGATCCTTGAGTTAGACATATCTTCAAATGACTATCGGACGTTCATGGATGTTCATTGCAATCCAATAAATAGAGCAGGCTTTCAAAGTATCAAATATCCAACAAACTAGTACACAAGATTTTTCTTGGACCTTTTATGACCAAATGGCACAATTAAGAATCTCAATGGTTCATTGCTCTTAAGACTTATACAATAGTTAGGGCTAAGCTTTCTTAATCATATCGCCTAAAATAATAGTTGCCTTGCAAGACTATTCACAATTACTCACCACGTATTAGACTTTTACATTATATACATGCATAATTAAGCTACATACAACATAAACCATGAAAATAAACATTTACAACTATGGTTGAGGTGACAAATTCATTGGTAACATTGCTTTGTTTTGTTTTTGCTAGCCTTTCATTTCTATTAATTGTTAAAATTCTACTTATATATTTGAATAAAGTTATGTAGGAGGACATATTCTATGGAACCTAAAAGTCTAATATATATTTTTATGAACTTGAAGGAGTCACTTACCTTTTCTTCTTACATCATGAAAGTAATGATTAAAAGCTTTAATGTTCTAGTCATGAGTGATAGAATCTAAAAATAATTACCAAAAACAAATATCGAGAAGATAATATGTTGGTTGAAATTAAACTAGCAACAATTGGAAATAATAGACATTGAAGAAGGGTGGATAAGAACTCAATAAAATGATTAGATCTTACCTATCGATAGACATATAAAAATAACTCGAGTAAGAAACTTCAAACAATAATTAGCCATAAACATGATATTAAAACCAAAATTAACGCTACCTTGTTGAGCCCATTATTTCAATCAAGAATCAAAATACATATATACCATAACCACCGAAAGATTTTGAAATGAAAAAACACAAGGCACAAAAGATAAACACATTTGATATCGCATATTTTGATATTTTACAAAAAAATTAATCAAAATAAATGGATAATGAGTACATGAGTCACGTAACTCACTTGACTATAATATATGTAGTATTCTAAATAAATGCATAAAATATAAATAGTTGAGTTGGTTTAAGTGAAGTGTTTATATTTGAAATGTTGTAAGTTCAAGTCTTATTATCAAAAATCATTTTGTTTTGTTTTCCTAGCTTCTCCTTGTCAATAGCTAAAGTTCTTTTACAAATATATTTAAAGAATATTATATATCCACTATATTATACCTATAGTACTTTAATTAAGACTAATAGCTAATGGCATCCTCCCTAGAATTCAAAAGGTCAAGTCATGAGAATGAAGCTTTAACAACTATGGGTGAGGTGGCAAACTCATAGGCCTCCTCACCAACTTTAAATATATATATATATATATATATATATATATAGATTTGTAATATAATACTAATGTGCTATTTTTAAAACCACTCACCTAATTTGTCATGATTCTTACAAAATTAAATTCATCCAATACGCTTAACAATGCCCTTAAATCTCATTTCACAAACCTTGGGATATAAGTTTCACGAGTCAGTTGCACAACGCTATTCTTCTCGCACAACCAATACTGCAAGAGGAATTCAAAAAATTTAATATGATCAAATCAAAATGTATCATACACAATAATTGCATACAATAATACTAAATGAACTTAAAGTTACCGGCAACCGCATCACGCATCTCTCTAGGTGGTCATCAGATGTAGTTTCCAAACTTTCCAACAACAAATCAACGATATGTATTGACCAGTTGTACGTTGATATTGTGTTCAAATCAGACACGAGATTTGTATATGCCCACGGTATATAGGATATTTTGGTTGCAACCAGCAAGGTCGCGAGAACAAGCAGAGTCGTCAAGCCAGCTACGCATTTGATATCTACTTGATCCAAACTCTCTATCATTTCCTTAATTCTATAAAAAAAACTAACATTGGCTTCAATCTTATGTTCTTTGATTCCTTTGACATTTTTTCAGGAAAGCACCTTTGGAGGAAATCGGTGCGATCCAATTTGTAAAACGATATGTTTTTATCCTCCTCTCCATCGTTTATGCCGAATATGAGCTTCGCATCTATTGGTTGAAGCTCCATTTTTTTCCTCCCAAACTGGAAACACTGTTGCCCTTGACATAAAATTTGACAATAGTTCTTATTATCGAATCGTCCTTCTTACAATGACCGCAGACAACATCATCAGCAATTATGCTCCTTATGAGGTACCAAAAAGGTATTATCTTTAGTGATGTTTTATGCTCATCCTTGAATTTCATATTCTTAATCTGACATATGAGGGACTGCATACTTGATCTGTATATAATCCTACTAGAATTTTTAGTCATAACAGCTGTATTACATGTATATTGTAGTTACAATTACATAATTGAAGATTTATAAAAAGAAGTAAAACAGGATGCATCAATTGTTCATCACGATGCACAAAGTCATGAACAAATTTAATGCATCGTGTATCGACATGCACAAAAATGATGCATCGTGACCGCGATGCAACATTTTTGGGCCAATGATACCATGTTTTTTTCAAATTAATAACGCATCGCAATGCATCAAAAATAAATTTTTTATACAAATGTATACAGATTTCACTCTATTTTGGAAGTGCTAAACAAAAAGTACATTTATAAAATGTATTACGTGACTGAAACTTCTTCAACTTTGGAGGATAAATGTCTGAGATCATATAAAATCCTAGATCCAAACTTTTCCGTGAAGATTTTGCTAAAAGATATGTGTGAGTGATTCTTCGAACTCAGATCCGATTCCACTGAACAACCGTAAGTAGCAGTAGATGTTACACAACCTATTGATTTGTTGAAAAAATGTTGTGCAATGGATGGATGTTGTTGGTACTTACACTCTTCAGAACATTTTTGCTCTATTTTTGAAACCCTAAAATGTATTCAGCAATACTAACCTGATACTTCATTTTTGTTGGTTCTGGTTGTTGTTGCTTGTACTTCCTGATGCTCTTTTGTAGTTGAGAAGATATTTTTTTTCAAAACTTTTTGCAAAATCACCGAAGGGTTTTAAGATTTTTTTGAAGTGAAAAGGGTTTTTTGCTCTGTGTTTGTGTTAAGCATTCAACTTGTTAGTTTTTGTTTTTATAGTGTGAAAGCCGATGCATCGTTTTGTGTTTTTGGAAGCCGATGCATCATTTTTTGTTTTGGAAGCCGATGTATCGTTTGTTTTGTGAAAGCTGAGGCATCGTTTATTGTGAAGTCGTTCCGTGTTTGTGTTGTGCAAGCCGATGCATTGTTTTTTTACTTTGTGCATCGTGTTGTGTTTGTGATGCATAGCATCGTTCCGTGTTTTTTAAGGGCATAGATGACTTCGCAAAAAAAATGTACTTAAGCGATCGAAAATTGTCTAAAGGAACCGGCTCGAATTTTGCCCTTAAAAAAATGAGCAGACGAACTGGGCCTTTCTTCTTTTTGATCTAAGTTTAGTCAGCCCAAACTCAATACAGAGTACAGCCCAGAAAGTTACTCCCATATATTCTTGCTGCCAAATCCAGTATGCAAAAAATTCTTGGGCCTCATATTTGTGTAATGGGAAGTAA
This sequence comes from Platycodon grandiflorus, assembly GCA_016624345.1. Taxonomy (NCBI): domain Eukaryota; kingdom Viridiplantae; phylum Streptophyta; class Magnoliopsida; order Asterales; family Campanulaceae; genus Platycodon; species Platycodon grandiflorus. The sequence goes on from CM028364.1 coordinate 54,568,338, forward strand.
AAATCTGTTGCCACCAAGTCTAACAAAGTACGGTTCTAAGAAGTTAGAAACTACATTGGGCCAAAACTGTAGTGTAGTGTTGTGATGCTTGGCCCATTTCTGTCCTATCATTTTTTATTTGGTCCTATCATTTTTTGTTATATTTTATTATTTTAAATTTAATCATTATTAAATTGTAAAAAATTTGCAAATTACAAAAAAAATTCTAAATAGCCTAAACTTTCTTAAATGTGTAAAATTTTTATTAAGCATTAATGAGACCGTTTTAAGGTGAGTCGAAAAGAATATGGAGTTCTAAAGTAACTATTGTTGACATGGTACTATGAGTAAATCAAAATATATTTAATTAACAATTTTATTTATGTAGAGAACAATAAAGTTGCTAATTTAATACTCCCTCCGTCTCTAAATTATTGTCTTTCTTTCTTTTTTTTGTCCGTCCTCTTGTTTGAAAATTTTTATTTTTAGGACATTACTTTTACCATTTTACCCTTACTTTTTCTCCTTACTTTAATTATGGGCCACATACACATGGATATTAAAAAAATTAATACATTATATCAATATTAATAATTAAATTAATTATTTTTTCTTAATCATTGTACTGGATTAAATAAGATAATAATTGAGGGATGTAGGGAGTAAATTATGTTTAGCTCATAGTAGTATAGTATTTTTCCATTCCTAAATAATTGTCTTTTTTTTTTATATTTGTTGCAAAAATAAAAATTTATTTTTAAATTTATTTTAGGAAAACACTTTTTAAACTTTATTCTTATTTTTCTTTCTATTTTAATATAATTACATGTACAAAAATTTTAAAAAATTATATATTATATTGATATTTATAATAAAATATATAAAAAAATTTAAAACTGTGTAACTAATTAAATAAGATAATTATTTAGTAGCGTAAAGAGTATTACATGAACAAGGATGACATGTAGCACTACAGCACTCATGAAGAGTGATAAGTTTCTTCTTTTCACTTTTTCCCAATGCCGTGGACATCACGCACTATGTTATGCAAACATGTGATAATTATAGTTGCTGACCGTTGAAAAAAAAAAAAAAGGATAATGATTTTACAAATCCCTTGACTATGACCAATTTCACTATTAGTTCCTTAACAAAATTTTGTGCACTTTTCTTCCTTACCACTTCAAATTTGTACGCCGGAAGTTCTTTTGATGGATACCGTTAGTGATTTGCCGTTAAATTGCCCATGTGCCTCCCACATGCGTTTGACCAAGGGCAAAAATAGAATTTTCTTATCATCTTCTTCACCTTCTTCAAACCTTAATCTCAAAACACACACACACACACACACACACACACTAATTCATTGATGATCATTCCCAGAAAAAGAAATTGATATCCAAACTTAACCAAAAATTAACCAAGAACATTTTTTATCCTTTTTCGTTAACCCAAAAATTAATCAAGAACAAAAGGGAGAAAATTTGAAGCGTGTTTACAGTAAGAGAGAGAAAGAACGGTAGGATTGCACAGAAAAGAGAGAAATCGAGATCGGTGAAATTTCTTGGGGAAAATTCTTCGCGTTACAATTAAACACATTAGCCTCAACACAATTAACAACGAATGAGATTGGTAACAACAAGGATTTATAAATCAAATTCCAAATCCCATACAGATCTCCACAACACCAAATCCCAAAAAAATCAACCAAAAATTAAAAAAATATTAAAACCTTGTTTTCGGATTTGGCTTTGAGCTTCCTGAAAACGGTGTTCTTGTTTTTGGATTTGGCTTTGAGCAAAAAGGAAAAGAGCAACAACGGAACAAAAAGAAGGTGAAAAAGCTTCAAACCCAGGAAACCTAGAAAATTGAATATAGTCTTCGATTTTGATTTTGAGATTTGTGTCAAGGCCTAATTCGGTTGAACTCGCTTCGGCATTCAGTATTACACAGGACCCGATGGTTTTGGAAGCCGACGAGACGGATCTGACTCTAGACGGTTCGAACTCGCGAAAAATCAGAAGGCTCGATAGCGGCAGCGCGGAGGAAGCCGACTCGAAACATGGGTTTGTCGTGGATGAGGGAGAAAAGAAGTCATGAAAGGGTGATGGGTTGGCGGTGTCGGTGGTGGCAGTGGTGCGGTGGTGGAGGGAGGAGAGAGAGATATCATTCCAGACATCATTAATGGATCTAGAGGTGGAGGTACTAGTTGTTTGGAAGATTGGTCTGGGAGCTAATGAAGATGGGGATTTTAATGGTGAGCCGGCAATAGCAATGGCTTGTTTGTGGCTTGCTCATTGATACGAAGAAGAAGGCCTGGATTTGTAATTTTTTTTTTTATTGTTTAGTTATTTAATAGGAATTTACCATAATACCCTTGAAAAATGGCATGTGCAATGCACATGATTGACTTAACGGCAAATCACTAATGACATCCATCAAAAGGACTTTCGGCGTGTAAATTTGAAGTGGTAGGGACGAAAACTGCACAAAATTTTGTTGAGGGACTAATGGTAGAATCGGCCATAGTCGAGAGACTTGTAAAGTCATTATCCAAAAAAAAAGGATGACTTATTACAGCATAAAATTTTAAAAACTAAAAATAAAAAGAGTGGCGCTATTAACATCCATAAAACTTATGGGTTAATTCCACCATTGGTCCCTGAAGTTTGGGCCTTTTCATCAATAGTCCTCGATCTTAAACTTGTATCACCACTAACTAAAGTAGGTCATTTTTGCATACCACTAGTTCCTGAGATGGACGGCGTTAGGAATGGGACCGCTAAGTGGCCATATACGAACTCACGTGATTTTTAATGAGGGCAAAAGGGTCAATTCCATTTAACCCTAAAAAATAATATTTTTCTTTTCAAACCCATCTCCTTCTCGGCAAGCTAGTTCTTAAATGCTGGCGAGCTTGTTTAATCTGACTTAAACAAAAAGCATTATCGGAGGACGTCGACGGCCGCCATTGATGTGGTGGTGGCTCATTAAGAATCTCCATAATTATAGGAGCAGCAGATCATCATGTTATTATTATATCCCTTTTGCCATGTAAACAGCCAAAATGAGCTTGATATAGAAGTAGGTGGCCTCATAAAATCTGAAGAGGAAGGGACTTTTTAAAAGGCCATGAAAGAGCTCTCATTTGTTGTTGTTCTCAATCTCTGGATTTGCTGCTTTTATTTGTTCACAAGGTCGATTCGTCATCAGATCTAGTTTTGTTCATGAATCTTCATCGATTTAAGAGTTTTAAAGGATTGGTTTGTATTTTTCGGTCAAATCGGCGACGGACGAAGGGATCAATGGTGGGGGGGCGAGTAGATTTTTTAGTAAAGCTTGGTGAGGAGCTGAGAAATAATAAGATCTGGCACTTGTTTTTGCTATTGATGCATTGCATTCATCATCATACAATTTCAATCTGATGGCAGTAGATGTGAGACAACGCATGCATCTTCTGGGTTCCAACAGTGGCGGCGGTGGCGAGAGCGATGAGGATTAAAATGGAGCTAATTTTAGCCCTCAATACGCCCATATCATGTACTTCAAACAAACAGGGCGGCGATGGCAATTTTATAATTGGTGGTGGGTTTTGGGATTTATGGCGGTTGAGCAGTTGGGAGCTTTGGTGGGTGTTAAATGGTGGAAAGATTAGAGGGGGAGGAAGGAAGAAATGCTTATATAGAGGGATTAAGATATGAAGTTTGAATATAAATTTTCTTTTTCTGAATGGGATTGGGGGGGGGCTCGGGATTCCAATGGCCGGAACAAGCTCGCCGACACTGAGGAAGACGACCGGAGTTGCAGGAAAAAGATAATGAAGGAGATGGGTTTGGAAAGAAAATATTATTTTTTTAGGGTTAAATGGAATTGACCATTTTGCCCTCATTAAAAATCACGTGAGTTCGCACATGCCCTCTTAACGGCCCCATTCCTAACGTCGTCCATCTCAAGGACTAGTGGTGTACAAAAATGACTTACTTTGGTAAGTGGTGATACAAGTCTAAGATCAGGGACTATTGGTGGAAAGGTCCAAACTTCAGGGACCAATGGTGGAATTAGCCCAAAACTTATTAATACACCCATTTTCTACACACATTCTATTTTTATTTTTAATTCATCCAAACACTAAATACACCCCCATATTATTTCCTATTTTACCCTTTTATTCCAATCAGGTGGCAAAGTGGTCAAGGAGTCCCCATCAACGGAAAAGTAAGAAATTTATAGATTTCTGGTTTGCAGACACCTTCCCTCCAAGGTTGAAAAGAAATCAAAAAACTCACAAATTTAAAATACTCTCGGCAAAAAGACACCATAGCTACATATACATATAATCTGATATGTGTGTATTGTGTGTACCTTTCGATGTAATCTTTGAAGAAGGAAAGTTTAGGATTGGTGAGAATATGAGGGATCTGGTTTGCAGTTGCTAACGAATTGTTTCAATTGTTCTAATTGTTGTAAAAGCTTTAAAGAATCTGACAAAACAAATCACAAAAGAAAGTTTCCCAAAACCGAATTTCGCAAGAACAAAAGAATTCCCTAGGCGTGCAAGAATGCACTGTCCTTAAGAATTTTATTTACAATCTTCCAGGATTCAACAGGATATAAAATGGCAAATAAATTATTTAATAACCCAGCTAAAACAAAAATATTTATACTAACTTTGATTAAGAAAGAAAGATGAAAGAAAGATGTGAAGAGTTCACGTTGAATCTAAGAGAGAAGAGAAATGATATTTCTGTATCAAATGAAGAAGTGTGATTTTCGTGTCTCTCTCTTAGATTCAACGTGAACTCTTCACATCTTTCTTTCTTAATCAAAGTTAGTATAAATACTTTTGTTTTAGCTGGGTTATTAAATAATTTATTTGCCATTTTATATCATGTTGAATCCTGGAGGATTGTAAATAAAAACCTTAAGGATAGAGCATTCTTGCACGCCTCGGGAATTCTTTTGTTCTTGCCAAATTTGGTTTCGGAAAACTTTATTTTGTGATTTGTTTTATCAGATTCTTTAAAGCTTTTACAACAATCGTAAGGATTTTATTTACAATGGAATTTGATAAAAATGCTTTTAAGAATACCGAGACAAACACACCAAATGCCAAAGCTGCTTCTGGGTCCAACGCTAATGCTGCTGCATCCACTGTAACTACTGCTGCTGTGACCATGCCATTGCCTTCGCAACAGTTGGTTTTGTATGCGAAACCTTTTCCCGACATCTCAAAAATTGAGGTGTTCAATGGGGAGAATTTCAAACGTTGGCAAGAGAGAGTTTTTTCAATTCTCGACATGCATGGGGTTGCTGGTGCACTCACACAAATAAAATCAAATGCTTCGTCCAATCCTATTGAAGTAGAGGCGTGGATTTATGCCAACAAAGTGTGTAGGCATACAATCATTAGCACCCTCTCTAATGATCTTTTCGATGTCTACTGCTCTTACAAGGAAGCTAAAGAGATTTGGGATTCCATCAATCTCAAATACACTGCTAAGGATGCTGGAAAGCAGAAGTTCGTGATTGGAAATTTTTACTAGTGGGAAATGACGGATCAGAAGGATATCAAATCACAGATTAATGAATATCACAAGCTACTGGAGGACTTAAAGGCCGAAAGCATCACATTGTAGGAGGAACTTGTAGCTGGATTGCTAATTGAAAAGCTGTCCAACTCATGGAAGGATTACAAACAACAACTGAAGCACAAACATAGATCACAATCTCTCAAAGACTTAATCACTCACATCTTGATCGAGGACACCAATCGTAGGGAACTCAAAACAAGCAAAGAGAAGGAGACAGCAACGACTGCAAACATTGTGCAAGGTAATTTTAATAACAAGCATGTTATAAGTTCTAATCAAACTGATTACAAACCTAAAGTGAATAACTCCACCAACTTTAAGAAAAAAACAACTTGCTATGTTTGTGGAAAGCCTGGTCATCACACACCTAAGTGCAGATTTAGAAAAAGAAATGGAAATCCTCCTAGGCCAAATGCAAATTTGGTTGAAGGGGATGACATTGTTGCTGACGTTCTCTCTCAAGTTAATCTTGTGGCCAATGTGAAAGAATGGGTGGTAGACTCTGGGGCTACCAGGAACATTTGTGCAAATAAAGAAGCCTTTACATCCTACAATCCTGTGGGAATTGGAGAAGAACATGTGTATCTCGGGGATTCATGTACTACACAAGTTCTTGGTAAAGGCAAAGTGTTATTGAAACTCACATCTGGCAAGACCTTGGCTCTTAATTGAAGTATTTCATGTGCCTAATATTAGGGAAAACTTAGTTTCTATTTCCCTGTTAGGAAAAGCTGGAGTTAAGGTGTCATTTAAATCTGACAAGATTGTGATGACAAAAAATAATGTCCTTGTAGGCAAATGGTATTGTAATCAAGGACTATTTGTACTCAATGTTTCTGATGTCATTAGTAAAATTGCATCTTCTTCTGCTTATTTGATTGACTCGATTGATTTGTGCCATGCTAGATTAGGTCACGTTAGTTCTGGATATATTCATAAAATGCAAACACTAGGTTTAATTTCTGGAATGAATAATACTCGTATGTATAAATATGAAATATGTTGTGAAACTAAGTTAACAAAGAAAACATGTTCACCTATGCAACGACAATCTGAGTTACTTAGCTTAATTCATACTCATTTAGGAGACTTAAAACAAACCATTACTAGTGGTGGTAAATATTATTATGTAACCTTTATTGATGACTATTCTAGATATACCAAGGTATATTTACTAAGAAATAAAGACGAGGCCTTTAGTATGTTTTGTTTATATATAAATCTAAAGTTGAAAATCAACTTAACAAGAAAATCAAAAGAGTTAGATCAGATAGAGGTGGTGAATATATTTCTTGTAATGATTTTTGTAAGCAACAAGGTATAATCCATGAAACAACTCCACCATATTCTCCTCAATCAAATGGTGTAGCTGAAAGGAAAAATAGAACTTTAAAAGAAATGATGAATACTATGCTCGTTAGTTCAGGAGCTGCTGATAATTTTTGGGGAGAAGTTATTTTATCTGCGTGTCACATACAAAATAGAATCCCTTATAAAAAAAACTGGAAAGACACCACATGAATTATGGAAAGGTTATCAATCTAACCTTAAATATCTCAAAGTGTGGGGGTGTCTAGCCAAAGTGATGTTGCCTGATCCTAAGAAAAGAAAAATAGGTTCTAAGACATCTGATTGCCTATTTATTGGTTATGCTCATCATAGTGCTGCATATAGATTTCTTGTATTGAAAAGTGATGTACTTTATGAAAATACAATTGTTGAAACAAAGAATGCTGAATTCTTTAAGAATATTTTTCCTTTAAAAACTAGAGTAATTTCTCGTGCACATGTTGAATCTACTTCTAATGAACCTATTAGAAATGACTTTGAAAACTTGACTGAGGAGTTAAGGAGTAAAAGACAACGAAAAGAAACTAGTTTTGGAAATAACTTTTATACATATCTTGTAGAAAATGACCCTTCAACATTTTCTCAAGCGATTTCGTCGTCTGACTCTTTGTGTTGGAAAGAAGCCATTAGAACTGAAATTGATTCAATTGAACAAAATAAAACTTGGATTTCGGTTGATTTACCACCTGCGAAAAAACCAATTGGTTGTAAATGGATTTTTAAAAGGAAATATAATCCTAATGGTACTATTGAAAAATACAAAGCTAGACTGGTTGCAAAAGGTTTTACTCAAAAATAAAATATTAATTACTTTGATACTTTTGCTCCAGTTACTAGAATTTCTTCGATTTGAGTTTTGATAGCGTTGGCTTCTATCCATAAAATGTTTATTCACCAAATGGATGTTAAAACTACCTTTTTAAATGGTGATTTAGATGAAGAAATATATATGGTGCAACTTGAAGGGTGCGTTGTTTCTAGTGAAGAAAACAAAGTTTGTAAATTGCTTAAATCATTGTACGGTTTAAAACAAGCACCTAAACAGTGGTATGAGAAATTTGATCAAGTCTTGTTATCTGATGGTTTTACTTCTATTGAAGTGGATAGATGTGTATATACAAAACTTGTTGGTGATGATTGTGTTATTATTTGTTTATATGTGGATGACATGCGCATATTTGGTAATAATCTTGATATTATACGTACAACCAAAGAATTTCTTGCTTCTAAATTTGAAATGAAAGATATGGGTGAAGCAAGTGTGATATTGGGTGTAAAAATTATAGGGAGTAATGATAGCATAACGCTATCTCAAGAACATTATGTTGAGAAACTTCTTAAGAAGTTTAGACATTTCGATGTCAAACTAGTGATCACTCCTTATGACGCTAACACTCAATTAAAGAAAAATTTTGGTGATCCTGTGGCTCAATCTGAATATGCATAGATTATTGGGAGTCTGTTGCATCTAATGAACTTCTCTCGTCTGGACATAGCTTATGCTGTGTGTAGATTGAGCAGATATACTCACAATCCCAATCGTGATCATTGGGCTGGTGTATCCAGACTAATGAAATATTTGAAAGGTACCATGGATTATGGAATTACATATAGTGGATATCCTGCTGTACTCGAAGGGTACAGTGATGCTAACTGGATCTCAGATTCAGATGAGGTAAAATCCACTAGTAGTTATATATTTACCTTTGGTGGGGGTGCAGTTACTTGGAAGTCAGCTAAACAAACCATAATAGCTAAGTCTACTATGGAGTCTGAATTTGTTGCCTTGGAATTAGCTGGCAATGAGGTTGAGTGGTTGAAAAACCTCTTAGCAAACATTTCGTTGGGCTCAAAACCAACACCTTCTATGACTATGCATTGTGATTGCCAAGCAACAATTGCAATTGCAAAGAATAAAAATCTTTAATGGTAAGAATAGACATATTTGTCTGAGACACGATGTGATTAAATAGCTGTTAAAAGATAGAGTTATATCCATTAATTATGTGAAGTCAAAAGTGAATTTGGCCGATCCTCTGACTAAACCTTTGGGGAGAAAATTAATTAATGAAACATCGAGGGGAATGTGACTTAAGCCAATTTGAGAGATGGCAGTGACAGAAACCCGACCTTTGTGATTGGAGATCCCATGAATGAGGTTCATATGGGTAATAACAAGTCACTTGTTAATTCATGCTAGCACAATATATGATAGTTCCTTCCTATGGTGTGAATGGTGCTAGAATGCAATTATGTGAGGTTGAGTTGTAAGCTCTTAATGAATTTAATATGCCTTAAGGGTGGTATATTTAATTACAAAATATATTTGATGAAATTCACATATACGAGTGTGAAGTGGGGCATCTTCTATGAGATTTTGGCATGTCACTAGAGCACTCATGAATACCAGGCACGCGCATGGCCTATTAGCCCAAATGCTTTGAATGGCAATATCTTGAGTGTAATGTGAATGGTAAAAATTTAATTTACAATAAAAGTTCTTGGTTCATAAAAGCTATATGCTTCACCAAAACTTTGTACGTTAAATTTTATCTTTTTAGGTCTGGTTCATAGCTCAAAAGACACCAGATTCGATGCATTCAACACTTATTTCGGCTTAAATCGCAATTATTAATATTAGGAGTGCAAAGTGAATTAATATTAGGCGCCTCTGGGGGGGATTTTAAGGAATTTGAGAGAATTTGAGGGATGTGTTAGTCAAAAATTGACTTACAATGAGGAATTTCATAGAATTTGAGGGACTGATTGGTAACCATCGACTTAGAATGGGGCTTGCCCCGAGATGGGTGAGCCTAAAAAAAAAAAAAAAAAAAACACTTATTTTAGTAACCTAGCAAAAATGTTTTATTATTATTTCGGCTTAAATCGCAATTTGGTCACCCTACTTTGAAAGAAAATTCATTAAGCTCACTCTACAATTTTTTTTCTCAATTTCATCACTATAATTGGCATGTTGAGTCAATAAGCTCACCGGGCTTGACTTCCGTTAGTTTTGTTGGATGGAGGGCTGCAAAAAGACCAAAATGCCCTTTACCTTATAATATTTTGATGGCTTAAAACCCTATTTAGTCACCCTACTTTGACAGAAAATGCATTAAGATTAATAGTATAAAATTTTGTGTATAAAATATTTAAAATAATCAAATCAATTAAATAAGTTATTTCAAATATAATAAAATAACATAATTTCATACTAATTCTTAAAAATATTAAACAAAAATTAGGTTAACTTATCAGAATTCTTAATCAAAAATAATAAAAAATTATGTTGGTCTTTTCTAAAGGAATAAATTCTTTAGCTTGACTTTTTTTTTTTATAAAATAATTATATTAAACAAATGCATTAAATTATTATGAGATAGTTATTATTGTAGAATAAAGTAAGCTTAAAATATTATTATAAATTATTCATAAGTAATTATCGATATTTAAATAAGGGTTAATGACACCACTATAAAAAATCCGTTAAGTCAATCATGTGGTACATGCCATTTTTCAAGGATATTATGGAAAATTCCTAAGAAATTTAATTATAACAAATTTTTATCTTAATCTAATTAAAAGTATTAGTCATTTATCTCAATGTAGTTATAATATTAAATATTAATGTTAATTTAATTAGGATTAGTAATAGATTAAATATTAATGCTTTGGTAATGACATTTTCGGGTTTTTAGGATAATTAAATATTAATCTTTTTCCCTAGTTGCTCAATTTTTGGGTTTTTGTTTGTTCTTGGTTGCAATGAATTTTAATATTTTAGTAATGACATTTTCGGGTTTTTAGGATAATTTTAAACTTTTTATTCAAAAATCAGGATGGAGTGATGAACTTGATATTTATGTCTAAGTGCAGTGATTAAATTGATAGTTATTAGTAAGGGTATTTTTGGGATTTAAAAAAATAGTAAGTTTTTCATCCAAAAATCTGGATGGAGTGATTAACGTGGGATTTATGCCAAGTATAGTGATGAAATTGAGAAAAAAAATTGTAGGGTGAGCGTAATGAATTTTCTGTCAAAGTAGGGTGACCGAATTGCGATTTAAGCCTATTATTTTTAATTCTTTTGAAACATGTGGGGGATTGTTGGAGAATATGGGTTTCAAATGTTTCAAAAGACTAAGGGTTTTGATTAGAAGTGCAAAGTGAAGACTTAGTTCAAATGAGGAAGTGATCACCCCTATTTATACTACCTGATCAACGGATCAAAGCTAGGATTAGGGGGATCAAAACTGATTTATCCCAATTATTAAGGAAAATATTTAAACTGTTAATTTAATCTTGTTTGAGGTAAAAATGGAATTGACTTAGTCATTCCCTTAAATTAATGACTAAGTCACAAATCTTTTCCACTCATAAGATATGGGATTTAAACTTTGAACTAAACTAACAAACATGGCAAGAGAGAGTTTTTTCAATTCTCGACATGCATGGTGTTGTTGGTGCACTCACACAAATAAAACCAAATGCTTCGTCCAATCCTATTGAAGTAGAGGCATGGGTTTATGCCAACAAAGTGTGTAGGCATACGATCATTAGCACCCTCTCTAATGATCTTTTCGATGTCTACTGCTCTTACAAGGAAGCTAGGGAGATTTAGGATTCCATTAATCTCAAATACACCGCTGAGGATGCTGGAAAGCAGAAGTTCGTGATTGGAAATTTTTACAAGTGGGAAATGACGGATCAGAAGGATATCAAATCACAGATTAATAAATATCACAAGCTACTGGAGGACTTAAAGGCCGAAAACATCACATTGCAGAAGGAACTTGCAGTTGGATTGCTAAATGAAAAGCTGCCCAACTTGTGGAAGGATTACTAACAACAACTGAAGCACAAACATAGACCACAATCACCCGAAGACTTGATCCCACATTGATAGGGAGCTGGTGTATGAAGACCAAGTCTTCACTTTGCACTTCCAATCAAAACCCTTAGTCTTTTGAAGCATTTGAAACCCATATTCTCCAACACTAATTTCACAGTGTCCATGTCTACGACCACTTGAATAGAAAGGGAGGGTTTAGTGGTCAAGAGTAGGGGAAGAGGGGTTTTAGAAGACTGGAATAGGGATTTGGGAGATGAGGAGTTTTATAGAGTGTGTGTGTGGGCTCGGGGGGGCTTTTGCTGCCGGTTTTCCATTGACAGAGTCATGCCATCACCCGCAGCCACCCACAACTGTCTCCTTCTTCTAGGTTCCCCATTTGCTGCTGCCGTGAATTCCAAACCACAATCAATAGCAGCAGGAGATGGGCAATAGGTATATTAATAGGTTTTAAGGTTGTTAATAGCATCACCTAAATAAAAATCTAAACTTTATGGTCTTATTTATTTTGTAATTTAAATTTAATTAATAATTTTAAACTTTTAATCCCTAATCAACAATTTTTTTCCTATCTTTTTGTTGCTTATTTTTGATTATTAAAGAATAAAACTTAAAATTAATATCAAGTTTTTAGATCACGAAAAACAGGCGCACAAAATATCAAGGGTTAATTACCCATTAGTCCCTCGACTATAAATTTTTTCACCACTAGTCCTTTAACAATTTTTAAAAAAATTTTCAGTCCCTAGAGTACCAAAATTAGACACGCTTAGTCCTTTTATTGGATGTCGTTAGAAGTTTTCCGTTAAGTCAGTCGTGCCCAACACGTGACTTTGGTTAAGGGCTTTTATGGAATTTTATGTGCAAGATATTTTGTAATACTTAAACAATTTATTCTTTTCTCTCTCTCTCTCCTCTCCCCCCACCCCACCCCTCATCTTCATCCCCTTCCTACCATCTCAGTTACTGACCCCCACCCCTACCCCTACCACCACCTCCACATCCTTGTCTTCCACCTTATTCTCTCCCCCAACATCTTTATCCCTTTCTACCATCCCAGCCCCCATCAACAATCACCACCTACACAATCTCCGACGAATCTCTCTTCCGAGGCTTCACTTCCCGCACCATTTTTTCGCAATATTGCATTACTCCCCTTCACTAAGGATTGGAACGATGAGCGGGTTCATCTGTGCAATATATACGATAGCCACCTTCTTAACCTCCGGCATCAATTCCTTCTCATTATTCTCCGTCGGTGCCATTTTTCTCTCTGCTGTACCCAGGTGATCAATGGACTTTTAAAATTAGGGCATGTTCTTGAGGGCAGTTTTTATCTTTGGCCTGTCAGGGTGTGTCAGAAAGATAGTCATGTCGTTTTTGACTCTTTATATGGATGGAATATAACCTGGAAAATGAATGGGTTGCTTAATTTTAGATGATTGACCAAATAAGATCAACACACAACTGTTCATAGATTTTGTTTTCGTTAATGAATGTATCATCTGAAGAGTCTTCCAACTTCAAACTTGTGTTTCTTGTAATCACTGTTGAAAATTTTAAGGCTGGCGGTTGTGCCTCTCAAGGATTAAAGCCAAAACAAAAATGATTGTGCCACCCATCCAGAATAATCACATAAAAGTTCAGATATCAGATGCATTTCTCATCCCTTGTTTGGGTAATAGTAATACCAACCTACAACATCAGTCTGGTAGGAAGGGGATGAAGATGTGGGGTGGGGAGGGGTGGGGTGAGGGAGAGGAGAGAGTGAGAGAAAAGAATAAATTGTTTAAGTATTACTCCCTCCGTCCCTTAATTATTGTCTTGTTTGACCTGGCACACGGATTAAGAAAAAATAATTGACTTGATTATTAATATTGGTATAATGCGTAATTTTCTTTAATGCCCACGTGTATGTGGCCCATAATAAAGTTGGGAAAAAAGTAAGGGTAAAATGATAAAAGTGATGTCATAAAAAGGAAAGTTTTCAAACAAGACAAATATTTTGGGACGGACAAAAAATGAAAGGAAAACAATAATTTAAGAACGGAGTGAGTACAAAATATCTTGCACATGAAATTTTATAAAAGCCTTTAATCAAAGTCACGTGTTGGACACATGACTAACTTAATGGAAAAATATTAACGACATCCAACAAAAGTCTAAGCATTTCTAATTTTAGTACATTAGGAACTAAAATTTGTTAAGAAACTAGTGGTAAAAAAGTCCATAGTCAAGGGAGTTAATAGTGTAAATAACCCAAATATCAAACATGACCAAAAGTTTTTTTTTTTTTCGATAGTACTAAAAAAGTGAAGTGAAGTAGTGGAGATCACGCGCTATCGTGCAGCATGTGGTAAGTATATAGTAGTACTACAGTCTACATGATAGTTGTTGACTGCTGTTGAAAAAAAAAAAAAAAAGATTTATCTATCCAAATCGTGAATGAATGGTTACAACAGGGCGCCATGTTGCAGAGTTGAAAAGGAGGAGTCGAAGCAGAGAGAGAGATTCCTTACAACAATGTTAAATTCGACAAAAGCTTTTTCTCTTTATATGGCGATGAGAGTGAAGACAACTATTCCTCCACTGAACACTGTCTCTCTCTCTGCCTTACTGACATCCTCGATACTTGTGATGCAGTTTGTCAACATACATACATAATTACATGAGTACACAAATAGAGACATAAAAATGCCATCCGTATTTTGTGGGTTTGGTTACCAATAAGTGTATACATTAACATTACCAATAAGTGTATTGACGACCTCTTATTCTAGTTTATTTATAAAGTTTGGATTTGAGTTTTATTGGAATGCAGCCGTGTGTAAAAATAACTTGGGAGATTTTTTTTCTGTTATTTATGGTCCTATTCGATTCATAAATTTTATCGGTCCAACTCGACTCGATGAATTTGTAACTTTTAAGCCTGAAAACCCTTTATAATATATATATATATTAACATTTACTTAACCCATGTACAACTACGTGTGGAAAAATTGGTTCGGTCCGATGAACAGCCCAGTCAACTCGATTTTAAGACAGATCCTAGACTCTAATTTTGGATGCTCAATCTAAATTTGGCTTGTGCCATTTGACCCATTTTTAAGTCTCAGTCCGATGGTCAGGTATAATTTCTTGTTACTATTAACGGAAAATTGATGGCCGGTCTTTTTTTTAAAGTTTTTAACCCCTAAAGTCTAGTTTTTTTTTTAACTGGAAAAAGATACTTTGATAATTTTCTTCCTAAAATACCTCAGTGTCTTTCATCCAAACCAACTATGGCTTCTGGAGTGAATTTCTCTCACCAATTGCATATACGTTTCTGGAGCACGGTCAACCAATCTCACCAAGAAACAGAGTTCGCGTGATCAATCCAAACCCAAAAAAAAAAAAAAAGTTCAGTTTCGATCCCGAGTCCGGAGAATCCATCTTTGATTAATTTTAATTCCGATCAATTTTGAAGCTCAAGTTTTATGTTTTTTAGTTTGCTTATAGATTGTGATTGTGTTTGAAGCTCAATTTGAGTTTTTATTTGGGTTGAAATTAATGATATTATTGAAAGACAAATTGGGATGCTAGTTGGGAATTTCTATCCCTACCGTGTGAACTGTTGTATGTTAAGCCAACAAATAAGATTTATATTTGTGCATCTCGATGCACAATTGTTGCATCCCAATGCACAATTATTACATCTCAAATTGAATCTCGATACACAATTCTTGTATCCCGATACACATTAATATGAGAAAGTGACACTACATCCCGATGCCCAACTGTTGCATCTCAAATTGAATCCCGATGCACAATTCTTGCATCACGGTGCACAAATTAATTTGAGAAAGTGGCACTGTATCCCGATGCCTAATTGTTGCATCCCGATGCAATAATTGTTGCATCTCAAATTGAATCCCGATGCATAAATTAATTTTAAAAAGTGGCACTGCATCCCGTTGCTAAATTGTTTCATCCCGATGCAACAAATCTTGCATCTTAAATTGAATTCCGTTGCACAATTTTTGCATCCTGATACCCAAATTAATCTGAGAAAGTGGCACTGCATCTCGATGCCCAATTGTTACATCTCAAATTGAATTTTAATGCACAATTCTTGCATCTCGTTGCCCAATTGTTACATCTCAAATTAAATTTCGATGCCCAATTGTTGCAACCCGATGCCTTAAGATGCCTGATGCCCGCGTGTTTTAGTTTCATTAAGGGTATTGTTGTCTTTTCGACCAATAAATGTCTTTTTCCGATTTAAAAAAAAATGGTAGACTAGAGCAAATTGAAATGTTGAAAAAGGGACCGGCCCAAAATTACCCTACTATAAGTGATGTTTGTCCGATCAAATTTCAGCTTTAAATTTAAAATTAGAAATATAAAATAAATTTCTCAAAGATTTTATTGTTTTTCGAATTTCAACAAAAAAATTAGAATTAAAGTGACAAAAATAGGCTTTATTTACTATTGCTCCCCCCGGACGGGATAAAACTCCAATCTACCATTACCATCTCTGCTGTCAATTTCTATTTCCTTTTAGCGTTTTTAAGATGGGGGTAGCTAGATGCATCCCCCTAAACACAGTTTTTGGTGAAATTACTAATTTGTTATTGTTTTTTGTTATTATTATTGAGTTATAATATACATTTCTATAAAAAAAATTTAAAAAAATTAGAGGGACATGTGTCTGGGTCTTGCACATGTCCTCTCCATCATCCAAATATCATTTTGGACGAACGTATATAAGATTTCGATGCTCCTACGGAGTAGAGTACATTTTTACAATTATCTTTGTCATTCGACAAACAAATCACTAAGAAATTTGTGTCACAAGAAGCACAATTTCCTTCACTTTGTACAAAATTTTCAACAATAATTAAGCAAAAAATTAAATTTAACACAAAATATGTCGAAACCATACAAATTCGATGCAATTGAAAGTGAAAGTTTTAAGTTAAATATTTTATATATATAAAAAAGACGAGGACATATTAGTAATTTTATTGGAGGTTGCATTTAGCGTATAAGGGGGGTTGCGTTTAGTGCTTATGTTTAAATTCATCCCTTTAAAAATCCAAAAAATTAACTCGTTGTATTGGTCAAATTAAATGTAATTTACTCTCTCCGTTCTTTAATTATTGTCTTTTTTATCCGTTCTTAAATAATTGTCTTATTTGAAACTTTTTTTTAAGACATTACTTTTATTATTTTCACTTTACTTTTTTTTCCTACTTTAATTATGGACCACATGCACATGAATATTAAAGGAAACAACATATTATATCAATATTAATAATCAAATTAATTATTTTTTCTTAATCAATATATCTGGTCAAACAATATAATTTAGGGACAAAGAGAGTATCATTTTATCTAATTCTGTCCAATTTTAACAGGTAAATGTTCTCGTGGGCACATCATGTCACTTTTTATAATAAGAAAATAATTCATCCGTCCCTAAATTATTATTATGTTTGATCTGATACACAAATTTAAAAAAATAAGTGATTCATATTTAAAGTATAAAGAAAAAATAAAAATAAAATGATAAAATTATTATTTTAAAAAAAATTCAAACAAAATAATTATTTAGGAATGAAAAAAAGGGAAAGTAAAATAATAATTTAGAGTTGAGGGAGTAGTTATTTGACAAGTAATAGTACAAGAACCAAATGCAAAATATATATTTTAAAGGGAGTTAGTTAAAAGCATGTGAGTTTCAACTGCTTTAAATTTCTAGTAGAGACGGAGAGAATGATTAATGGTACGGTTGGTTGTGCGTTTTGATTAAAATGTAGGCATAAAATAAAGTTTAATTGTAAAAATTATATTTTTCAACAGAAAAAGTTGTGTTTTCAAAACGCTAAAATTTTCAGTCTTTTTCGAAAACACTGCTAGAAAAAAAAATTTATTTTAAATTGATATCTCAAACACATTTATAAAAAAAAATTATATTTTGAAAAATCTTCTTTTTAAAAACGCTGCACTAACCGAATTATTATTCTTTTAATAGGAGTGTAAATTTTAGTTTTCTATAATTAAAGTGTACAATTAGAAAGAAGAAACATTTACTCCATCCTATATACTATATCGGTCCCAAAATAATTATCGTTTTAGTAATTTGTACATAGATTAAGGAGACTTTTAAAAATACTAAACTATCCTATTTAAGTTTAATTATTGTAGTTGTATGCATATTTTTCTTTTTATTTTTTTACCAACTTTTTTTAATGAGAATAATAAATAAGGATAATTTTGATAAACTATGACCAAATATTTCTAAAAAAGTTGAAATGGACAATTATTTGAAGACAAAATTTTTTTACTAAAATGGCAATTATTTTATTACAATTCGTCATTGTACTATTAACTGTGAAAGACTATTTTGTCCAAGCAAAAATATTTTACTACCGGCTCTTGTACAATTAATTGACTATTTTGTCCATGCAAAAAGTCACGTGACGTCCATACAAAGACCCTTTATGATTTACATTAGATGATATGAGAAAACTAAGAGTAATGCTATAAGTACTTAAAGAGTATTAATTTTTTTATATTAAATGATGTGTTAGTTAATGTGATGTATTAATTATAATTTTATTTTTTGTATTATATCAGTTGTTACATCAACTAACACATTATTTGGTAAAAAAATTTAATACTCTTTAAGTACACCTAATATTACTCAAAAACTAACCACGTTTATTTGACCAAGTAAAAAAGTTGAATTTTTTAAATTTTTGTACAGGTAACAAGTCTAAAATGAACTAAAAATAGAGATAACAGTGGTGTAGTTTTCTCTGGAAAACAAACACACGCACTTGCTTTAATTACTATCAATCTATCATAGAGAAATTTTGGAACAAGTTTAGCCGGGCCTGTGTAATTAATTAGAGGACTGCCATCCCGAGGTGGGTTTCTTTCTAGAAAACCACCACTCTGAGATGGTCTTCTTCAATGAGAATCGCCACCCCGAGTGCACTGTAGTATTTTTTCAAGAAGAGTGTTGTATTTAGTATTTTTTAGATATTGTATTTATCACTTATGATTAATTACCCATTCTCCTTGGAGTAAGAGCAGCTCCAATGGGTAAGGGATAAAGCTTTACAAACCGGTTGATGATGCTTTGTGCCGTTGGAGGAATGTGCCGTTGGAGGAACCTGAGGTGGCTTCAAGCGGTTGATGTTCTTGGACCGCTTGAAGTCACGAATTGTTCCTTTCAAGCAACAGTAATAATATATTTATTTTTGAAAATAAATATATTATTTTTAAATATATATTAGAAAAAAATAAAATATTTAGTAGTGAGTCTATATTATAAACGTTTTATGAATTTATGTATAGTGAAAAATAGGTTTAAAAAAAAAAAGTTTATAAGATGTCACGTGACGTGGTAGAAGGGATAAACCTTTTGATAGGTTCATGACCGTCGATGCTCTAACAATTACAGCTTTACTTATTGCTCAGTCCCCCAACTTTGGGTAAAACTCCAATCTAGTATCCCCACTCTCTACTCTCATTTTCTATTTTCCTTATAAAGGACACTTGTTCTTAAGCACTATGCCATAGTGAAGTTCAGTTCTGTTACAGCTGGTTTCTCTTCAAAACTCGGCCATTGGAATAGCCATGGAAGCAATTCTGAGACCTCTTCTCACTCTCCTCGCCCTCTTCCTCCTCGCAGCCCACATTTCAGGTACCCCCCCTCCCTGTTTTCTTTCCATGTTATTTCAACTACATATTATGGACTGAGATTCACTCTAAATTAACATGACATTGTTGGGTGTAAACTATGAGGAATGTGTTGTACCATGTGCTAAAAAATCTGTTCCATTGCTGATTCAGTATGTTCTGTTAAAATGCAGATGAGGTATCGGCCACAACAATAACAATGTACAACAAGTGCAACCACGCCGTGTGGCCAGGCATCCAACCCGGCGCAGGCAAGCCAATCCTCGCCCGCGGCGGCTTCAAGCTCCCATCGGCCAAGTCCTACACCCTCCACCTCCCCGCCGCCTGGTCCGGCCGCATCTGGGGCCGCCACGGCTGTTCCTTCGACGCCACCGGTCGAGGCCGCTGCGCCACAGGAGACTGCGGCGGATCTCTCTTCTGCAACGGCATCGGCGGCACACCGCCGGCCACACTCGCCGAAATCACTCTGGGCAGTGACCAGGACTTCTACGACGTCAGCCTCGTCGACGGATACAACCTGGCGATCTCAATCACGCCGTTCAAAGGGAAAGGCAAGTGCAGCTACGCGGGATGCGTTAGCGATCTGAACACGATGTGTCCGGTTGGGTTGCAGGTGAGGTCTAACGATAAGAGGCAGGTGGTGGCGTGTAAGAGTGCGTGTTTCGCGTTTAATTCGCCGAGGTTTTGCTGTACGGGGAGCTACGGGAACCCGCAGACGTGCAAGCCGACGGCGTATTCGAGGATATTCAAGGTGGCGTGTCCAAAGGCGTATTCGTATGCGTATGATGATCCGACTAGTATTGCGACTTGCACCGGCGGCAACTATTTACTTACTTTCTGCCCCCACCATTAGAGTGCTCTGTCACACTAATCAAGATTTCATTTTGGTGCTAGTAGTAATTATAGATTAATTTGTTAATCTCTCTTTACTAAAACAGTGCTATTGCTAGACTTCTGCCGATCGTGAGTCACTTACTTATCTTTTTTCTTTTTTGCTAATAGTTATTACTGTTCTTTCTTTTAAAATATTTTATTTAAATAATTACTCTTATCAGTTTCACACAAAGAGTTACACACACACAGTTCACATTTGAAAAGTGATTAATACATAATTTGGTCCAGAACTTTCTATCATTTCCTACTAAGGTAAGGTAGGTTCCTGAACTTTGATAATTTTTAATTTGGTACTTGAACTTAAACATTTGGACTATCAGTTAGTCCATTAACTAACCACCGTCAATTATAGTCTTAAATTTTGCTTAAAAAGACAAAATTACCCTTATTTAATGTTGATTGGAATTACAAGTGGGCAATTATGCTAGTGGGTGGCTCCCTAATTTAATTATTTCTTTAATTTGTACCTCTCTCTCTCTCTCTCTCTCTTTCTTTTATTTATCTCTCCTTCTCTCTCTTGTTTCTCTCCTCCCTGTTGTCTCTCTTCTCTCTCCGGTCTCCTCTCTTCTCTCTTCAAGCATCTCTCTATCTTTCTTTGCTGAGATGGATAATTTGGGCTAAAAGGAAAACATAATAAGGAAAAGAAAAAATATCTTAAACGTAATATTTAGTTTATTTCACACTTTTCTCTTTCTTTCTTTGTAGAGATGGATAATTTGGGCTAAAAGGGAAAACATAAAAATGAAAAGAAAAAAATCTTATAAGAGATATTCAGTTTATTTCACAAATCGCAGAGGAAAAGCGGGTATGAGGGAGATTTAGAGTTTCTAAAATTAGGGTTCGTGACTATGAAAGCGATCAATGTTTGTCACCATATCAAGGTAAATAGGGTCCATCAACAAACCCGGCAAACAACTATATCAAAAAGATGAGCAGAGCATTTTCGGAAAATGATCTAACTGAAGTGGTCATAGTTTGTTTTATTTGGTAGAATAAGAAGTCCTATTCTTCAGGTAGTTACTATTATGATTACTTTTGATTTAGTCTTAATTTGTTCCATGATTCTAGGCCAAAAATGTGATTTGTTATTTTCTCTTTATGATCTGTAAGGCTATATAAAAGTCAGTTGAAGGTTCCATAAATGATAAGTGGATTCTCACAATTGTTGGCTCCTTATATTGTTTCTGTGAACATATTCTTACATTATGGTATCAGAGGCACTCCCAAAGGCCTGATTTGAGAGATTGAAAGAGTGAGTTAGAGAGTAAACACGTAAGGAAGTGAGAAAGATGGGGTCGGAAGCAAACGGCAGCTTTGCTCAACCTTCTATTCCGATGTTTGATGGTGATTATGATCATTGGAGCATGGTCATGGAAAATCTTCTCCGATCCAAGGAGTACTGGATTGTTGTGGAATCAGGTTATTCGCAGCCTAATGATGATCAGGGGATGACAGCTGCACAAATAAAAACCTTGGAGGAGATGAAGCTGAAAGATTTGAAAGCCAAAAATTACTTGTTTCAATCCATTGACAAGTCAATTCTAAAGACAATCACGCAGAAAGAGACGTCCAAACAGCTTTGGGACTCCATGAAGATGAAATGTCAGGGGAATGCTCGCGTAAAGAAAGCCCAACTCAACCATCTTCGCAGGAATTTTGAGGTTCTGGCAATGAAGCAAGGTGAATCGATCACTGACTATGTTGGTCGAGTGATGGGGGTTGCAAACGAAATGAGGAATTATGGAGAGGACATGACTGATGTTAAGATAGTTGAGAAGATCTTGAGGACTCTCACCGAAAAATGGAATTATATTGTCTGCTCTATAGAAGAAGCAAAGGATATCGATCAGCTTTCGGTGGACGACCTACAAAGTTCTCTGCTTGTTCATGAGCAGAAGTTCAAGAAGGATGGAGAAGAGGAACAAGTACTCAAGGTCACTCATGATAAAGGGTACATTGCAAGAGGGCGTGGAAGGACATCGTTTCGAGGAAGTAGGGGCAGAAGAAAAGGTCGACAATCCTACGACAAGGCTGTAGTTGAGTGTTACAAGTGTCATCAGCTAGGACATATCAATATGAGTGTCCAATGGGGGAAAAGAAGGTTAACTATGTGGAGTTTAACGAGTCAGAGGAACTGCTGCTTATGGCTTATGTAGAGATGAACAAAGGTAATCGCAATAATTTATGGTTTCTTGATTCTGGTTGTAGTAACCATATGTGTGGTGATCGCTCTTTGTTTTGTGATTTGGATGAGAGTTTCAAGCATATGGTGAGGCTCGGAAATAATATGAAGATGAATGTGGTTGGGAAAGGGAATGTGAGATTATTTTTAGAGGGCACTAGTCATGTTGTAACAGAGCTTCTACATACCTGAGTTAAAAAACAATCTTCTTAGCATTGGTCAGTTGCAGGAGAAAGGATTAAGTGTTCTAATTAAATCCAACAAATGTCAAATTTACCATCCCTCAAGAGGCTTGATTATCCAAAGCGACATGACTGCGAATAAAATGTTTGTACTGCTATCCGAATCACAAGTTGCAAAAAAACTAGTGAAAAAGCAGGTATGTTTGCAAGCAACAACTTAAGACATGGTTGCGCTTTGGCACCGGAGGTATGGTCACATGGGTTACAAAGGTCTCAAAACACTACAGTTCAAAGGAATGGTGAAAGGCTTACCTGAGATCAACGAAATAGGAGCTGTGTGTACCGATTGTTTAAAAGGCAAGCAACACCGAGACTCTTTTCCTAAAAGGACTACATGGAGAGCTTCTCAGAAACTCGAACTCATTCATGCTGATGTTTGTGGGCCAATTACTCCCATCTCAAATAGTCACAAGAGGTACCTAATCTGCTTTATTGATGACTATAGTAGAAAAGCTTGGGTAAATTTTATGGTTGATAAGTCTGATACTTTTGCCTCTTTAAAGTTATTTAAAAGTTGTGTAGAAAAAGAAACAGGTCATGCTATTAAGTGTTTAAGAACAGACCGTGGTGGAGAATTTACTTCAAATGAGTTTAAAAGTTTTTGTAAGGATAATGGAATGAGAAGGCAATTAACTGCAGCATACATGTCGCAACAAAACGGCGTCGCAGAAAGAAAAAATCGGACAGTGATGAACATGGTGAGGAGTTTGTTATCTGAGAAAGGTGTTCCCAAGAGTTTCTGGCCCGAGGCAGTCAACTGGGTTTTTTATGTACTAAACAGGTGCCCCACTTTATCAGTCAAAGACATGACACCGGAAGAAGCTTGGAGCAGGGTCAAACCTTCAGTAGAGCATTTTAGGGTGTTCGAAAGCATCGCACATGCTCATGTTCCGGATGCACAAAGAACTAAGTTAGAAGATAAAAGCCGGAGCTGTGTCCTTTTGGGCGTGAGTGAAGAATCAAAGGCCTACCATCTTTATGATCCAGTTTTGAAGAAGGTAGTAGTTAGCCGAGATGTTGTTTTTGAGGAAGATAAGAAATGGAACTGGGATAAAAGTTATGAAGAGGATATTGCTCTTGATTTGGAGTGGGGTGATGATGAGGAGCTGAATGATTCAAATGAATCAGAAGACGAGAATACAAGAAGCAATGAAGATGAAGAAGAAGTTGCAGAAACTCCTGAACCTTCGTTTGTGAGATCGAGCTCAAGGATCAGAACAACTCCAGTATGGATGGAAGAATATGCTTCAGGGTGGTCCTTCTGTTAAATATTTACCGTTAAGTAGAGACATGTGCAACTCACATATTTTCTAAAAAGGATAAAATAGGCATTTCATAATAAAGAGCACATGAACTATTTCGTACTCTGCAATTTCTCTCTCCATTTTCTCTCTCTTCATCAAATCCAGAATATTAAATTTAAATTTTCATTCAATCTCCTCCTTCCAATCTCAAATCGTTTCACCATTTCCTCTCTTCCATGAAATCAAGACTTTAAACAATCAGTACAACGCGAACCAATCATTTGACCAAGGCCCTATCCTTTCATAGCGATTTTTGAATATGTTGATTTCTCAAGCTTGAGCCAACAATTAATCGAAAATGAGAGACGAAGATAGAGAAAGAGACAGAAGAGGAAGAAAGAGGAGCTACAAAATCTATTCGATCGGAGGTTTAGATCCTTGATTTCATCTTAAATCTGTTCGAGCCAACAAGTAATTTGAAATCCTTTATTTCATCTACTTCAATTTGAGTGACAGAGAGAGATGAGTATGGTGGTGGTGGTAGTTGAGGGAGGAGGCGGAGTTGGTGTTGAAAGAGAGGACGACGGCGACGGTGGAATTTGGGAAGGCGGCGGATTTAGGGAGGGGGAATGCGCGGTCACCGGAGTTAGGGAGGTAAGTGGGTGGCGATAGTGGTGGCTATGGAGAATGGAGATTGAATATGGCGGGTTTGTTCAAGTGGGTTTATTTAAGTGGGTTTGTTCAAGAAATTCAAGTGCAAAATGTTTCAATTTTTGTTCTTTAAATCAATTAGTACTCATTCTTGAAATGGGTTTTGAATCGATTGGTTGAATCAAACTTGATTTGATAATGGTGGTTACCTCCTCCATTTCTAACTTTAGTGTAAGTTTTTCTAGAGAGAGAATGAATGAATTGGGTTTGATTTGAAATTTGAATTTTGGGTTCTCTTGTAAATCTGGAAATTCGGCCAAGAAAGTCTATCTCTTTTGCTTTGTAATTGCAGCAGCTTTCCCCAGTGAAAAAGAAGAGATAGAGTGACTTGACTTTACATTAATTTTTGCCTGTGATTCCATAATCTTCACTTTTGAAAGCATAAGTCTTAGAAGATTTCGGTCTTTTCATTCACTGACTCAGGGGAAGATAATGGAAATGTGTAAAAATTAGATTTAGGTAATTACAATAATACCCTCCCATACTTTCAAAAAATAAAAATAATTAAGGGTATTTTTGTCTATTCAAAACAAAAGAATGCGTGGACAATTTTACCCCTGAGCAAACTCTCTGATGAAGATGTTGAAGTTAACTAGGCTTGCTTCATCAAAACTAATCCAACAAGCTATGAGGAAGCAGCAGCTAATGCAAAATGGAGAGAGGCTATGGATTCAGAGATAAAAGCCATTGAAAAAAAATGATACATAGTACCTAACGGAGCTACCAGCAGGTGCTAAAAAGATTGGGATTAAATGGGTTTACAAGACGAAGCTTAATGAAAACGGTGAGGTAGAAAGATATAAAGCCCGTTTGGTCGCCAAGGGCTACGCACAGGAGTACGGGGTTCACTATGAAGAAGTGTATGCACTTGTATCACGTATGGATATTGTTCGGATGTTTCTTGCTTTGGCTGCACAAAAAGGCTGGTATGTTTATCAACTTGATGTTAAATCAGCCTTTCTTCATGGGAACTTGATAGAAGATATTTATGTCGATCAACCAAGAGGTTATGAAGTGAAAGATGAAATGCACAAGGTGTACAAGCTTAACAAAGCATTGTATGGACTTAAGCAGGCGCCAAGGGCATGGTTTAACCGCATTGAAGCTTATTTTTTGAGAGAAGGGTTTGAGAAATGTGAAAGTGAACAAACACTTTTTACCAAGGTCAACAAACAAGGTAAACGTTTGGTTATTAGCCTTTATGTTGATGACTTGATTTATGCTGGAGATGATGAGAATATGGTCATTGAGTTTAAAAAATCAATGAGGAATGAATTTGACATGTCAGACCTCGATAAAATGAGGTTTTTTCTTGGGATTGAAGTCTTACAGCTTAGTGAAGGAATTTTTATTAATCAGAAGAAATATGTGCTGGAAGTTTTAAAGAAGTTTGGAATGGAACAATGCAACTCTGTTCAAAATCCAATTGTTCCAGGTTTCAAGATTGGTCGAGAAGGTAATGGAGTGGCGGTAGATGGCTCTTATTACAGACAATTGATGGGTAGCATGATGTATATAACAGCCACGAGGCCGGATATTATGTATGCAGTCAGTTTGATTAGTAGATACATGTTAAAACCAACGGAGCTTCATCTTTTGGCTGCCAAGAGAATTCTACGTTATCTACAAGGAATTTCTGGTTTTGGATTGTTCTATAAGAAAGATGGGTATAAGGAACTAATTGGATTCACTGATAGTGATTACGCTGGTGATCTGAAAGATAGGAAAAACACCTCGGGTTATGTTTTTATTTTAAGCTCAGCTGCAATAGCCTGGTCCTCACGCAAGCAGCCAATCGTTGCCTTAAGCACAACTGAAGCAGAGTATGTGGCTGCTGCCGGATGTTCAACTCAAGCAGTATGGATGAAGAGGGTGCTGAAAAAGCTGGGGTATGAAGGAAATGAAAGCACTGTCATTTTTGTGACAATAGTTCAACCATTAAGCTAGTCAAGAATCCTATTTTACATGGCAGAAACAAACATATTCAGGTGCGATTTCATTTCTTACGTAACCTTGCAAAGGATGGAGTTGTGGATTTCAGACACTGTGGTACACATGATCAAGTGGCTGATGTGCTAACCAAGCCACTGAAATTGGAGTCTTTTCAAAGGATGAGAGAGCAGCTTGGAGTTTGTGATGCAGCTGTGATAAACTAGCTGTTTAGTTAAGGAGAGGGAATGAAGTGGTCATAGTTTGTTTTATTTGGTAGAATAAGAAGTCCTATTCTTCAGGTAGTTACTGTTATGATTACTTTTGATTTAGTCTTAGTTTGTTCCATGATTCTAGGCCAAAAATGTGATTTGTTATTTTCTCTTTATGATATGTAAGGCTATATAAAAGCCAGTTGAAGGTTCCATAAATGATAAGTGGATTCTCATAATTGTTGGCTCCTTATATTGTTTCTGTGAACATACTCTTACACTAACAAAGCTTTCTCTCTCTGAACAATGGCAAACGAATTGACTGTTGTCGGCGTTGGCAGTGGAGGAGTGAGAAAGTGGGTCGTTGTTGTTTTCGTGTTCAGGATTATGAGGTGGATGGTGGCGGTGGAGGTGGTGACGGAAAGATTTGTGGTGGTGGCAGGCAGAGGTGGAACGGTGTTGGTGATGGGGGTTTCTAGGATAACCTACAGATGAAATTGAAAGGATTAAGTTAATTTACAGAGATTTGTGGAGGATTGAGGAGCTTACCATGGTTGCTGCTACTGCCGCCGACGAAAAATAGGAGGAGTTAGGTAAGAAGAGAGAGAGAGGGCAAACCTGTAATTGTCAGCAAATCAAGAGATAAAAGAATTTCAGAATAAACTTAGTTATTCTACTCATCCCCTAATTTACAATATAAGGCAAACCTTTAATTAGCAGCAAATCAATACTAAACCCAGTAATTGACAAGAGACTCGATTACACTCCGTCAGTAGATGAGTAGTGAAATAGGTGGTTCACATGTAAAGATGGAGTGAAATGGGTGTTCAGTGTTGTTAGCTAGTATCTATTTTTTTGCCAAAAAAATTATAATGCTTTATCTTCTTATTTAAGTAATTTTCATCTACCTATCTCGTTTATAGATTAATCCAGATGAATTCAGTAAAGTTGATTTCAAAAATCTTAAAGAGAACTGGAAAGATCTGGGTAGGTAGCAATAGCTAATAGGTTAGAGGAAGTAAAGTTAAGATTAAAAAGTCAGAGAAAGAAAGCCATAATTCTTTTTCAAGCAGGTAAAGTTTTTGCATTTTTGTCTGACGTGGCAAAGCCACGTCATTTTTGTGGATGGTTCTATGGACAATTTCGGTGAATCTAGCATTTTTCCTAACATAATTGTCCACATGTAATCCTAATCAATATTAAATAAGGGCAATTTTGTCTTTTAAATTAAAATTTAACTCTATAATTGATGATCGTCAGTTGAGGGATTAGCTGATAGCCCAAATATTTAGTTCAAAAACTAAATTAGGAAATGTCAAAGTTCAAGAACCTAGATAGGAAATACTAGAAAGTTCAGGGACCAAATTATGTATTAATCCTTAAAAGTTTCAAAAGCCTAATACTTAAGGATATGTAAGCAGCACTGGAGTTGCTTATAATTATAAAAATATTTAATTATAGTCAACATGTTTAGATCAATATGGAGGATAAAGTAGAATTTTTTTTAGAGATTGTAAGCATAATTTTTTAAAGTACTCTTTAAATGAAAATTTAAAAATAGAATAGTAGATTATTTACCTAGAACAGAGGTCATAAATTGGAGGTATGATTATGATTACGAGCTCGAGTGTGTGCTATTTTACAAGTTTTAATGTAAATATCGTTAGATAAAATTTAATTATATTCTACACTGCAGATCAAATTTGTCATTTTCTTAATAATGACATAGACATTTTAAATTATGATTAATTTAATAATATTTAACCATCCAACGGGATTAATACCAAAATTTATAATAATACCACAAATTTGATTCAATAATATTATTTGCCTATTGATTAATTAAGTAAATTAGGGTATTTTATTTTGGGGTTGGCAGTAAAGTTAGCCAACTTTATCTATTAAGCACGTTGGTTAGTTTGAAGATAGAGGCAAGTAGGTAAATAAATATCATCAACTACTTGCATGATTAGTGGAGAATCAAAATTTGGATTTTTTTTTATTTATTTAAAGATTACATGCACAAAGATACTCCAATGTAATTACCGTTGTCAAGCAAAGATTCAAACGAATAATACTCTAGCTTTCAAAACACAACATTTTCTTATAAATGTGTTTAAAATATCATTTCAAAATGTAATTTTTTTCTATCAGAGTTTTAAAACCTGTGTTTTGTGAAAAAGCTGATGATAATGTCAAGTTTTGCACTGTGGTCTTGATGAGAAAATGATCCTGTAAAATAGTTAGTAACTGGTTTTAAAACAAATAATAGAGTTATTATGTAGGGGATCCCTACAAAGTCACTCCGGTGTGAGAATTAACACTGTATATCAGAGGAGTGTAATTGCGCATACCTTGTTTTGTCTCTGATGATACTGTTTATAAGAGAGTAGGCAGCATCCTAATATAATTTCGGAACGTGATAGATGCGATCCATCCCGCAGTTTACGGGTTAAGATAACATATACGTTTTGGACTTATCGGTAAATCAGAGATACTTTCGTGATATACTAAGAGATAGTTACGTGTTATATTACATGTACCGAAAATACCAGCTAGGCTAAACGGCCAGCCCTGGGTGGCCTTCCTCCAAAACAACGGGGCTAGTGTAATGGTTGGGTGGCCCGCGCTTCTAGCAAATAAGGTGGCGAATCTTTGTTTCTTGGGTTAATCACACCATTAATCCTTTGACTATGAACTTTTTTACGATTAGTTCCTTAAATTTTTTTCTTTAAATTTCAGTCCCTAAAGTACCAAAATTAGACACGTTTAGTCCTTTTGTGGATGTCGTTAGAATTAATCCGTTAGGTCAGTCATGTATCTGACACGTGACTCTAGTTAAGGGCTTTTATGAAATTTCATATGCATGATTATTTAAAAAAAAAAAAAAAAGGGAAAAAAGAAGAAGAGCTCCACAGCAGCAGCAACAGCAACGCAGCAACAGCTGTCCCAGTGGAGCAAGTGTTTCGTTCTTGGCTTAGGATATCAGTCCTAGTGCTTCGCTTCAAAAGCAGGCCATCAGTGTTGTCCTTGTCAGAGAGGAATCAACACAACAGCAGCAACGCAGCAGAGTATTATGAATCCTTCAATCTTAAAATCAGAACAAAATCCCTCTCTCTCTTGGACATTAACGAGCCATAAGAAGATGAATCCTTCAATCTAGATCACAAATTTCATTTCACAAACTCGAAATCAGAAGCGATTCAACAATGGTTACCTCAGCTTTTCTCTCTCCATTAACTCAATTCATATCTACCCCAAAATTGAATATTCTTATAGGATTAGTATGAGTATTATGGAAATTGACAAGGGGAAAATGGAAAAAAAGTTAATAGCAACAGTGATTAGGGATTTGACGAAATCTTCGAATTTAGAGCAGAGCCAAGTTCGGTAAATGAAATGGTGGTCGTTTTTGTCGTTGGATTTGGAGGTGGAAGGCTTAGTGTGCGTTTCTCTCTCTTTTTTTGCTTCTTTGCTACAACGGACGCCATTGTTGCTTTGGAGTTTGCGCTTGGCTGACGAATGAACTAAAAAAGATTTCCTGTAAATAATGGCCGGCGACTAGTAAGGAACGACGAAAGCAGAAGAAAGAAGACGACGGAGGCAAAGTGATGAAGTTAGTAAAGGGGTATATGCAATTCCATTGTACTTTGCCTTGACAAAGAAGAGTATGTTAATCAAATTGATATTAGGCCAAAATATGAATTAACCCCCAAGGTTTTTACCAAATTTCAAAGTGCACCCCCACATAAGGTTTGCCCTAGAAACCCGTCTGATGTTGCCAATTTTCCCAGTTAGCCCCCTGGCCGTGATGACCGTTAGAAAACTAACGAAAATTCATCACGTGCCTTGCACGAGGGGGGGGGGGAATTGGGTCTTTTCATCATATATACAGAATACTAACTAAAGGGGGTCAAAGTGTCAAAAAAATTACTTAAATTAAATTTTCCTTCAACCCCTTCTTCTTCTCCGGTGGCTACTTCCCCCTTAAATCAACAATCCCTTCTCCGGTGGCTACTTCCCCCTTAAATTTTCCATCAACGTAATCGCCTCCGCGGCCGTCCTCATCTCTCCCTCTTCGCCGTCTTCATCTCTCCCTCTTGGTCGGATAG
Source organism: Platycodon grandiflorus (assembly GCA_016624345.1). Classification (NCBI taxonomy): domain Eukaryota; kingdom Viridiplantae; phylum Streptophyta; class Magnoliopsida; order Asterales; family Campanulaceae; genus Platycodon; species Platycodon grandiflorus. Next base: position 54,599,325 of record CM028364.1, read on the forward strand.
TCAATGTAATCGGCAAATCGGCGGTGCTCCGATGCGAACGTGGACCGATGCTCTCACTTTGAGATCTAGAATGCTTGTCCCGAGGAAGAAGTTCGCTGCAGCTGTCGTCGACGAGGAGAGAGAGAGAGAGAGAGAGAGAGAGAGAGAGAGAGAGAGAGAGAGAGAGAGAGAGATCAAACCCAGAAATCAACCCCAACCCAATTTCAAACCCATAAATTAACCCCAATTTCAAACCCAGAAATCAACCCCAACCCATTTTAAAACAACGAGAGACACATGCTTGAAACTCCAAATACCCAACAACAAATCCGAACCCATCTTCGTCAAAGTCACCTGGTTCCCACTCGTTTCCATCTCTCCATTTCCGACGGCAATACGGCATCCATGCCTGGACCTGCAACGATAGTTTTTCCATCTTTCAATCTTCGTCAAAATTTTCGAAGACAACGACTGAGTTTCATCTGGTGCAGTACAGCTTTATCTTGATGAGCTCGATTCAGTATGGACACAACAGTTCAAGAATTTCGATTACATAGAGATTGCTGGTGGCAAATGGTTTCTAAAGACCGCAGTCTACTATGAAAATAACACCATTGTGGGATGTCATAATTGTGTGTTAGTGTGTGAAATTTGATGATTTGAGTGAATATTGATGATGGGTTTTTGATATTTGCGTTATAATTCAATTGGTGTTGGTGATGTACAATGTGCCGGCAGGGCTGTGCAGGAAGGCTTTGAACGGAAGAGACGTCGCCGGCTTATGAAGAAGGGATTGTTGATTTAAGGGGGAAGTAGCCACCGGAGAAGAAGAAGGGGTTGAAGGAAAATTTAATTTAAGTAATTTTTTGACACTTTGACCCCATTTAGTTAGTATTCTGTATATATGATGAAAAGACCCAATTGCCCCCCTCGTGCAAGGCACGTGATGAATTCTCGTTAGTTTTCTAATGGTCATCACGGCCAGGGGGCTAACTGGGAAAATTGGCAACATCAGACGGGTTTCTAGGGCAAACCTTATGTGGGGGTGCACTTTGGGATTTGGTGGAAACCTTGGGGGTTAATTCATATTTTGGCCTTGATATTACCTCTATTTTATGCAAAGAATCCAATTTTTTTAAAAAAAATTTAATATGTGACCAAATTAAATTAAAATTATATATATTTTATTTATGTTTTAGGAAGTAAAATTTTATTAATTAAAAACTACTTTAACAATACTATATATTACAACTTTTATAACTTTGTAAAAACAAATAAATTTATGTAAATTATCGGTCAAATTTTAATTAAGTTGACTCAAAAAAATCAAAAGTAGACTCTTTGCATGGAACGGAGGGAGTAAATAATTTAGAGTAGTGATTGGGGTTTTAAATTTTTTGCACAACATTTTCGTCCAAATTTAGGTGGTAAATAGTACTCTCTCCGTTCCAAGCAAAGAATCCATTTTCTTTTTTTAGAAGTCAACATGTGACTAAATCGAATCAAAATTTCATATACTTTACTTATGTTTTAGGAAATAAAATTTTATTAATTAAAAACTATCTTACAAATACTATGTATTATAACTTTCATAACTTTGTAAAAATCATTAAATTTATATTAATTATCGATCAAACTTTAACTAAGTTGACCGAAAAAAGTCAAAAGATGACTTGCCCGGAACGGAGGGAGTATGTTATTGGTTAAATATTACATGATTTAGCATGTGATTTTGTTCTTTAACCATTACATGTTTGACAACTAGATATGTAAAAGAAGTTTATATCAAAATATTTGTATTCCTATCCATTTATCAATAACTTATGGGCATGTCCCCTTTTGCAGTTTATTGGTTAAATACGTGATTTTAAACTTTCTCTCTTTTTGGTTCTACCAGGCTTATCTATATCTTTTTTTTCCTCAAACATTACTGAGAAAAAAAATTCAAAATTTAAGCACTAAATTGTGAAGTCAAACACGTCCAATGTTCTACATAGATGGGCTGAAAGTCAATGGTCTGTTCTCTTTAGCAATTTTAATGACTTTTGTGATTTTGCAGTATTTTTTTTCCCCTATCATCTTTTATCTATCTCTTTTTTTTTTTTTTTTCAATCATTGAAAATAAACACCAAAAAAGTAAAAAAAGGAAAAAGAAAAAAAGAAAACAGATTTGGGTACCATGGCACAATTGTAAAATAAAAATAGACAGACAGTAATAACGGAAAGGAAGCATGAGGTCCATGACACAGAATTCAAGCAGAAGCTGAGGTTGAGGATTGGCTTTTAATTCCATGAATGCCATGATTTAAATTTGACAAAGAAAAGTAACCGCTCAATTTCAGTCCCCTCCAACTGAAAAAGAAAAAAGAAAAAAGAAAAAAGAAAAAGAAAAAGAAAATAGAGAATACTTTAGATTATATTTTTTTGTCCAAAGTTAAAACGGCTAGATTGGAGAGCCGCATGGCCATTGGTGGGTTGTGGGTTGCGTGGGGCGGGGCGGCGGCCTTTACCACTCGCTTTCACTGTTTTATTTAGGTCCTTTTGATTGTTACTGTTGTGACCGTAAGTAGGGGCAGAGCAAGTAGCAATTTCTTTCTTATTTTCTTCACTAGCCCTTTTAATATGTTTATTATTATACAAAATTTATAAGATTAATCATTTTAAACACAATAAAGTAGCTTAATTTTTAATGATTCATCGAATCGATAACAATAATAATAATAAATAACCAGTTCCGTTCAAAAAAAAAAACTAGTTAGTACACGTGTTTACACATGCATAATTTTATTAAATAAAATATTTGCCAATGTAAACATTTATATATATATATATATCAGAATAAAATAGATGAATAATTTTGAAAATAATAGTAAAAGTCGTATTCAAAAAATAAATAATTATGGTATAAATATATACAAATTAATAATGAAACGTTGTAGGTTGTAAGCGAAAGTCAAAATATTGAAAAGATAAAATTTTATAGACAACTTTAAAAATAGTGAGATAAAAGACCAAAATCAATGGAGAAAGAAAGTAAGAATCATGTAGAAACTGAATGGTGCTTATTTTAAGCGAAAAAAAAAAATAATCTAATACTGTCACATAGTAATAGTTGTAATTTTTACTTTAATAATAGATAATAGATGTAAACTTTTCTCGAGTTACCCAATTGAGTTACCCAATAGTGTTTCTATCCTCCTAATTGGCATTCTTTCGATTAACATCAACTATCTCTTATTCCCTTTCCCAAATCTCTCCTACCTCCTCGCCATCATCCTCCATTGTCAACAACCTTTCCCAGCACTTCTCTCACACCCTCTTCGCTATCCCAAACTCCTCACTCCGCTCCTTCTGCCTCACCCACCGTTCCTCCTCCTCCTCCTCCAACCTCGCTAATCTCCTCCGCTACGACGCCTTTTTAGAATACTCCTCTATTTTTGAGAAAGAAATTGGATGAATAAACTCATATCAAATAAACTCGAGGAATGAGTCGTATAGGCACACAATAACTCGAATCACATTTGTCAAAACTGCGTTGCCGTGGACTTTAATGAGCGCCATTGATTGTGTGGATTGGCCGAATCTGGAACACGGTACCTAATACCATTTTCATTCCCCAATTCCATTTCATTTTTCATACCAGCCCCATTTCCTCATCGAGGAATTAGTTTCTATTCCATATCCATTTCTCATGGGTTACAATTAATATAAAAATACTCATGGAGAATTGTTTAAGTTTCATTCAACTATTAAACATCTAATAGTAAATAGACAATATTTATATTTAGATAGACATCATCTAACGATTAATGTTAATAATATACTCAAGAAATGAATTTTTAGAGAACAAAACATTTAATTAAGTTCAAAAGATTTGACAAATAGACGATATTATTATAAACAACCCCATCATAATCAAGTTCATGAAAACTAAAAGGTCTAAATAATTCACTGCTTAGGTAGTTGTGTATATTAAAAATACACCACGAGTTATAAGCATAAGAATGCCATCAATAGTCAATCTTCGTAGTCTAAAATAAAAACAAATTTAAATCTTTAAGACAAACTCGAAACATTCAAGTCAATCATTAGTCTTTCAATTTTCAAAACCCTTAATCTTCAAGAATGAAATGTTAGAGTTACATACTTAAAAATATAGCTTGGTTAATTTGGTAAATATTAGTACATTAGAAGTAAATTATATCGACTAATGTACGGGAAGGGGCGAGGAATGGTGCGGGGCACTAATAATATCATATCCGATCAATTTTCCATTTTTTGATTTGACCATTCCCTATTAACCGTCTAATATTCAGCTAAATAAATTAATAACCGTTGATTTCGGTTCAAAATAATCATCTTAGGTGCCGCTAACACAACTCATTCCTAGGGGACACTGTGTGTCTTTTTCTTTTTTCTTTTTGTGGATTCACCGAGCGTCACGGGCCACCTTTCATGCTTAACAATGTCCATTGATTGTGGTCGTGACAAGCTGACGCACGTTGCAACATGTGTACATATGTCGATACATTTAAGACATAGGACGTCATAAGCGGCCGCGGGATACCAATACCGGAAGACAGCAGTGTTGGTTTTGATACTAGACGATGTGCGTTGATGTGGGGAAGGCTTGGGTTTTAATGTCAATAGACTCAATACAATATTAGGCATGGCGGCCGCTGGTTGATCGCATGGGACAGCTTGACAGGGCATTAGCAAGGCCCTTGGGCGCAACTGGCGGGGTGCTTGGCGTAGTCAGCTAGGCGCGCCTTGGCAAGGCCAACGTTGGGTTGGAGGCCATAAGCACGCACGCACACCGCAGCAGCGCATAGAAGCAACGGACAGTGCGCTCATGCATAACAAGCAGGCTTGGCCGCATGGCAGGGTGCAAGGGAAATTCGAGAAGCTACCCTTCGGTTTTTTGGGCCAAAACCTTGCAACAGTTTGGCCTGATTGGCATGATTCAAAATGTCACGGGCATCATTATACATAGGCTACGAATGTAGTACGATTGTAGAGGCATATGTAACGTTCATTCCCATTTTCTAGTTTTTGGCCTAATTAGCATATGTAGGGGGTACATGTTTGGTGCTTGTGAGCTGTGACTCTATATATACCCAGTGTTGCCTTACACACTCTCTTTAGTTTTGAGCTAGCTCGTGTTGAGTTAGCTATTTGTGATTTCCCTTGTTGCCACCAAATGTACATACTTGCTATCTATGAAATGCTTTTGTTGCCTTAGTTGTTGGCTAGTTTTTGATTGATCGTTGTCTTGGGATCATTGCATAAAAGGTACTCGTTTACTTGTCGCGAGTGTGTGTTAGAGCCCGTTTGGTATAGCGTTTTCAAAACGCAGTGTTTTAAAAACGCAGCGTTTCTAAAACGCAGATTATTTAAAACGCGGCTTTTTTCTTTATAAATGCGTTTGGGATATTATGTCAAAACGCAGCTTTTTATTCCCTCTGCGTTTTAAAACTGCGTTTTGGGAAAAAGCTAGGAATTCTAGCGTTTTAAAACGCAGCTGCGTTTTGAAAACGCAGCGTTTTCTACCGCAGCATTGAAACGCTAAGTTAAGGAATAAGCTGCGTTTTAACCCTGCGTTTTGGCCAAAACGCACGAACAAACGGGCTCTTAGTAATGTTCGTCGGGCATCACACACACATGTTGTGAGCCTCTCGTGCCCACGATAGGCCATCGTCTAACATTGGGCTTGTCCATTTGGTACTTCATCTATTTTACTACAAGAGTGAGTTACAAAACGTTGATGATCAGATCTAAAAAACACATTTTTATACTGATCGCAGTCAACTTGTATTTGTCACTATTTGAACTAAAGTTGGGGGAATTCCACTCCCCAACTGCAAAACACACACCGTCAAACGAGCATGCATGCAAGCAACTACAATGTTTCTGCACACAATTCCACTCCTCAAACCTTCATCTGCACTGAAATACACCAGCATCACCATTCTTCAACGTCTTACTCTTTACTCTACGAATTCTAAGCCATCACAACCACCGCAGCAACAAAAAGAACAACTTGAAAGACTCAACCAACTAGAAGAGAGCGTAACCAACCGATCGTACTGGACCCGAAAGATTCACAAACTCTGCGCCTTCGATCGTAATGTCGACGAAGCGCTCCGCCTCCTCGATCATCTCCGTCTCCACGGTTACTACCCTGACTCTCTCAACCTCAGCAGCATCATTCACGCTCTATGCGATTTCAACCGCTTCTCTGAAGCTCGCCATCGCTTCGTCGCTTCACTCGCTTCGAGTTGCATCCCTGATGAGCGCACTTGCAATGTCCTCATCGCCCGGCTTCTCGATTCGCGAACCCCTCGTGACACGTTACATGTCTTTCACCGTTTGGTTGCGGCAAAGCCTGATTTCGTCCCTTCTTTGATTAATTATAACCGTTTAATTGACCAATTTTGTTCTTTTGGTAGACCCGTTGAAGCCCATAAGTTGTTCTTTGATATGAAAAATAAGGGGCATTGTCCGAACACAGTTTCGTACACTACCCTCATTAATGGTTATTGTAAAATCGGCGACGTGGGTGTTGCCCAGAAACTGTTCGATGAAATGCTTGACTGTGGAGTGAGGCACAATTCGCTTACCTACAGCGTTTTTATTCGTGGGGTTTTAAGGAAAAGGGATGTTGAGCATGGGAAGGCGCTGATGAGAAAGTTGTGGGAAGTGATGAGAAATGAAGAGGATCCTTCTGTGAATAATGCTGCTTTTGCGAATTTGATTGATTCTTTATGTCGAGAAGGGTTCTTTCGTGAAGTTTTCGATATCTCAGAAGATATGCCTCAGGGGAAGAGTGTGTGTGAAGTGTTTGCTTATGGGCAGATGATTGATTCACTATGTAGGTTCGGAAGGCACCATGGGGCCTCAAGGATTGTTTATATTATGAGGAAGCAGGGTAGCAACCCGAGTCTAGTTTCGTACAACACTATTGTGCACGGGCTTAGCAAGAATGGAGGGTATATGAGGGCTTACCAGCTCTTGGAAGAGGGAATAGAATTTGGGTACTCGCCTTCAGAGTTTACTTACAAGGTTTTGATAGAAGGTCTTTGCCAGGAATCTGATCTTGGCAAGGCCAAGAAACTTCTTGATATCATGCTGAAGAATAAGGAACCAGTGGATACCTCTAGAATTTACAATATCTATTTAGGAGCTCTTAGTCATATGAATAACCCAACTGAGCTCTTAAATGTACTTGTAGTTATGTTTCAGAACCAATGCCAGCCTGATATAATTACTCTTAACACAGTTATTCATGGGTTTTGCAAGGTAGGGAGAGTTGAAGAGGCTTTAAAGGTGGTAAATGATATGATGATGGGGAAGTTTTGTGCACCTGATGCTGTAACCCTCACTACAGTTATTTCTGGCTTGTTCAATGTTGGAAAGACACAAGAAGCTCTTGACATTTTGCGCAATGTTATGCCCGGAAATGGCTTTCGACCAGGTGTTGTGACTTATAATGCTGTTCTTCGTGGCTTGTTTAAATGTAATCTTGGAAATGAAGCAATGGAGATGTTTAAAACCATGGTCAGTGGTGGTGTGATTGCCGACTGTACTACTTATGCTATCATAATTGATGGATTATGCATGTCTAACCGAATAGATGATGCAAAGAAGTTTTGGGATGATATTATTTGGCCCTCACAGATTCATGACAACTTTGTCTATTCTGTACTCCTTAAAGGACTTTGCCGCTCAGGCCAACTTATCGAGGCTTGTGATTTTCTATATGAATTGGTGGATTGTGGTGTTAAGCCAAATATCGTGAGCTATAATATTGTAATTGAAGGTGCTTGTAAAGTAGGTTTGAAGAAAGAAGCATACCAAATTGTCGGAGAAATGAGAAAGAATGGGCTGGTTCCTGATGCTGTCACTTGGAGAATTGTTGATAAATTGCACCGAAATGTGAGAGAACAATGTTGTCATGGGGATGCAACAGTGCAGTCCAAAGAGACCTTACAGGGGTTGAACATGTAAGGGAAGTTTAATATGTTGAATGACCTTATTTTCTTGATCAAACTCAAGAAAAAAGGGGACTGAAAATGAATCCTAATGGTGGATTATCCAAATTCAGCATGATGGGGACTGCGGCTTATTGATGAAATACTGTCAGAGGTGATTGATGGTGGGATCGGGCATTATAAGATTTTGGTAAAATGTTCTGAATTGAATTGATGCCTCATGATCAGGTAGAGGGTCCCTAATCATTTTAAGAAAAGAAGCTCAAGAGGAGTAGGTGTAATCTCTCTCATAAAACAGTACTGCATACTTTACTGATAGATTTCCAAAGCAAAAACAGTTGAGTTGCTAGTCCCAGGGAATAGAACACAAAAGAGATACAAAAAGTATATTTTTTTCTTTTGGGGATTTTTAATTTTGGTTAGTACTTAGACAAGGGATGGAGAATTGGGAAAGATGAGCTCCTTACTGAGCTGTCTCTTGCTTATTTCGGTGAAGGTAGGAGCTAGTTATGAACCCATATCTAAATGTCAGTACTCAGTAGTATAACCAGAATTCATCTTGGTCATCTGCTTGTGATCATTTTGTGTCTCAGATTCTCAAGTTATCATATTAAATTTTGCAGGGGCAATGTATCGAGTCAGATTGTCAAATAACAATTATGAGAAAGCGTTGCACACATAACCTCGCCTTCACATTTTGTTAGATAGAACAAAACAACACGCATTGTAACGGGGTTTCTTTGAGGCGTCTTCACATTTCAATTTCTTCTCTATATTGATCCTTCTGCTGTTGTTTGTTGTACTTCAATCCTTCTTCTGCCGTCTACACAGGCAAGCAAAATGGCAGTGCAGAGCCTGATGAATAATGAAAATGTTGCTTCTTTCTCTGTTGTTGGTTTCTGAAGGAATTCGCAAATTCGTACCCTAGAGCAAAGCGGAAGACTTTCGGCTTATGCTACGAACTCACGAACACCACGAACAATTAATCTGCAATTCTTTCTCGTCGAATTGATATCACGTAGGACGAATATCAATTACAATTCCACGCCGCAAATCCAAGTCTCTCGATGGTTAGACTTAGAGAGAGTATTTTGGTGAGATGTAATTTCTTGAGAGAGGAAAAATATTGCACGTAGTGTATTTTTCCCTTTGGTGGCTTGCCCTATTTATATTATTCCCACAAGAAACCTATTTCTTGTAGGATAGGTAAAGTCAATCCCAAATTCCGTTGGATTAGGATACTACTTACCAAACATAATATAACTAGGGCTTTATGGGTGGATACGTTGAATTGAGCCACAAGCCCGTTTCCCAACATCTCCCACTCGCACATATGGGCTCACCTCTCTCACTACGTAACATCATCAAAACCCGTTAAACACTATCTCTTCGTACTGGAAGTGAGGCGTGCGACCTGACAAGAAAGATAAAGGGTAGGAGCGCTATACCAAATCACCATCTGACCAGCATAGAACTTCCTTGTTAGTAAAGACCTCGTCTATGCCCCAGACCGTATATATACACCAATTCAAGCATCCTTAATCCCTCGATCGCAGTGCTTAAACCTCAATATGTTTATGTGTGACGCCCCGACCCGGATTTTCATACAAAATCCTAATGTCGGGATGCCATAACAACTTAACAAGACATAACCAAACACATAAACACATGGTTTAACATAAGTGTAAATGATCTTTAGCGATATAATTGCCGGAAAACAACTAATACCAACCACGAGTTTACAACTCAGGAAGAAAACAACTATAACAACATCATCGGCCACAACATGCCGGAACAACAAAATAAACCACGAGTCACGACATGCTTGGAAACACAACTGGAATAATAACCAAATGTACACAAGCGCGACATCCATGTCGGCTACCAAAAGAATAATACAAACCAAGTATGATTCTACCCAAAAGTAAAGTCTAAATAACTTTACACAACCATCGTATCTCACCAAAAGAAAATATATCTAAAACTGTACAAACCAAATGTACACTACAAGGACAACCTGCTATCTAGCCCCGTTCTCACCGACCTCACCGGGAGCTGTCTGGCTGGTTTGGATTTAAGGAAAACAATTAAACACAACGGGGTGAGTCATAATGACACAGTAAGTTACTAAATGCAACTACATGACATAGCATAATGCTCATCTGTAATCAAAATCAAGTGATAGCATTTCTATACATCACAACTTAAACATGAAATATCATCAACGATATACAACTCATGTTAAACACATAGCACTTTGATGTTCACATAAGTACTTATAAAGTAAATCACATAACAAATTATATTGTTTCTCTTTATTCTTCTTTGCATTGCTACTGCAATACACAAAATAAACAACGTGTATCGATACTCGTCTATGATGTATCGACATCCCCGAACCTGCCGGGTCTCCCCGAAAATCTGTCGGATCTTAGCAACCAAAGTCATACGTATTGCTATAACAGAGGGGCTACCTCCCACCTGTGGCCAACAGGTGAGCTGTGTATGCATACCGGTACGGCGACTTATAGCGATTCCAAACATTGATTTGTCAAGGCTATATGTCGTCCCACCATAACTCGTTAACACAAATGCCAGCTGGACTCAATGCAATGCACAAAATGGTATCTACTCTTCTTATGCAAATTAACCCCTAAGTTCAAAAGTAGTGAACTTGGTAATTGTCAAGTAATCTATTTTACTCAATAACATGCTATCATCAAGCACATACTTTCCAAGTTTATACAATTACATAGAGCTATCTACAAGTCTCTATTCCACAACATCAATTGTTCAATTCAACCAACTTGTTTGAGGGTTCATAATTCTACTCAAACCAACTTAGATTTCCGTAGGGATTTAACAACATTTTTGGTGTATATTGTTCAACCAAACTCTATCTCCAAAGTTCATTAGCATAATTGTTCACTTTGGGTATAATTGCTATATACAACTTTCTTCCAACTACAGTCTTTGTTCTTCTCTTAGTACAATTCTAAGTTCAATAATGAGTAATCAACCCAACCAAATGTCTCATACCAAGTTCATCATCACAATCAAGACTTCACACATCCATGTAACATTTAGACATGTATAACACATCTTTAACAAAGCTAGCAAGTCTATAAAATCACTAGCATGGTTTTGAAGCTTTAAGCATAAAAAAGGGGAAATAGTAACTTACCTTAAATAGACAAATCCAACCACTAAAAAGAGAATCAAAGCCTTCAAAGTAGTTTTTCGATAGTCCTAAGCAACACTTGGGTGGTCTTGCATGGAAGATCCAATGGTTGGATGGGAAGATGTGATCTACATACACTAATCTCATTCTCAATCTCCCACACAAGCTCTCTAGGTTTCCATGGAAGAAAATATGAGAAATGAAGTGTATTGGTGTCTCTTGCATGGTTGAGAGTAACTTAAGGCTGGTCAATAAGGTCAACCAAGGTACAACACAATCAGCCAAGGGTTCAAGGGTCAAAAGCCAACAATTACAAAACAAGTCCATGTGCTGTCCGTACACTCACATGGCCGTGCCAACTTACACGGCCAAATCTGAAGTTTCTGTCCACTCTTGCACGGCCATGCCATATAAAGGTGCACGGTCGTGCCAAGCCTAACAGTTCAATCCCAACTTTCTGTCTATTCTCGCACGGCCATGCCATATAAAGGCGCACTGTCGTGCCAAGCTTATCAGTTTAATCCAATTCTATTTTACTCTATTTCTTAGGCAAATATCACAAGTATACAAGGCTAAATACTCAACAAGCTACACAATCAAACTCCTATTACTAACATGTCATTTCTACTCATGCTAATAAACATATACTTACACAATTAACACATTGGGAGAGCTAGGGTATCACATTATGTGCTCAAGATCAATCTTTTGAACCGTATGTTCAATATGATCGCCCGGGCATTAAGACGCAAAACAGAGATGTATAATATATTATCTTCCTTAGACCCTCATGCTAATCTCCCTTAGTTAACTGCTTTCCCAGCGATGCTCCGTGGGGCTATATGTGCATAGCCCATTGGTCGGCATGCCAAAGTAGCAACATTAACATCCAAGTTCATAACATAGTTCTAAGTCACATAGGGCATAAGTATGATCACAAAGTGATCACTAGAACTCACATAATGATGAAGCAAGGATCATTCAATCACTTTCTATGGTCGCTCATAGTCACATACAGTATGATGTGTATGCTGCGACATAACTCCCACACAAAGTAGGCATGTCATACTCTAACGCCGTACGAATCTTAGTCTAGTCGCCCTTCTGGCGTCTAACTTGAGTCCTCAAAAGCAATCACTCTCCCAGTGCCTCTTTTAAGATCTCACATTCGGACTTTTCTTGGGACATATTAGGTCGACCCATGCAAAAATAGGTCTCATCTTAGCCGTGTGCCAAGGCGATATATCATAACGTCATTTGCGCACCCCCTTTGTAGGTGCCAAAGACTAATATCTCAACTTGCTCGCCCGCATAGCGACAAGGTGAATTACTCGTGTGAGAGGGCCAATTCAATGTCCATGACATCTTTTTAACCAAAATGTATGCTACGCAATTTTATAAAACATCCAATTAACAAATAATAAGAGTGAAATAAAACTGCAATGTATTCAATCGATAATGAAAATAACAATGTCAACAAAAGTGTTCTCAGAAATAACAAGTCACATCCTACGAAGCCCTAGACCCAACGTGTGATCTTGAAAGATCTCTCTAACTAGAGGTTTTGTCATAGGATCAGCCAATATGCTTCTAGTAGGAACACATTCTAGAACAACTTTTCTTTCTGCAACCATGTCTCTAGTGAAATGATACTTGATCTCAATGTGTTTCGTCCTCCCATGGTACTTGAGATCCTTAGCATATCCCAAAGTTGCCATGCTATCACAACCAATGACTACAGGACGATCCACATTAGGTGTAACATCAAGATGTTGAAGAAACCTCCTCAACTATACAGTTTCTTGAATTGCAGACGAGCAAGCTATGTATTCTGACTCCATTGTGGATAGGGAGGTATTTTTCTGTCTTTTGCTACTCCAAGAGATAACTCCACCACCAAGGAGGAAAGTGTAACCTGAAGTAGATTTGCGCTCATCTACATCTCCCGCCCAATCCGCGTCAGTGAAACCTCTCAAGCTCAAATCCCCACCTTGACAACAAAGGGCTAAATTTGTGGTTCCTACCAAATAACGTAGAACTCTTTTCACCGCTACCCAGTGTGCGGGTCCAGGATTATTTTGGAATCGACTCAACATCCCAACTGCAAAATATAGGTCAGGCCGAGTACACACCATAGCATACATCAAGCTCCCTACTGCATTTGCATATAGAGTTGCAGCCATCCTCTTCTTTTCTTCTTCATTCTTTGGGCATTGGGTTGTACTAACGACACATCCTTTTTCCATTGGAGTGACAACGGATTTTGAGTTAGTCATGCTGAATCGTTCTATAATTTTCTTAATGTAAGTCTCTTGAGACAAACTAAGAAACCTTTTAGAGAAATCCCTAAAGACTTTTACTCCAAGCACATAATTTGCTTCACCCAAGTCTTTCATATCGAAATGAGCAGACAACTACTCTTTAGTGGCATTTGTCATCTCCATGTCATTTCCAGCAAGTAGGATATCATCAACATATAATGATAAGATCAAGATCTTTTTCTTGGATCGTTTAACGTACACATAATGGTCCTCCTTAATCATCACAAAGTCAATTGAGGTTATCGCTTGGTGGAAATGAATATACCATTGTCTAGATGACTGTTTGAGACCATAGATGGAACGTTTGAGTCGGCACACTTTGCGCTCTTATCCCTTGACTTTAAAACCCTCTGGTTGAGTCATATAGATATTTTCATCTAGTTCTCCATTGAGAAATGTAGTTTTAACATCCATCTGAAAAAGTTTTAGATCCATATGCGCTACTATCGCTAGAATGAGACGAACGGAGGAAAATCTCACCACTGGGGAAAATGTTTCCTCATAGTCTAAACCCTCTCTTTGGGTATAGCCTTTCGCCACCAGACGTGCCTTATACTTGTCAATTGATCCATCCACCTTTCGCTTGATTTTGAAAACCCATTTATTTCCAATAACCTTGCAACCTTGCGGGAGATTAACTAACTCCCAAACTTGATTCTTCTTCATAGAGGAAATTTCGTCTTCCATTGCAGTTATGCATTCATTATTAGTAGGTAAAAAAAGAGCTTCTTTGAACGAATTAGGCTCACTAGAATCAGAATCAGCACATAAGAAAGATTCCCCTTCGATCGCGAATCGACGACGAGGTATATTCCCACGTTTACTTCTTCGTTCTAGTACAGGACTCCCACTAGAATCCATACTCCCACTAGGATGAAGATCTTCTTGACTCTCATTGGTGACCATAGGCTCAACCTCATGTTGTACCATAGGATCAGGTTGAGGCAGTTCCCCACCTTCGCCAAGAGATGTCAAATTTTCTTCTTCCATTTCAAAAAGTTCAAAGTCTTTTCTAACTTCACCTATTTGAGGGAAATCATTCTCAATGAAATCAATATCGCGTGACTCTATTTTAGTCATTCCTACTTCAGGTTTTCCACCATACATAACATAGCCTTTCGAGGTATTCGAATACCTAATGAAAACACATTTGTTTCCTCTTGGGCCTAGTTTTCCAAACTTATTGGATGTACTATGGACATAACTCCACACAAGGGTGAAGATGCCCCAAGTTAGGCTTCTCACCTTTCCACAATTCATAAGGGGTTGTAGAAACTAACTTAGAAGGCACTCGGTTAAGTATATATGCGGCAGTCATTAGCGCATCCCCCCAAAACGAAATAGGGAGATTGGTCTGTGCCATCATTGACCTAACCATTTCTAACAATGTACGATTCCTTCTTTCTGCAACACCATTTTGTTGCGGAGTGCCAGGAATTGTTAATTGCCTTTTTATTCCTTTTTTCTCACACAATTCTTTAAATTGATCAGATAGATACTCGCGTCCACGGTCTGTTCTAAAAGTTTTTAGGCTTTTATCCTTTTGATTCTCAACCTCGGCTAGGAAACGCTCAAAACAAGCAGAGCTTCATAGCGGTGAGAAATAAGGTAAACATAACCATAGCGCGTATAATCATCGATAAAAGTAAGAAAATAGGAGGCACCATGTCGTGCCTTAACATTCATAGGTCCGCAAATATCTGAATGGACTAACTCCAACGGTTGTGTGGTCCTTTTTGCCTTACCAAAAGGCTTTCGGCAAGCTTTTCCTGCCAAACAAGGTTCACGAATAGGTAGGTTGACTCTAGTGAGAGACCCCAATAGGCCTTCTCTATCCAATCTAGTCATCCTATCTTTTCCAATATGTCCAAGTCTAGCATGCCATAACTCAAGATTAGAATCATCATAAGCCACATAAGAAGAAGAATTAATAGATGAATTAAAAGAATCCAACAAATCCAATTTAAAGAAATTATCTGACAAAAAACCATGTCCCAAAACCTCATCATCAAAACAAATATCCATGTGGCTACCACTAAAATTAAAAGATTATCCCAATTCTGGCAATTGTACTACAGATAATAGATTATGTCGAATTCCAGGCGCATAAAGCACTTTATCATGAATCAGAATGCGTCCGTTCCGCAAAAGAAGTTGATATGAACCAACCCCTTCGACTTCCACAGTCGAACTGTTTCCCATGAAAATACTTCATGTACCAGCAGGAACCTTTCGATAATCTACAAATCCTTCTCGATCCCTCGTCACATGTTTTGTGGATCCTGAGTCTACAATCCACACAGGGAGAGAGTCAGATAATAAAACATGAGAGCAAACACAAATTTGCAGAGATTTAGGATTTAGAGATACCTTTTTGGGCTCAGGACAAGTCCGAGCAAAATGACCCAAGGTACCGCAGTTGAAGCACTTTTGCTTAGCCATATTCTTTTTGCCTCTACGGCGCTTAGCGATCTTGCCACCATTAGGTCCCAAATTTTGAACTTGCTTTCCTATAGCTTATTTCTTTCGCTGCCCATTTTTCTTGCACGAACCCTCAAGGGAAACAAGAGCAAGGTCATGAGTCACACCACCCATTGCGCGACTCGCATCATGGCGCTCGGCTTCAAGCTCAACATGATGACACACATCCGTAAAAGTCTGAATAGAGTCTGTACTCCAAGAATCAGGCAGCGAACGAATCACCGCTTGAACTTGTTGTTCATCAGATAAGATACTACCAGCAGCCTTAAGCTCACGAATCATACCCGACATTTGACGAAGTTGATCGGGGATGGATCGTTTCTGGTCAATCTTATAGCTTTCAAACTTATAAGTTAGGGTTCTCAACCCTGTAGCGGATGTGTTCCCAAAAGCAGTCCTTATCTGGTCCCACATATCCTTAGCAGTTGGGCAAGTTTCAAACTGCCCAATAAGATCATTATGCATGCTACTCAACATGGTAAAGCGTGTACATCGATCTTTCTTTACCCACGACTGGTAATTCTGCACGTTAAAACGATGTTGGGCTATGGTAGAATTACCCATTTTTGGTTCAGCCATCACAATATCAAGATTCTCAAGAACCTCCTACTCGTTTAGCAAGTAAGTGATTTTCTTTTGCCAAATACTTTAGTTTTTGCCATCCAATTTCTCACCCTTGTTCAAGTCGGCGATTACACTCTTTGAAGCCATTTCACTACAATATGGTTGCAAACATAGACATTTTTAGCATACTTTTTGATTCACTTTTGTTCCAAAAATTAATTAAGAATATTATAACATTATACAAATAAGGAGGAAAAATTCGCGAGGCTCGTAATCACAACCAAAGTATGCACAATGTAAAAATATTTACAAATTAATACTTTGAACAAAAGAAATAAGACATAACAAATCTATCTAGGTACACAGGATGTACAAAATATTTTCACTACTAAAAATAATATTATTGGGTCTCGTGTAGTCCTAATATTAATTTTAGAGCCCAAAACAACAATTTTATAAGTCAAATATGACTTAAAATTAGAGAAAAAAATAATAAAAATTCTCAAAAAAATTTAAAATTTATAAAATAGTACCAAACACCAATATATAGCCCCTGGAATCATATTTATGCCACTGTAAATTTATTTCAGATTTTTAATAATTTTAAAAATAATTTTTAAGGTATTAAAAATACAAAAACACCTATTTTCGGGCATAATTTCATAAAACAAAGAGCACCATTGGACTCAGAAGACCCAAAAACATTAAGACTCGCCAGAGGTGAGAACAAATGGCGGCCGAAAACCACCGCACGCACCACCACTCTCTGCCGCGAGAGTGGGCGTTGTTTGTTGGCACTGTTCATCATCTTCAACTTCCAGATTCGCGAACGTGTTTCGCGAGTCGATTTTTCAAGGCTGTAGAACGCTCAATTTAAGTCCAAATTAGGCATATAATATGTCGTTGGAAAGCCCTCGCGGAGTAGAACAATTATGCATCATAAAATAACAGTTTTACAGATTATAACTTGTTCAAAAATGCATGCAAAGTTTCGGAAAAACCATTTTTTAACAATACTAGGGTTTGCAATATCTTGAGATTTACCCAACGAAATTCGATGAAAATTTAATATGTTGTTCCCCTCAGCATAAACTACGTATACATATAAAATTTTCCCAAAACAAACAATGTTTTGATGACGAAATCGACAAACCCAGTTGGTCCGTTTTTAAGCAAACAATTTAAACAAACCCAAAACAAAAAACATGCGATTCATGGCATAACAATACGAGCAACAAGCATAACGGCTCTAATACCAATGAAGGGAATGAATTCACTATACAATAATAGAGTATCACGGATTATCTCGTGCGAATTCGTACCCTAGAGCGAAGCGGAAGACTTTCGGCTTGTGCTACGAACTACGAACACCACGAACAATTAATCTGCAATTCTTTCTCGCCGAATTGATATTACGTAGGACGAATATCAATTACAATTACATGCCACAAATCCAAGTCTCTTGATGGTTAGACTTAGAGCCCGTTTGTTCGTGCGTTTTGGCCAAAATACAGGGTTAAAACGCAGCTTATTCCTTAACTTAGCGTTTCAATGCTGCGTTAGAAAAAACAGCGTATTGAAAACGCAGCTGCGTTTTAAAACGCTGAAATTTCTAGCTTTTTTCCAAAACGCAGATTTTAAAACGCAGTAGGGAATAAAAAGCTACGTTTTGACATAATATCCCAGACGCATTTATAAAAAAAAAAACCGCGTTTTAAATAATCTGCGTTTTAGAAATGCTACGTTTTCAAAACACTGCGTTTTCAAAACGCTACACCAAACGGTCTCTTAGAGAGAGTATTTTGGTGAGATGTAATTTTTTGAGAGAGGAAAAATATTACACGTAGTGTATTTTTTTATTTGGTGGCTTGCCCTATTTATATTATTCCCACAAGAAACCTATTTCTTGTAGGATAGGTAAAGTCAATCCCAAATCCGTTGGATTAGGATACTACTTACCAAACATAATATAACTAGGGCTCTATGAGCCTTTATGGACTGATACGTTGAATCGGGCCACAAGCCCGTTTCCCAACATCCAAGCATTTGACCGATATATCGATGATGGCTGATGCAGCAATATTATATATCTTTCCTGTAATAAGTACCATCATAAAAGCGTTTGTTAGATCTCTTTATTCCTGTTTTGTTTTTCCTTTGTGTTTCTTTCTCCTAATCTTTTTAAGGTACAAAATGGATCATATCTTATTGTTCCTTATGGTGAATCATGTTCAGTTGGAAGGATGGGCGTTTTGATGGTTTAGAGCCTATTTCTTTTGGCAAAGCAGTTTACTGTAATTGTTTCGCCAACACCTAATTGTATCATTTCAGCTTTTGTATTGCATGTTACTTTCTGTTCGAAGTAATGTCCAACGGCATTTTTCCATTTACTAATCCCTTGGCTTTTCATGGTATTCTTCCATGTATTAATCCTTGGGCTTTTATGTAGTTTACATAGTATCACTTCCATCCCTGTTTTCTCTTTGGATTGTCCCAAAAATATATATATAGTTGTATAGTGTATAGTGTGTAGTGTGTGTGTGTGTGTAGAATATGGTTGTATTTGTTTCTAGTTGAATGCAAAAGGGAATGAAAATGGGTTTTTATACTTACAGGGGTAGTGATTGACTAAAAAAAAGGTTTGAGAGTTTTCTGTGATCCCACTATGTCCAAACCAGTTCCAGTTTGTAACCAACTGATCTAGGGCTAATCCTCCAATTAAATGATCAGTTTGCCCTTAAAAAGTGCAGTATTGAAGCTACAAAGCCGTACGGCACTGAGCTACAACTTCTATACTCTTGCACTTTCACCCTTCTACCATCAACTCTACCAACCCACCACTGCCATCACCCGATATAGATGTTCTCAAATGCGTGGTTGGCGCGAAGTCTACTTCCTATTTAGGGCCTAGGCAGCTGCCTGCCCCCCGGAGATGGATGAAGAGAACTGAAGGATCACTAGCTAGGCCTTAATTAAGGAGGTGGCATGTGAGCTACTGGTGGAACTTGATTGATTATGAATTTGGTGGGACTCCTAGCTAGGGTGTTACAACCTTGGAGTTGGAGGATATCAACCATTGTTGATGAAGTTTTTTAGGGGATGTGATTGAAAGCCTCTGATAATAAAACCAAATTGATGACGCCAGGAAAATCAACCGTATGCTTGGGGCTGGAGGGTACTTCTGAAACATTAATTGGATATATCTGGGCTTGTGATCGAGCTAGCTAGCTATAAAACAACAAGGTGGGGTGGTGTTCTTAATTTGTCAAAACCCTCCGACTTAGAAATAGTATTAGTACATGCCCTAGCTAGGTGTGTACTCGATGCAGCTCGAGAGTAGTAATATCTGTCATAGCTAGCTGGAGCAATTAATTAATATTCTTTGATATTTATTATAGTGGGACTTTATATTCTTAGGTGGCCATTCTTTATACATTCTTTGATATTGGCGTTGTGCAATAAGCTTTGCCCACTGAGTTCGTTGAAGGAGTCAAATTGTTGATAGAACTAGTTGGTGGTTTGCACCATAACTTTCAGACATGCTCGCTACTAGTATCAAGGCGAGGCTCCTCTATACAGACGATATGCATAAATCAAATGTACTTTGGACATGCCCTAGTTGGGATCATACCCTACTAGCTAGCTTCTTTGATTGAGACAGAGGAGCCACGTTATAAGTGATTATTGCAGGGGCGTGGGTTGTCCTCTAGTAGAGCAAGCTCAAGCAAGCCTGTGCTTGTTAATTGGGTTCGAAAAAAAGTCGCCGAGTTGAAGCTTGGCATACCATTTATTTTTATCGCCGATAAGCAAACCATTTTTATTTTTTCTTCTTGTTGGTTTTTCAAGGTATTATATGCACCGCTCAAGACTAATTCTCAAGATACTGTTACGTGTTAAAAATAAGCTACCACTTCTAAGGAAACTTTTTGCATGGACAAGAGACTTGATTGCCAGAGTAGCTTTTTTTCACTCCGTTGGTTGATCACCAACCATTTTCATTTTCATGAAGGAGGCAATATATATCATATATGAGATGAAGAGAATATGGAAAAAAAAAAGTAGAAAACGCATGAAGAATGAATGGTTAATTTAACAATGGGCACACAAACACCAGTTGGTTGTTGTTCACTTGTCACTTTCAAGAAAGAAAGGGGACATATCTATATTACAATACAGGGGGTTTCGTACGTGTGCAATTGACTTGAGATAACTACCGGCTAGGATTTATTCTTTTACCAAGATCCTATGGCCAGTATCTAATTTTACATTCAAGTGTGTGAAGAACGGTTAACGCCAGGCTCTTACGCCCTTTCACCCAACGGAACCCTCTCTCTGCATCGTTCCAAGTCTCTATCTCTCCAACCCTTTCCTCCTCTTTCGATTTCTTTCTCTCTTTTTTCTCTCTATCGCCGCTGATTAATTACTCAAGTAATCGGTTCTCCAGCCCCAAAGAACAGAGCCTTAACCACCATCTTCCATCGCCGGTGACAATGTGTAAGCTTTTTGGATTTTACTGATTTTGTTTCAATTTTATTGTAGATTTTACTTATTGCGGAATGGAGTTACCAACTCCACTTAGTTCATTCTTCCATTAAAGAAATTATCAACCCACCTGTAAGAAACTTTCTAAATTTTTAACTTCCACTCCAATCTCTCACTTCCCCTCTTTTCTTAAAATCTGTATGCATCAACTAATTAATACATCAGAAAACAGTCGCATTCTTAACCTACTGGGGAATTGAGTAGTCTTGAATTGATTTTTGGATTTTACTGATTTTGTTTCAATTTTATTGTTGATTTTACTGATTTTTCAATTTTTTTATTGCGGAATGGAGTTACCAACTACACTTAGTTCATTCTTCCATTAAAGGAATTATCAACCCACCTGTAAGTAACTTTCTCAATTTCTAACTCTCACTCCAATCTCTCACTTCCCCTATTTTCTTAAAATCTGTATGCATCAGAAAACAGCCTCATTCTTAACCTATTGGGGAATTGAGTAGTCTTGAACTGCTGCAAGAATCTTTGTAAATTTAGAAAAAGAAAGAGCCGGGAATTATTTTTAAAGGGGCAAAGGTAATCTTTTCGATTTCGTTTTCAAATTTAAGTGATTGTTGATTAAATTGCTAAGTCCAAGCTGACCTAGGTTAATTTTATTATGATTGAATCTGTTGTTTTATTATGATTGATAGTGTCTCTGTATCTTCTTATTGTAACTAAAAAGATTGATACTTTTAGGGGTTTTGTTACTGTTGTTGATCGACCTAGCAAGATGGAGCTCGAGCCGTTGCCCCTTACAGCAACTCTCGGTCGCCATTAAAGCCCTTTGACAATCTGTAAGCGCTCTCTTCATCTCTCTCTAAAATCTGTGTATTGGGTATCAAAAAAATTTTTTTGTGTGTGTGTGTGGATTTTACTGATTTTGTTTATTGAATTAATAAATCCATGCTGACCTAGGTTAAATTTATTATGATTGAATCAGACATTCTGTTGTTTTATTATGATTGATGTTTTCTACTTATAAAAAAAAAAGATTGATGTGTTCTTTGTATCTTCTTATTGTCAGTGCATGTCTCTAAAAGGATTGATACTTTTAGGGGTTCTGTTGTTGACCTAGGAAGACGAAGCTCCAGCCGTCGTTGCTTACAGCTACTCTCCGTTGCCATTAAAGCCTGTGACAATCTATAAGCTCTCTCTAAAATCTGTGTATTGCGTATCAATTTTTTTAATTTGGGTTTTAATTTTATACATATGCATGTATATATCTACATGTGTGTTGGACTGAATTGAGATGTAATCCATGTGTGTTGGACTGAATTGAGATGTAATCCATGTGTGTTAGACTGAATTGAGACGTAATCTGATTTGAAGTTTTCATGTGAATTAACTGAATTGGATATTATGCTCTTTCACTATTTCGTTCAATCACATTTTCTAATCAAATCCTCGAAAATTTGGGTTTTAATTTTATACATATGCATGTATATATGTGTGTGTGTGTTGGACTGAATTGAGATGTAATTAGTGGTATTATAGCTGGAAGCATAATTTGGTTTTGAGGTTTTCATACGAGTTATTATTATTTTGTTGGATTTTATGCTGCTTATTATACTGAGTTGTAGAGCTTTTAATCACAATCTGATTTGAAGTGTCTGTTATTTTCAAGGGTTTGCATATCAACTATGTTGGACTGAATTGAGATGTAATTAGTGGTACTATATATAGCTGGAAGCACATTCAGGTGTTAACAAAGCATAAGGACTGGGATAGAATATAATGAATGCTGTGGACGATTGCCTCGGCTCTCTTTGGCCTTACTTCAGTTTGGCTTGCAATTTGATTTTGATTATGGAAAAGGTCTAGATTTATGTCTTTGAATTGACACACACACACACACACACACACACACACAAAAAATGCAGTAGCAGCAACACACACACAAACACAAAAAATGCAGTAGCAGCACACACACACACACACACAGTAGCAGCCGCACACACACACACACACATATGCATACAACAACAGCAATTTGATTTTGATTATGGAAAAATTCTAAATTTATGTCCTTGAATTGACACACACACACATACAAAATGCAGTAGCAGTAAGACACACACACACACACACAAAATGCAGTAGTAGCAGCAACACACACACACACACACACATACAGCAGCAGCCACACAGTCACACACACACACGTATGCATACAGCAACAGCAATTGATGTATCCCTTTTCATTATCGATTTTTCATTGTCCAGCGCAATCTCTCTCTCTCGAGCACAAACTCCAGTTTGGATTTTGATTTCTCTGCAATATATTTCATCTTTTGATATATTTTTCCATATGTTTTTAATAAAGTAGTCGTGAACATTTATTTATTAGTTAAGGTACCAAACATGTTGCAGTTATCTGCGTTGGCATTCCCTTTTCATATTTGATATTCATTTTCGTATTTGATCAGTTAGTTTATGCAAAGTGAGGAAATATACAATGCCCAATCTACTTATCATTTTTCACTCCAAGATTTTGGTCCAAACATTTTGAGTGTTTTTTTTTTTCCTTTATGTTTAATGACAAAGACCTTTTCAGTTGCACTTGGTACTTTTATTGCTGCTGCAATTTGCTTCAGTATATTTTCTCCCTCTGTATAAATTGATTTTAACCCTTGGCTCTCTCTCCTTGCAGATTCATCTGCATTTTTGTAGAAGCCTATAACTCTATAATGACAGATTCATCTCCACTATCGTACCCTGCAAGGTTCGTCCCCTCTCTTTCCCTCTCTCTTTTGAAGCAACATGATTTATCTTTTGAATGAACATGATTTACCATGCCTTCTGTAATTATTAATTTTTACAATAAATTTAATTTTAGAAATTGTGCTTATCGACTAAATCGCTACCTATAGAGACGTGAATTGGCAAGTTCCATAAACTCGATAAATTTAAGTAGTTAACTGAGTTTAGCAAGTTTAGCAACATTAGTTTTTCACGTGTTCATCGGGAACCACAAATTATACATACTGTAATTTGACACCTCATGGGTAGAAAGTAATTCAAGTGCATGGCAATAATGGGGTTTGCAATACCTTCCAAAGATCATGAACCTGTTTTCCTTTTTTTTTTTTTTCAATTTTGTGTTAACTAAACGAAACTTTAGTTAACAATAACTCAAATCTCATATATCTTAGCAATTTTTTTCCAAGAAAGAAATGTACCTCTGTTTGCACCTATTCAAACACCTTCTTATTACTAGCATTGCTGCCCTTAGTGTGTCCACCCCAGCCTTCCGTCCAACTCTAATGGTTAGGAGTAAAGAAGAAAGAGGAGCCGAGGTAAGGTAGGTTTAGGCTTGATCCCACTTTGTCTGTCATCACACTTTGTACCTTTAGTCTTTAAAAGTCCGTTTTAGTCAAAGTGAAGTGGAAAAGTAGGCCCTTAGTAAGGAATAAGGATATTCCCGATCTAATCTGGCAGCCCTTATCAACAGTGGAATCAGTCTTGGAATTTATCTACTGAGATCTATATTGACACCTAAAATTTTATGTTCAAAAGAACACAAATTTTTAGTACGTTAGGAAGATACAAGACTATCTTTTATTTCCTTACATGAATTCTGTTTGTTTGTGTATTTTATGCCACAAATATTTTGACTTGCTTGAATTAATCTGATTTGATAGTTACATATCCAATGGAGTTGGATATTGGTTAGATGGTTTGTTTTATGCTTGGGACTTTGGAAATGAGAGCAAAACTATTGAGAAATGGATGTAAAATTAAAATATTGGTGTTTTGTGTGTGTGTGTGTGTGTGTTTTTCTTTCTCTTTTAGAACTTTATATGCATTTTGATTGCTAATTTAGTAATCTTATAGTAGATACATAACTTGATTTGAGAGGTTATTGATAACTTGATTGATCGAGTATCTAGGTTGTGGACTATTTTTCAATTACCTTAACAAAGACTCCTCTGCCAGTATTGGTGTTAACTGATCTTTCAGCCCCCAGCTTATCGATTTGTTGTTTACTTTTGAATTTATGCTACTACTTTTTAACCTGTTAAATGACCTTCAAAATTTGTGTTGCATTGCGTTTTAAATATACTAGCTTACAAAGAAGGGATTTGGTGGGTCATCAAGGATGTTAACTAATTTAAATTAATGGATGATACAATATCAGGAGATAAAAACCTTTAAAAGGCATCATGGGTGGTGTCATTGCCTCTGGGGAGGAGAATTTATATGACCAGTTTATTAAATCTAGGAAGATATGTGGAATTTGATGGGATATCTACTCAAATCTCAGAGGAAAGGACACCTAAGAGTCAAATTGTTCATTTGGTTAGTATCTCATAAGAAGATTTTGACAAGTGAAAATGCAGAGACTGAGAGTTAAAAGTCAATGGTAGCTTATAACCAATGTGAGGTTTGTTGGAGGGGGGGCAGGTCTAGAGTATTTTAAACATAATCGGATTGACAGCAAAATAGCTAACAAGAAATGGATCTTATTTGCATAACAGAAACAACAAATAAAATAGAGGTATGAGAGATTTTTTTTTTTCCTGATTTGCATAATAGAGGGTAGTCGGGCTTGAATTTGGGAGTGGTTTAATTTTATAATTATTAGTAGAGGTTAGTATTAAAATAATGGGATAATGATTTAAATTGTGGTGGTTAATTCGTGTTTTTTAAAAGTACTTTTAAGTATTATTATAACAGGCTATTAAGTTTATAATAGTATAAACATAGAGGTTATTGAGTTTTAACACACACATACACAGTAGCAACAAAACACACACACACGCCCATATGAGTTTCTTATATTTTGTAAGTTTTTTATTTGTTTTAAACAGCTAACACACACACATACAACACCAACAAAACCACACACGAGTTTTCTATAATGCAGCCATTGATTGTCTGCTATTAGTAGGATCAAGTTTGGCCCCAACAATTTGAATTTCTTTTTTACATTCGATTTAATCTCGAAAAAACACACCCCCCCCCCCACAAAGGTCATCTTTTTCTTTTTCATTATCTATGCAGCTACAAGTTCCACCAAATGGACCAACCTTCACGTTTGAGTCGTGCCTCCATTTTTATTCTTCTTCTTCATTACTTAGTTTTTATCTAATACATAGTTTCAAATAGGTCCTCGTAACTCCGTTTGACATTCCACCTGCAACTTCAACTACACATATGGCTATTATATTAAATAATGATATTTGGGAGGATACGAGTTTTGTAGAAGAAGTGGTAAGTTTTTTTGATATTTAAATTAATCAACTCCTATACATAAAATGTTGTTCAATGAATGTGTCTGCATCTTCTTTGTCTCACGTGTAGGTGGAAGTAATGGAAAAATGTATTGCAGCTCGCATTGCTAAAACAGACATTGTCGTGAAGCACATTGTTGTGAAGCAAGAGTCTCTGGAAGAAGATTAAATTTTTGTTATTGAGAAAACAATAAAATAATGTTGCTACATTTCAAATCATTTTTTTACAATTTTAATATTTCATTATTGGTTTGCTTACAGAATAAATGAATTAATAATTCATTATTTTTGTATTTTTCAAGATTTTCTCCATTAGTGGACAACTCAAGGATTGAAAATCTAATAGTTCTTTTGTAGCCATAATTATCAGTATGAGTTCAGATCAATGCATGCCTAAGGTTTTGTAGGGGTGACTGCTCAGAATATTAATTGAATTCAACCCCTACAAAATTCCGAGCATGCATTCATCTGATCCCATACCGACATCGTGTCATAGGCACGAGCACAAAACCTAGTATATATATATATATACTCCCTCCGTCCCTAAATTATTGTCTTCCTTTCCTTTTTCGTCCGTCCCAAAATAATTGTCTTGTTTGAAACTTTCCTTTTTAGAACATCAATTTTACTATTTTACCCTTACTTTTTCTTCCTACTTTAATTATGGGCCACATACACATGAGCATTAAAGGAAATAACACACTTTTTTAATACTATTCCAATATTAATAATCAAGTCAATTGAGTTTCTTAATCCGTGTGCCGGGTCAACCCAGACAATAATTTAGGGATGGAGGGAGTATATGATATGATATGATATATAAATGTGCCATTTACTTTGCGTGTGTACCCAAAATGGGTCCTAACCGCGTAACCGCGTCCCTCACACACGGATTATACGCATCATCGACGCGGTGCATATATATCATATCCCCTATCTATCTATCTATCTATTTATCTACATCTCCACGTCGTTTTCCAACAGATTCGTTTTTTTGGATTATACCCACTTTCTTTGGTTTAATAACAATTTAGTACTCTCCCCATTATTTTCCTAAATTATTATTTTACTTTTTTTTTATCCGTTCCTAAATTATTATCATCTTTTTTTTTTATCCTTCTTAAAATAATTGTCTTATTTAAATTTTTTTTTAATACATCAATTTTATCATTTTACCCTTACTTTTTCTCCTAATTTAATTATGAATCACATACCCATGAGCATTAAAAAAAATTACACATTATACCAATATTAATAATTAAGTCATTATACCAATATTAATAATTAAGTTAATTAGTTTTTCTTAATCTGTGTACCGAGTCAAACAAGATAATAATTAAGAGACGGAGGGAGTATTTGTTTCTAATTCTAACAAATCATAATTTAAAACCTCTACTTGTTTAAAATTGATGTTGTACTCCACTACTTACTCTCTCTTCATCCCTAAATTAAATTAATGTTCTATTTTCTTCTTTCTAAATAAGTATTTATTTTTGTGTATAAATTTATTAATTTCATCTTTAGAGCATCACCAATACAAATGTGAATATATATATATATAAAAAAACTATTCAATGTAGTTGTGGATATGATAGTATCAACTAAATTTTTTCACATTGGTATGTGAATATATATATAAAAAAAAAAAACTATTCAATGCAGTTGTGGATATGATAGTATCAACTAAATTTTTTCACATTGGTAATTATGATGAGACTTTTGATTTTTTGACATTCTAGTTAGTTGATGATGTGAATAAAAGTGATTGTATTGGTGACTGATTATTCACATCGACAACTAGAATGTCAAATAATCAAGAGTCTCGTAACCAATGTAAAACAATTTAGTTGACACATATTCACAGCCCTCCTCTACAATTGCTTTTTTTTTTTAAATTAACAACGTGTAAATCTTAGGTGACACCCAATTTCACATTTGCATTGCTCGGAAATCTAACGTTGTATGTGGACATTAAATGCATTGTACACCTACCACTAATATGACTCAAAAATCTATATATTTTTTTATTTTAGCAAAAAATTAAAAATAAACACTCTTTAGGAACGAAGTGCATAATTTTGTTTTGTTTTTTTTTATCTCAGCTGACGTTAATTGGGGATCAATGGATCAGGGATTCAAAATATTGTCATTATGTTGTCAACACAATTTACAGGCAAACCCTAGCTAGCACTTGCTCAGATACGAACGATACTTAAAAGGTTTGTTGGGTACAACATATATGGTGCAATATTTTCATAGGAATCAAATTTTATTACAGTACTAAAAGCGTAAACTAACTTTACAAATGTAAATATATAATTAATGGAGTATTAACATTATGATCATACTGCATGTAAAATATTATTCGTACGTATTTCACTTTTCATTGTAGCATTAATTTCTCCTCAAAGAAACAACTTGGAAATTTATACATCACGATAAAAATATTTAGTAATCCTAAAACACCACATTGTGATCAGTAGAGGAAATTAATTCATTGCATAAGCGATCGATGCCGCCATGAAATAGCAGCTCAAGTGGGATATGTTTCTCATCAGCGACTGATCAACTACTCTTTGGCTACCACACCTTATATCTGGAAAAACATATGGGGTTTTGATATCCATATATATTAATTGGTCTTTGTTCTAGCCTGTGCAACAGGGAAGAAACATATATATCTATCTTCTTTGTGTGTGATAGGGCAAAACAAATTTTAAAGTGAGCTTGGACTGGATTAATTTCAACAGATCGAGGGAACCCAATGTTATCTCAAGATTCTATTAGAGCCCGTTTGGTCGAGCGTTTTGGCCAAACCGTTGGGATAAAACGCAGCTTATTTGCAAAAAATGTGCTTCAATACTGCGGCAGAAAACGCAGCGTTTTCAAAACGCAGCTGCGTTTTAAAACGCTGGAATTCCCAGCTTTTTCCCAAAACGCAGGTTTTAAAACGCTCCTAGGAAAAAAAAGCTGCGTATTGAAGTGATATCTCAAACGTATTTATAAGGAAAGACCTCCGTTTTTAAAACGCTGCGTTTTTTAAAACGCTGCGTTTTGTAAACGCTGTACCAAACGAACTCTTAATCTCATGTCGTGGCGGGACTTTGATCGATCGATCGTATGAATATATAACGACTTATTCATTAAAACGATCAATGTGTTACGGAATGTTTGGAATGACAGATGGAATCGAAGACATTTTTAAGGCAAGCTTATTATTCCTATATATATATATTCATCAAATCGTCATCCTAATCAAATTAAGAGACAGAGCTGGAATGGAAGTGTTGCAGTCAAAAAATTAAAGACAGGTTACCAACATCCGGGAAAGAAGACTTCAGGATCAGAATGATGATCAAAAACAAGAAGGAAAGAAAGAGAGGCATCTAATTAAAAAAAAACCAATTAAGATAACAACGATGGGAGACAAGGAAAAGAGGGACAATGAAGTAGTAGTATATTAATACATGCAAGACAATGTACGTACGTGTTAGTCTGAGAATGAGATCAAGACCAAGAAATTAAATGAGGATCAACTATATATAAACCATGCAAACAACAACATATATACAAATTAAGGAAACCAAACTATCATAGTCACAGACAATGGAAGGCAAGGCAAGGCGGATACAAGTCGGTTCGTACGTGCATCTCCCGCTTCAAACGTATGCTGGCAAAAGCCATCGTCCAAGATATTATGTCGGCGGTTCAACATAGTCGTCATTTTAACATATATAGCAGCCAGGCAATAGAATGGGACTATATATATATATGTGAAGACGTACGGCATCCAAGTCTAGTTAACATATTTATAATAGATACATATCAATCATGGTTTACATATTGCAATAGCTTAGAGATTAAAAAGTTCTACGAGAAAATAGAGCAAGACTATGTTTGCATGCTTAATTTTAAAATTTGGAATTAGAATTAGAATTGGAAGAATAATTTGAATTTTGTGGAGCTCAAATTCTTATCAAATTTTAATTCTAAAATTTGGCATTGAGTAGCCAATTATAACCTAAGTAATTAAGGAGGCTATAAAAGTCGGAAACAATCATTATTTTATGATTTTAAATTTTTTTTAAAACATACATTAAATTTTTTTATTATTAAAAAGTAGTCAATTTAAATCAACAAAGTCAAATAAAATAATAATTTAGAAATGGTGAGAGTGTTCATTTGTGCAAAAGCCAATCCGTATGTATATCATTATTACCCGCGTGGAGAATACGTAATAAGCAATTTAGGATGGACGGAATACATAATGGTCTTGAATTCAAGAAAACCACGAGGATTAGTTTATGCACAAAATTAGCAATTGAGTAAAATTATGAGATGAAAAGAAAATATATATTCTAATTAAATTATTGATTATTATTTCTCAAAGTTATTCAGATTTCAATATTTTCAAATGTTATAAGGACATCTGTATTCATTGTTCAATATAAAAACATTAAAATAAAACTAGACATAGATCGTGTATTCATTGATAATGATAAGTGAAATGCTAGCACTGTCTTTGCTGTAAAAGTACAGTAATGGTTAACAAAATACTCCCTCCGTTCTAGACAAAAAAATTATTTTTGATTTTTTTGAATTAACTTAGTTAAAATTTGACCAATAATTTACATAAATTTAGTTATTTTTATAAAGTTATGAAAGTTGTAATTCATAGTATTCTTAAGGTAGTTTTTGATAAATGAAATTGTATTTCCTAATAAAACGTAAGTAAAGTACGTAAAATTTTGATTTGATTTAGTCATATGTTAATTTTAAAAAAGAAAAGTGAACTCTTTGCCTAGAACCGAGGGAGTAGCTAATAAGAGTATACACTTTAAAATTGCATTTTAAACATAGTTCATGTAATTACTTCTATATTTATTTTATTTTATGAGTCTAATACTAGCTACCAGTGCAAATGTCTATGTAATCTTTTTAGAAATTAAAATAATGATAAGTATATTAGTCCTTTATTTTTTGAGTAATTAAAGTAGATTAGGACCATGTAAAATAAATCCATTTTAAGACCAAAATGGTATGAAAATACTTTGTAAGAGACCAACTTATTTTAATGGGTTTACTGACATGTGATTTTTAATGGGTTAATTGCACTTATTGACATATGATTTGGTCACTGTCGCATTTGGGGGTCTATGGTTTTAATTTTTGCACATTGGGTCTAGTGTTATATTTTTGTTGCAATTGATAGTCAGTAGGAGGTTTTTTTTGTTATTTTTCTTATTAGGGAAAGTCGTCATGTGCATTTCATATGTATTTTCGTGGGGTTATTTTTGTATTTGACATGTTCTTTAAAATTCATATGCTTTACATGTTTTTCACGATGAATGAAAATACCTCTAATAAACAAGTGTTTAAAGACGAAACTATCCTACAAATTAAAATGCATTTGAATGACACATGATAACTTTCCGTCAAAAATTAACAAAACTCCCCCTTTTAATTAATTGAAACAAATATGTAAATGTGCAAAAACTTAAAACACAAACTTTCAAGTGTGAAGCGAGCAAACTATTAATGCCTAAGTTAGGGCTATTTTGTAAAAATTGTGTTTCAATGCTGCAACAGAAAAATTTGTGTTTTCTAACGCTGAAATTTTCAATTTTTTTCCAAAATGTAAGTTTTAAAACATTGATAAGAAAAGAAAAAAAATACGTTTTGAAACGATATCCCAAATAAATTGATAAGAAAAAATTATATTTACAAATAATGTAATCTTAGACTTTAATGTAAAAATAAAAATAAAAACGGTAAGTTGACTTATTTTCAAATTAAGTCGTCCAGTTAATCGCCGTTAGCATTTACTTACTATAGAAAAGAAATTCAAAAAATTTCCATTCCAAATGTGTGATGTCTCTCTCCTCCATAAAGTACTCCCTCTCCTTTCTGAAGCTATAAATACACACAACGAACATATCCTTTCCTCCATCACAACCCCCCATTGCCCATCTCTCTCTTTCTCTCTCTCGACCAACCAAAATAGAAATACACGCAACAAAATACTAGTAGAAGATAGAAATGGCAGCAGAACACGGCAAACCTTCGTTGTTCCTCCAGAACATGGATGAAGTCAAAATAGTCTTCAACCGATTCGACGTCAACGGTGACGGCAGAATCTCCGCAACGGAGCTGGCCGACGTCATGAAGGCCCTCGGATCCGAAACTTCCCCCGAGGAGGTGGGTCGAATGATGGAAGAAATCGACACCGACCGCGACGGATTCGTCAATCTGGAAGAGTTCGCCGGCTTCCTCAAGTGTAGCAACGTCGAGGTCGAAGACGGCGGCGTCAAGGAGCTCAAGGAAGCGTTCGAGATGTACGATCTGAACAAGAATGGGCTCATCTCGTCGTCCGAGTTGCACCAGATCCTGACTCGGTTGGGGGAGAGCTGTTCCGTCCAGGACTGTACGAACATGATCACGTCCGTTGATTCCGACGGTGATGGTTTTGTCAACTTTGAGGAGTTTAAGAAGATGATGACCAATAACGCTTCGTCTTAGCTTTTCTTTTAGTTGAAGAAAATGAACGGTGGATCTTGGGGTGAGCACATGGTAGAATAGTATGTGCGTATACATGTTATCTTTCTTTTTACCGACCATTTAGGCGAATGTTGCGTACTTTTGAATTTGAATAATACTAGTACCAGCTTAAAAAAAATTGCTAAGTTTACGATTATTTTTATAATTGTTATTACAATTAAGTAAGAGAAATACATTTTAGAAAAAGACAACTTGACATTTTATTAAAATTTAATTTTAACAATAATTATAAAAATAGTTCTAATCCCGGCAAAGTTGGTAATTTAATGGCCGAATCCGATGATTAGCCTCTAAATGTTGATGACGTGGAATACTAAAATTAGGATAATTTGGACAAATGTGGAAGTCTCTGGTCAATTGTTTCTGAATACTACATTTGTTTGATTTTCTATGTACCATTATTTTGACTTTTTTCTATTGTGGGTTGCGTTTGAGAAGAACTTTCTTTTGACTTGTTGACTACTGTAGGTGGATCATCATGTTAGGAATGGGTTACTTTTGAGGTTTTTATAAATGGTTTGATTTTTAATTTGGAATTAACTAATTAATGAACTTTCTAACTTTGTCATTTTGTTTAGTGTTTATAATGATTGTATTAATAAAAAAAATTAAAAAAATAAAAAAGGAGAGAGAGAGAGAGGGAGAGAAGAATAGCGAAATTGAGGGGAGAGAATTTTAAAATCAAAATTATAAAACGAACAATGTATGTTGAAAAATTTGATCGCCATCTCTTCTTATCGGGTCGTTTTCTTTTTGTTCTTTTCTTCCTCTTCTGTTGTTTCACTTCTGCATGAAAGGTTGCACAAAATTGAGTATTTCCGGTCTCAAAATTGATCACGCCAAGATACTGCGGGCACGTATATCTGGACTCGGAGTGTGTATGTACTTGGAATATCCGGCCCGATTCAAACTCCACGGTGTGAGAGTATGTTTCTATATAAAAAGCCCCCGACAGTTTTAAACTGGAGAGGGAAATTGTGGCGGATAGTGTAGCAATAAGAATGTTTGAGAGTAGTATAGTATAGCAGATCGCTTAGGTTGACTTAGGCTTCATAGGTTGCCTAGGTCGCTTGCTCTGCCGCTCACTTTCAGTTGTCCGTCGTCAATGCCACGTGTTCACGAATCTACGATGTTGTACGTAAATATAAATTACGGATCCATCAAAAATAAATTTTCAGTTTTCTTTGTAATCGATCATTAATGAAAGTGAATATTCATTTTAGGACGGGTAGTAAAAAGAAGAAAAAGTGGGTATAAAAGGTAAATTGGAGTTTATTGGAGTATTAAGTTGAGCCAGAAGTTATTATTTGTTCTAAGTAGTATTTGTTATGGGAACAAGTCAATTCGTTATTAGTTCTTAATTGTACCCAACGGTAGAAGTTGAAAAAATGCATGTAATTAATTTAATGGTAGTGTTACATATTGATTACTTGATATCTAATCAAATACATCTCTTTCCTTTTCACTCACCTATGAGAAATTAGTTAGACAAATCACAACTCTAGCTAGAAGTTTCAAATGATGAAAGCAAGAAAAAGAGAAGAAATTATGGGTGCAAATAAGAATTGGATATTTACTTGGTCCTTATTTGACGTACCATTTTATTAGTTTGGTTACTCGTTGGAGTAAAATAAACTATATATTCATTTGGTCCCTGCTGCACTGCACTCAAATTTTTTAACTTTCAGTTGACATCTCTCTATATATTTATTAGCCGGTCGTCCTTGGACAAACAAACACAACACCTCGATCTCATTTTCAGCTCACATGCATTACCAAAACCCACCCACCCACTCCAAACACATACACAATTCTTCACCAATTAATAGCTACTATATATCTATGGTTTTAGTAACACGTACCCGTCTCCCTAAATTCCAATCTGGCAACACCGATGATATATAACCCGCCGCAACCCAAAGCCCACCTCTGATCAATTCATCCAACTGAATCCAACAAAAGAAATTAAGGTATCATCCTCCTCAATAGTCACATCAACAACGTACGTTATTTCTAATAACAACCAAAGAAGAAGAAGAAGCAGCAGCAAATGCAGAGGATCCATTTTATTTCTTGAGAATGACGACGGTTCCAGACCAAACAGTGGAACAGGCTAGCAGAGGGTGGAATCAGAGAACACGCGTTGAGGAGGCTGCAACTGTTTGGAGATGGAGTCATGGAAAGAAGCACAAAAGGAATGAATATTTGAGCAAGAGTTCTGCATTATTGAAACAGGATATCTTCTATACCATATATAATAATTCAAGGCAAGCCTGGAATTCAGGTATTCCAAATTGTTCAATAGCAGCAGCGTTACTAGTTTGGATTTTGCTGCAAGGGATAAGGATGTGACACGTGTGTCTGTGTGTGGGAGTGTTATGCTAATATTAATTGTTGTGGCCCTTGATGACATCTTCTCTAGATTAATATATTTGTATTAATCATCTCCTCTACATTCTTTTCCTTGTATTTTCTCTCGTTAATGCATTCTCTTTATCAATTGTTTGTTTCAAGACATATGACTTTACCAATTTAACTTTATCCTCGTTAATATCTTCAATAAAGCAACCATCACATCACCTTTGAAAGTGTAAACCAAATATTTTCTTTGTTAAAGAATGTTACTGTTAGAATATTGGATGATTCGATTCTAGGTAATGAGTTAGTTTCCGAACGTAACGAATGGAGCAAAGACTCTGCTGAAGGCGTGGTCGTGCAGGATTGCTGGGCGCGTGGCGAGGTCACGCAAGTTGTTGGAGCGGTCATGTGGCGTGAGCGCCGGGCATTCTGTCGCCGCAGGAGCAGTTTTTTACATTTCCTTGTTTGTATATAATTAATGCTAGGTCTTGTATCTTATATATAAGTTGTAACCCTAAAATGTATATAAGGTTGAGATATCACTATGCAACAATCTTAAAACTTCAAATTTTCTCTTCTCTTTCAATTCATAATTGCTTAATAATTGATATTTGCTCAATTGATTGTTTGTTTACTTCGGTGACGCACAACATTTACAAAATTGGTACTCCCTCTTTGATAAGTCAAAATTTTTAATGTTGTAACTTTACTTGTTTATATATTCTTCAAATTGCATTATAATTATTTCTTATTTAGAAGTAGAACTATTACTTTGAGACAAATCAAAGAGGGAAGTGAAACAATTTTCTTGGGAGTATTCTAAAGGGGTTTTTATTTCAATTAGCTAAATAGTTAATTGTTAATCACATTAACTTTAAAGAAAATGTTATATTTACAAAACTTATCAACAAAATAGTTAACATCATGCATTAATTGTTGAATTGTAGTACAATATTTATATGCATGATATAAACCAGCCTGTTGATAAATTCTGTATATTTAGCATTGCTCTAACTTAAAAATTCTGTATATTTAGCATTGCTCTAACTTAATTTCCTCCGACTAAAAGAATGAATCAGCATAATCAAGTAAAATGCGAAAACATGAACAGATGAACTATAAATAGATTAGGCAATTTTTAATACTTCATCCGTCCCATCCAAAGAGACCACGTTTGAAAATTCTAATAATTAATAGATATATAAGTAATATTGAAGTTAATTATAGTTACAAAAATGTTTGAGTATATTTAAGATGTTTATAGTATATGTGGAAGGTAAAGTTCAAAGGTTTATGAAGATTGTAGACATATTTTTTTTAAACTTGACACTTTATGTAGAACATTCCAAAATAATATTGTGTACTCTTTGCCTAGAACGGAAGAAGTATTTACCAAAGTTCCATTTGACAAGTCAAATTTATTAAGATTATAGCTTTACTTTTTTTTTTACCTTTTTTAAATTGCACTAAAGTTATTATATTTAAAGACTTTTTTTTTTGGACGAACCAAAGAGAAACCAGAGATGTGTTTAAAACGGAGAGGTACAACAAAATGAAATGGACAAGGAAAGAGAGAAATGGATAGCCTAGAAATGCCCAAACCAGTTTCGATTTCGGTTTGGAACCACCGGTTCCACAAACCGTGACAAGGCAAATCGGAACCGAACCGTGGATGGCCAGTTCCGGTTTTCCGGTTTTCAATTTTTTTGAAATTTTTTTAACATTTGTTTTTATTTTTAAGTTTTATAATCTATTATAAAGTGTAAAAAAATTGTTATAATATGTTATTAATTATCAAAATACAAACTTAAACAAAATGCTTAGAGTGTGTTAGGCATCATAATAAAGTAGGTTGATTTTGACATTCAAAATTTACTATACTAAACTTCTCTAGGCTTTCAATATATCTCCTCTAACCTTTCATCAAGTCTCCTTCGGTCTTTCATCAAGTTTAATATCCAAGGATGTCAGAGTAGGTGCAGGCGTGTAGCATGTAGGAGCATATGGTTTCAAAATTCAAAGTTTCAAACGTTTAAAATTTGAATTTGATGGTTTTTGAACGGTTTTTTGGCAGTTTGGAACTGGTGGTTCACGGTTTCACAAAAATACAAACCTAAACCGAACTGTCCCAATCTGATTTCGGTTGATGACGGTTCATGGTTTGGGCGGTTCTAAAATCGGCTCGGTTCCCATTTTTGCAACCGAATGGACATGTCTAGGACAACCGTAACAATGTCTTAAATAATCAAGCACTTAGCAGGAGCCTTGAGAGCTGAGGCTGCTATTCTCAATTTATACAACGGTGCCTCGTGGACTCTTTGGGTGGAACAAAATGAATAATTTTTTTAGAATCATAAAGGGACCGAAATTAATTCATCACCAACAAATGGAAATTTCCCGAAAAATATGTATTTCCTTAAGGAATGATTATCCATCATCACTTAATTCTTAAGCGACTAATCACCAAATTTGAGATCTTGATATGACATTAACCCAACTTGGTTCACAGGAGAATCACCAAGAAACTGAAGAATGTCCAACAAAAAGCCGCCACCTATTCCTAAACAATAAAAGAAACTGAATTAAAAAAACAGTTGGAGCAAATTGATTGGGTTTTGACAAAAGGAAATCATATCAATAATTGTGTGTGTGGGGGGCTTTTCCTACTTTGTTTAATTAATTAATAAGTATAATTAAGCAACAGATAGAACTTGACAACACCAAGGAACAGCAATCATGTCTTTATCAAGGTGGTCACATGCCATAGTGAGAGTCTTACAAAGCTTGAGTGTACAGTCACATACAACAAAATTCCTTTTCCTCTTCTTTCTCAGATCATCTTTTTAAGCTCTGCCAATATGTTCATAGTTTTTAGAGGGAGGGATTGATTATAAGTTCAATATATATATATATATACATGGCTAATTCATTTGATGAAGATTGTGATTATCTGTTTAAGGCTGTTCTAATCGGGGACTCGGCCGTCGGGAAATCGAATCTTCTATCGAGGTTTGCTCGAGATGAATTTCATTTAGACTCGAAGCCGACTATTGGAGTCGAATTCGCTTATCGGAATATTAAGGTGGGTGATAAAGTCATCAAAACCCAGATATGGGACACTGCTGGTCAAGAAAGGTACATGTCTTGTATTTTGTTTTCATACATATATATATATCCACACACACAAAGCCATATGATATGATTAACATCAAAATAGCTATAGATTCATCAGGTATTTATATATATATATAGTTGTAATTTGCCTTTCATTAAGCTTAAGTATGATTTCATATATAGAAGTTTTGATGAGAGAAAGTCCAAAAGAGCAGGTGTAGATTGCCCAGAGAGATGATGTGCAGACTTTGAAGATTAGTTTATGGTACCAATATAAAACTTAATGGACCACACAGACTGATTCACTTTCCATTCTTTTGCCTTATTTTTGGATAAAATGCATTAAACCCCCTTGTGTTTTCTGCTTACACTCTATCTGCTCATTTTTTTCTACTCCTTCCCCATTGTAGATTTTTACAGATTGCAAGACTAATTAAATTTTAGTAGAGAAATCATAATGTGAAAAACACCTTTCATCATACGACATGTACGTTCATCGGTTCTTTCTATGTTATCGGTTCTTTCATTGTCTTCATGATATGGTCCATTAAGAACACCTAATCATGCATGAGTCCGACAATTTTCGAAGAAGGTTCTTCTCTTTTGGGTACGATAACTAGCAAACCCAAGTGGGATGTGCAACTTTTTCTGTTTACTAGATGGTTTGTTTGTGTGTCGAACAATGCAATGTCGAAAGAGAGATTGAGATCGAGATGAAGTTGGCATCCATGGCATAAGAAAGGATGATACGGATCAACTGGACAAACAAAAGAAGAAATGTAACATAAGCCTAAGTCCAAAGGAAATAAGTATATTAGGTAATATGCGTCGGCAAACATAACTAATAAATTAACGTTATTGGTTGATAGTTTATGTTACATCCTCGTACTTCCTGTATATAATTAGTTTTTCTTTAAATTTTGGGTAAATTACAAATAACCCCCCTTAACTATCGGTTAGGTTTAAATTGCACCTTCAACTACCAATTGAAGCAATATGCCCCCTCAACTATAGCATTTTTTTTAATTGTATCTTCTATTTAGGCACTGCAATTTGAGTTGACGTAAAATGCTCACGTAAGACTCATGTGACCATTTTTAGGTATTCTTTTTAACATAGTACCCTTTTGATATTTTAATTGACTATATTACTCTTATTGTTTTAATACCCTTTTTGTACATAAAGATGGTCATTAAAATAATTTTTCATATTTAGTTTGAAGATTAATGTAAATATCATACGTAAAGAAAATGACATGAGTCTTTGACAGACAAATTTTGTGAATTTAAACCGTGGTGTCTAAATAGAAGGTGTAATTTAAGAAAATATTATAGTTAAGGGGGGCATACTGCTTCAATTAGTAGTTGAGGGGGCAAACAAACTCAACCCATAGTTGAGGGTGTTTATGTGTAATTTACTCTTAAATTTTTCTCTCTGATTTGTTCATGATATTAATTATTTTAAGATGGATAGTTAATACTCGCTCCATTCGGCCATAAATGTAATAATTTTTTACTTTTCAAAATTTAAAGAAAATACCGTATATTTTAAAGATTTAAAGAAACTACTAAATGCTCTCTGAATGTAAAATAATTTTTACTAAGAAAAAAAAAAAAAAATCAAGCACTGGATGCTGAAGGAGAAGGAGTAGTATAGTTCACGCATGCACAGTTTCATATGATCTCCCTTTTCTGGAATCATCATTTAATTTCACGCATGTTCAATACATTGATCATTTACCCCAACAACATCTGTATATGAACTATTGCATACCCATAATTATTAGCAAGTTCATGCGTTAATTTTTTCTTTAATTTATTTTTCTTGCAATTGAGTTCCTGTGTCACTTTAATTATTATATATTTCACGTATCTAGGATATCAATAATATAGAGTATGTTTGGTCCTGTGTTTCTAAACGCTGGAATTTCAAGTTTTTTTTTCAAAACGCAAATTTTAAAATGGTTTTGGGAAAAAAACTGCGTTTTGAAATAGTATTCCAAACGTGCTTATAAAGAAAAAAACTACATTTTAAAAATCTGTGTTATAAGTAATTTGTGTTTTGAAAAATTGCGTTTTTAAAACTTTAAACCAAACGGGATCATAAACAACTTCAAACATGAGTACTATATATATATATATATATATATATATATATATATATATTTATTGAAGACTTACCTTTGAATAAATTATATTGCTCGGTACTGCAGGTTTAGGGCTATAACGAGCTCATACTACCGAGGAGCGTTGGGTGCAATGCTAGTGTACGACATAACTAGAAGAGGCACGTTCGAGAACCTGAAGAAATGGCTGCACGAGCTACGACAATTCGGTAGTCCTGATATGGTCATTGTACTTGTTGGGAACAAGTCCGATCTGAGTAGCTCGAGGGAAGTCAACGTTGAAGATGGAAAAAGCCTTGCACAGCTAGAAGGCCTTTGTTTTATGGAAACATCAGCCAAGGAGAAGTTGAATGTTGAAGAAGCATTTCTACAGATGATCACAAAAATCCATGAAGTTACTAGTCAAAAAAGCCTTGAAGCTAGAAGGAACGAGGCGATGCAGCCAACTCT
The DNA here is from genome assembly GCA_016624345.1 of Platycodon grandiflorus. Lineage (NCBI taxonomy): Eukaryota > Viridiplantae > Streptophyta > Magnoliopsida > Asterales > Campanulaceae > Platycodon > Platycodon grandiflorus. Next base: position 54,640,223 of record CM028364.1, read on the forward strand.
TCAGGGGAGGAAAGAAATTATCAACGTTGTTGACGAAGTAACTGCAACTAAGCACGCGACTAGTTGTTGTACAAATTGATTCATATCAGTTCTTCAAGGATGATGACTTGAACCTTACAACCCCGGCCATCAAAATTTTCTTGTTTTTCTTTTAAAGTTTTGTACGGACAATGAAACTTCACTCATGAAAAAAGAAATTTATAACGATCATCGAGGATACTACAAATGAAGGAAGGATTTAATGATGGTTTGCTACTAGAGCTGGCAATTTACTGGGCTGGGCCGGCCCAGTGCAAGCCCACCGGGCCAAAACTTAATATCGAGCCCGGCCCCAATTTTCCTAGGGCCTAAGAAAAGTCAAGCCCAGTCCAGCCCACCAAAGCCCATCGGGCCAAAAAGCCCTAGTTGAAAAAATAAATAAACTAAGAAAAGCAAAAGAACAATTCACATTTACTAGACATTCAAAGCTGCTCAATTCCTAAGCTGCTCATTCACTGTTGCCCAAATTAAGTTATATGTTACTACTTACTAAACAAAACAATAGCCATTAGCCAATTTGTGTAATTGACTAATTGTGTTGTTGTCTCTCTTGTTGAGCTGTGCGCCTGTGCTGAGTGCTGTGCCTTGCCTCCGTGGGAGTGGTGGACCGTTTCATTTGTTTAGTTAAGTAAACATTTAACATTTAATGATCTAAAGTCTAAACAAAAACAGGTAAATAAAGCGGGCCGGGCCTAGCCCAAAAGCCCCGGGCTTTTTTGATGCAAGCTCAATTGAACCGTCGGGCCTATTGGGCTGGGCCAAAAAGACCCACGTTTTTTTGGGCCTCCAAAAATTAAACATTAGCCCATGCATTTATCGGGCCGACTGGGCCGGCCCACTGGACTGGGCTGATTTTGCCGGCTCTATTTGCTACTCTTTATTATTTCAATTTGATACTATTTAACAAGTTTTTATTTATTTTGAGAAAATAAAACTGTAACATATATAAATAATGCCAAAATTACTATAGATAATGTGTTTTAAAGATTGTGAAAAAAATAAGTAAATCCTTGTCAAATTTCCATCAGAGAAAACATTAGCTAAAGTAAAACCTAGATAAATTAATACTCGTTCAATTAAACTTTCTATAATATATATATATATATATATATATATAATTTTTTTTTTTTTGGGTACCAACTTGGGCGAGTACACATTTCATTCTCTCTCCTTGGCATTTCCTCTCTTCAACCCCATTATTCACTCTTGCACCGGAAGAACTTTGCATGGAACCCCTACCTATTGATCATCTTTTTGTCTTATTTGCTTTCCAGTTCCCCATACATCAAGCCTAGATATCCACTCACATACATTTTCATCCAGATCCTCGAGCAACTTTCAACATCATCAATGATTCTATTACCGAAAAACAAAATTTTCTTCAAACTAAAGTAGCACACAGTTCACACACACATCAAACTTACTGCAAAATGGTTGCCAACGAACGGGACCAAAGATGGCACTGTCAACGTCTCCATCCCACCTCACGGTGAGACGAATAGGGTGACCACCGAAGTGCTCGACCAAACCCCTGACTTCATGACTAGTTAGGAAATCAAGTCTATTGACCAGCAAGTCAAGAGAGCAAGTATGTTGGCGAGCAAGTCACGAGAGCAAATCTACTGACGTGCACGTTAAGAGAAAGTCTTTGTATGAGCAAGTGTAGAAGAAATCCGAAAAATCGCCTCCACATCGCCCTGGGTACTTAAGTTGCCCACCACGGGCACATTCCTTACCATCACAGAAGAGAAGACGAGCACATTGGTACAAACCTCAACTGGTGGCCACCTTATTAGTAATTCGGCAGGCACCTTATCAACACATAATTAGTAATTCGATAGGGATCATATTAGTCACCTAGCGGCCACCTTATCAGTCACCCGATAGACACTCTAGCTGTTGACGGACATCTTAGTTGTCAAATATGGGGACCACTGCTTCTCTTAAAATCTTCTAGAAAGGATCTCTAACAGATCCTAAGAGCATCTCCAATGCCAATGTGAATGTGAAAAAAAATGGGTGCCACCTAGGATTGACATCTTCTTTGAAAAAAAACATATTTCTAATGCAAATGTGAAGAAACCTTGTGAATATGACATGACAACAAATTTTTTTCACGTTGTGGATGAGAATGTGAATTTTTCACATTCTAATTGAGGGTGTGGAGACATCCTAGTCATCATTTTTTAAATTAAAAAAATAACTAGATCTCATCTCTCTCTTCACTTTAGTTGTGAGACCCATGCTACATGGGATCAAATTCACATTTGCATTGGAGAGGTCTCTTCTAATTGATTGTGAAAGAAGAGATAAAAAATGTCACATGTGATTGAGGGTGTTAATTACCTACAGTCATGTCAAATCAAATCCACGGTTGCATTGATGATGCTCTAACAAACTTCCTCCGACCTACTATAAATAGAGGACCTAGCAAATCATTTGTTACAGACTATTTCTCCCTCCTTTTAGTATTATTCTCTCTACCATCGTTAAACTAATTCTCATGTTGGAAGGGTTTCGCAGGACAATCACATGATCAGTAGCTATGTGTTCTTATGTGCAAATATCAAAAATAGTCATTAAGCCAGATCTCTATCCATACATTTTTTTCCATTAGATCAATGGCTCAAAATATGCCAAACGTACAAATGTCTACTACTTTGTATAAGGTGAATTAATCTCTATGAAGGCTAGAGTGACATGAGGCCGCCAAACATTAATTTTCCTTCAACAAATAGAATTACCATAACGTCTATTTATCCATTTTGAAAAAGAAAAAAAAAATTATTTTGAGAGATAATTTAGGTGATAGAAGCATGTATATATATATTAAAAAACAGGGTTAATTACACGACTAGTTTCTCAACTATTAGCTTTTTTATGAATAGTTCCTTAATAAATTTTTTTTTCAAATTTCAGTCCTTAAAGTATCAAAAAGTCACGCGGCTAGTCTTTTTGATGGATGTCGTTAGTATTTTTCCGTTAAGTTGCCCATGTGCCTTCCATGTTCATTTGAGTAAGGACAAAATTAAAATTTCACTTCTATCGTTGGGTTTGATAAAGGACAGAGCAACAGAGCGTAGAATGGTGCTGTTACAGACCAAATCTCATTCGAAGACCAAACTCAGTCCAATCCAGCTCCTCACTCCCCCCAAATCACCACCGTGGCTAAATCTTCTTAATAATGGCTTCTTCAAAAGACCTAGAGCCCCCAACTAAACCCTATAAGCTCTGACAAACTCCCCATCTCCAGTGTCAAATTCTTCGAAGACGGCAACCTCCTCGCCACTGCCTCCGCCATAGAACCGCCGGAACATAGTCCACCTCCAATGGCTCCATACTCCAGGAGTTCTAGGGCCACTACCTCGGCATCTCCGACCTCGCCTTCTCCTCCGACAGTCGTTACCTCGCCACCGCCTCCGCTAACATAACCGTCCGTCTCTGGGACGTCTTCACTAGCTCACTCGTCAAAACCCTAACCGGACACACTAATTACGTCTTCTACGTCAATTACAACCCTCAGTCTAATATGATTGTTTCCGGTTCCTTTGATGAGACGGTTAGGGTTTGGGACGTCAAGATTGGCAAGTGCAAATACAGATATTAAGAACATCTCTGACATCCATCGACGAAGAAGAAACATGAAATTACCCAAATTTGTTTATTAGATCCGGTGAAATCAACCTCAAATTCGCTACGCTAAGATAATGATTGTTGTTGCCATTGTTGTGAGAATTGATATTGGATCTGGTGAAATCAATGTCAAATCGAGTCTTCAGCGATTGGTCTATCATTTGTGCCTGGGGTTGAGGTTTCGCCGGTTGAATTGGAACCACGCTATCGGTTCCTGAATTGAGGATTTGGTTTAGAGATGGAAGCCATAGAGGGTTATAATAGAGAAGGATGAGATGACGATGGTTCTGGGTTGGGATTGGGCGGCGGATGGTGGTGGGATCAAGATGAGGACGGGTAGCCATGACAAACACATAGATTTGTTAAACACACACACACACACACACACACGCACTGGAGTATCCGTTGCCATTGCAGGTGAAGAAGATGATGAAATTCTAATTTTGCCCTTTTTCAAATGCACATGAAAGACATATGGGTCACTTAACGAAATTTTACTAACGACATCCATCAAAAGAACTAGCCGCATGACTTTTTGATACTCCTGAAATTTAAAAAAAAATGTTAAGGGACTATTCGTAAAAAATCTAATAGTCGAAGAACTAGTTGTAATTAACCCTAAAAAATAAAAGTCCAAAAATGAGCAATTTGTTGGTTAGTCCGTTGTCGTTCGGTGTCCGCAACTCCTAGTAGTCTACTCTATTATTTATGTGGCATATATCAAGTATGGCCGCCTGACCCGACAAAACAACTTATATGGCCTTTGACTGGTCAGCTCCTTTAAAAGGAAGAGAACAAAAGGGAGTAAAAGTGAACTTCCAAAAATGCCCATTCCAGTTAAGACGGTGACTTACAGTGTCGTTTAATCGACAACGAAACGATCACTAAACGGCTATTTGATCGTTTAAACTAATACTAAACGTTGAATAAACGATTAAACGTTCATTAAAAGGTTTATCAAACGGTTAAAGGAAAGTAAGTTCACCTTGAACGTTTAAACGTGTACCAAACGGGCTGACCAAAAGTTTAAACGAATAGTTTGACAGTTTAAACGCCTTGAACGATTAAACGTGTACCAAATGTTCACATCGCGATTCACGAATGTTCACATCGCGATTCACTAATGTTTGCATCGCGATTCAGTAATAATAGCATTACGATGAACTTATTAATCATCGCGATTGGAAAATTTTAAAAATGCGATGAACCAAACTACAAACTAATTTAAGCCATAAATAAAACAAGCGCGAAACACAAAAACGAACGTTTCATTGAAATAGGGTAGAAGATGAAGGTTTTTAGTCTTTGGTTGGAGGGAGCATTGATAGTGGGTCGAAACAAGTGTTGACATTTGCAGATTGAGACTCTTCTTGGGTTGAGGATGATTCGGTGAGGCATTAGAGGAGTGAGTGGTGAGGGACCGTTTGTTGCATTGGGTGTTACATGATTTGGTGAAGGAATCCATGGAATGAAATTTGACACATTGTTCCTTGGATCTCGTAAACGATTTCTTACTCGTCGACTGATTGAGCGAGGTCGACGGATCACTTGTTGAGGAGTAGCTTGAGGAGTGGCTAGGAAGATCATGATTCGTTGTCGCATTTCATTATAGGAGATGGGTCGATGTACAGAATTGAGTATATTTGGCGAACACATGATGAAGGTTGGTATGTTTTTGTAATGACGACGAAGAGTTGGATAGGAAGATGAAGAAAAGCTAAAGAGATAATGAATATATTTAGAGAGCTTTGAATGTAGGTTATCATTTTATACATCTTTTCAAGTTTTGAGAAGATGAAGGGGTTTCTTGATTAGAGGAATGTGATTGAACATATTAAAATTTTCCTACCGTTTGTCCGAACAATCTCCTTTGGGCTTTGGGATTACACTTTGGGAAACGGGGGGAAATAAATGAGCATATTAAACACATATTTTAAACTAACCGTTTAAATGGATAGAATAAACGAGTAGATTAAACGGTTATTTTTAAACTATTCCACTTAAACCCATGTGAAGTTTATCTTTTTTGTCAAAAATATGAATATGTACTTAATACAACAATATGAATATGTACTTAATACAACTTAAAAACTAATATTTCAAGTAAATATGAATATGTTCGCCGCGATTCACTAATTTTGCATCGCGATTTAATGTTTGCATCGCGATTAAAGAATGTTTGAATCGCGATTCACGAGGTTGACATCGCGATGTACTAATATTTGCATCGCGATTATGATGAACTTATTAATCATCGCGTTTGGGAAATTTTAAAAATGCGATGAACCAAACTACAAACTAATTTAAGCCATAAATAAAACAAGCGCGAAACAAAAAAATAGAACGTTTCATCTCACTTCCATTGTCTGCACACAAAAAAAATTTCATCTCATTTCCATTGTCTACACCAGAACTTCTTCTCTCGTAAATCGAGTGTTAACGTATAAGAGAATTATTTCTTCTCCACGAACGGAATACAAAAATAACAAAAATGGCCAAAACGACGAAGGAAACTCGCACAACAGTGTGTATTTCTTCTACATTATTTGAAAAATTATGAAATGCTTTTATTCAATTTGTGAGTCCGTGTTAAAATACACAATTACTAAACGAACATTTTGACCGTTTAAACGCATACTAAACGATCATCGTTTTGTTCACAACTACTTAAGTTAATTTCCTTCTATTTTCGGACCACGGTTTACCTTAAACCCTTTGCCCTAAACGATCATCGTTTTGTTCACAACTACTTCAACTCAACCGTTTGTGCTTGAATCGAGTTCCATAGTTCGAATCTTCTTCGTTGGGTTTACGACCACACTTCAACATCCGTAAAATCACAAAAGGTAATTCTTCGAAAGACCACAACAAAAACCCTTTCCTCTATTTGCATTTCGCTTATCGAGCACACTCCAACTCACACTTCAACATCCGTAAAATCACAAAAGATAATTCTTCCAAAACGTTTAACCCTCGTTCGGTTATCGTTTATAATTTATTTTTTGCAACTTTATTTGCGGCAATTTATTTCAGTTCTATGTTTGGTTTAGGTTTTATGTTCTTTTGATTGCACTTTTTGTAAAAATTTTAAAATGAATTGTTTTCGTCTTTTACGTTTACGTTTATATTTCAATTGCGACAATATGGCATTCCTTCTTGAGCGTTCAAAATGGTTCGACTCAAAAGTTACTTGCCGGTGTAGACTACACATAGTAGATGAAGTGTATAACAAATTAGACGATGCACACAAAGATCTATTCAAGACATCCCGCTTTGGAAACTTGTACAAGATGCGGGATAATATGAATATGGTGGGCAAACTTACCCATGCACTAAATATGATGAGGATTAAACCAATCAATGATTTAAACGAGGTCGGTTTTGTATTGGGGGTAAAAAGATCAGATTTGGCTTCTCGGACTATACCCTCATAACGGATTACACCCGGTATTGAGGAAAATTTCATTTCGGAAATCCCTGGTGGAAACAGACGAGGAATGAATATTTTGGTGGAGTGAAAAATCCATCAAGCCTAAAGAATTGATGGAGGCATTTCGAATCGGGCAAACAATGAGGAGGACCGATACAAGCCGGGGCTCTCTCTTGTATATGAATATGTTTTGAGAGCTCGGGAAAACACGACACAAATTGACGCAATGGTTTTGGATATTGTCGACAACTTAGAGGTGTTCAATAGATATCCATGGGGAACAAGGACTTATAATCACCTCCTAGTTGGACCGACAAGAAAAATTGAAGGTCGCGCAAACCATGTATCGTACTATGGCTTCACATATGCACTACAGTAAATGTTTAAAATCGTTATTGATTGAATAACAACTATTTATACTCATATCATGTTTCTAACATACAATTTTCCGTAGGTTTGGGCATTTGAGTCCTTCTCCCATAAGAAAGGCGTTTAATTTGCAAGAGACGGAGCAAAAACAGCCTAGGATGTGTAAGTGGAAGATGGTGGGAAAGTTTGCGAAAATGCCAAATATGATAAGGTTCTTGCATTCTTTGGAGACATCACAGTAAAGAATTAAGAGAACTTTCATATTTTTGTTGTTGTTTGTTGATATGATTTGAGAGAGATGAAGAATTGAGAGAATTTTCTTATTGATTTATGAAAAAGAAATACATTGTAGAAAGGAAAGTTCATACCATTTTACAGAGAGATAGAGAGTATATATACAGCTCTCTTATAACCAACTTAACTGCCGGAAAAAATTAACACATCACTTACACCCTTAAGCTATTAAGAAATTACACACCCCACCCATACAGCTTATATGTGTTGTTTGTGAATTGGCAGGATGGTGGTTTCATGCCATTGACCTCGACCTCTGAAGAATCTCTTCTCCCTTACGTTCTTGATTATCCGTTGACGTGGGCACAAAATTTTGATTATTATATTGAGGAAGAGGCAGATGAGGCAAATGAGGCAGATGAAGACGTTGCACCTGAACACCAATCTCCACAACAGAGAGAAGAAGCATCACCTTCTGACGTGCGTCAACCTGAAATCAATGTGGGAGATGCTCGTAGGGATGCACGTATAGATGCCAATACGATGCCACTACGATGCCCTAGAGGTACCCTCCGCATCATTTTTCATTGATTTGATGAGGGAGGTTTTGGATTCTGGCAAATTTGGAGAGGTCTTTGGGGAGCAAGATCGATGCATTAGACCGAAGGTCGATGCATTAGACCAAAAGGTTGATGCATTGATTGTGCAAAGGAGGGAGAGGTCGAGCCCTAAGGGTGATAGTGTTTCCGGACATCGCCTATGAGGGGGAGACGGGATGTTTTGGGAATGGAGAGGGCGAACCCCGAGGCTTGTGTGGAGACACACAATGAGGATCAAGTGGAGATGGGGACGATCTGAGCCACGAGAGGACTCTTACCGAGGATCTGTGGAGCGAGCAGGTGCCCGTGGGGATAATGTCGAGGAAGAGCGGGCCGTGGATAATTCGAATCGAGAGAGCTCCAATCAAGGAGGATTTAGAGTTAAAAGGACAAGAAAAGAGCTCGAATGGGAATGTTCGGAGGCTGGAGTGAAGAGACAGAGAAAACAATCGGCGTATGTGAGAACTCCCTACACTAAAGACCCGTAATATAATGAAATGGAGGAAGAAGTTAGGCGAGACCTTTATTGTTTAGATCTAGATCCATAAAGACCTGTAATATAATTTGTTTATAATTAGATCGTAGTTAGTTTTTATAGTTAATATATTATGTTCGTTTTTGGGATCTTGACATGTCTTTGATTCAAAAGGTGATTATAGCGATGCAAACATTCATAAATCGAGATGCACATGTGATTCATCGCGATTTAGAAATCATGCATCGCGATTATGAGACTTTGCATCCCGACTCTTTACAAAAATTACATGTACACTTGACTTAAAATTATGAATATTTAGTAAATTTATCATTCATTACACTACGACCACCTTCGAATTCAAGTTTCATTCAAAATCTACTAAAGTACAAAATTTGTGTGTAGTCATCCTGATTAATTGATCGCGATGCGAATGAGATACATCGCGATGCAAAACTAATTCATCGCGATCCATATATCCATCGCGATTTAGAAATCATGCATCGCGATTTCTGAGACCTTGCATCCTGATTCTTTACAAAAATTACATGTACACTTGATTTAAAATTATGAAAATTTAGTAAATTGGTTACACCACAACGTCCACAACCATCTTCGAATTCAAATTTCATTCAAAATTTACTAAAGTACAAAACTTGTGTGTAGTCATCTGATTAATTCATCGCGATTCATATATCATGCATCGCGATTTAGAAATCATGCATCGCGATTTAGAAATCATGCATCGCGATTTAGAAATCATGCATCGCGATTATGAGACCTTGCATCCTGATTCTTTACATAAATTACATGTACACTTGACTTAAAATTATGAAAATTTAGTAAATTTACCATTCATTACACCACAACCATCTTCGAATTCAAATTTCATTCAAAAATCACTAAAGTACAAAACGTGTGTAGTCATTCGATTAATTCATCGCGATGCAGAAATCATTCAAAAATTTACCAATGTGAATTACATGTACTCATCATATATATATATACAAAAATTACAAAATTCCAAAATTTACAATTATTACAAAATTGGATTAAGCCAGTTTATTTCTTCATGTGCCCCCCTATCATCATCCCCGAACTATTCTTGCTCGTATTTGTTGCGTTGATGAATGTCATATTGTTGGGGTATTGATGTCCCGTTTAATAGATATTCAATCAACATGCAGACGATGACGCCGCAATCTTCAGTGCTTGGCGCTTGTTGGGGTGATTCTGCACATGTTTTTATCGGACATTTGACGTTTTTCTGGCCTAATCCTTTGAATCTTTTGGATGTTTTATCCAGGGGCAATTCTTTTATTATTTCACGCATCTTTCCTTCAACGTGGTTTACCTGTAAAGTAAAATATTCACAAAAAAAAAATAATAAAAAACAAAAACAAAAACAAAAAAAATAGTTAATGCGTGATTATTTTCAGTTGTATTTTGATTAAATAGTCGTAGATTACTCACTAGTTTCTTTGCCCTTTCCAAATGCCAATCTTTCTTTGCCTTTGGCTGGATGTAAGAGTTGTAGAGGGTCCAGGACATTAATGGTTCGAGAAAACCGGTAGTGTCCAAAGATCACGCACTCTCTGTTCATTTCCGCACCGGTGTGTTGATAGGGAAGATGAATAACTCATCATCGTTTTCATTGCCTCTCTCAACACGTTGTCTATCTTTTCTTCTACGACTTGTCGAACTCTACCCCACCTCTTACAACATAGTTCTAAATTACGGTTTCAATGTTAGTTTTCAGCAATCAATTAATAATCTTATACGTTAAGGAATTAGGATGATTCTTACCCGGCTATCGATGTAAAACAGTTCAATTCGGGTTTTTCTTTTTCGGAGGATTTGTTTTACGACATGTGCCCATGTGTCGATGTGTAAACAAAGAAAACTAGTTATTCTTTCGAAAATAAAATATCACATATCAACGCTTCATAAGTACAATACATACAAAATTTTCTAGTTTATCGTTGTGTAAGATGGGCGGTGTACTTCGAGGTCCATTCGGGATAATGTCCCCATGTCAAGACATGCGCGCGCATAATGTGAGGAGCATATTAATATGTCGAACAAAAACCATATTGACGTAAGTATTATCGAAGCATGAATAATTTGATATTTTGAAATTTAACAATATTAGTTTCACTTACTCCTCTCCCCATGCCTTTGGTAAATATAGATCATAGCATCCCTCACTTCTTTCGCCATGACCTTAACGTGCTCATGATCATCGTTAGTGGTAGTTGGGGATCTGTGTTTCTTTTCTTATAAAGGGAATATCATCCCCTTTGTCCCCGCATGAATCCCCTTTATTCTTCCTCTTGCGGTGCGCTCGTTCTTTACGCCTTTGGCCAATGAAGAAGGAGACAGGCACTTTTCTTTCTAGACTCAAGAAGATTAACAAGATCATCCGAATCATCATCTTTTCAAGATCTTCTTCGATTCTTTCTTTGACGTGGTTTGTACGTCCTTCGAATCGATCGGATGGTTTCATCTTTCGCTTGGTTCTTTGGGGTTGTTCTTTGTTGTGCCCTTAGCATCTCCATCTCTTCGCCATTGTTGATAGTTTGTTGCTAAGAGCTTGAACCTCGCCGGCTTGAAGAAGTTTCAAATTCATGGCGGCTTGTTGCTCTTGGGCCTGGTCGGTTGATTGTTGTTCAAGCTTTGCTAATTCATGTTTCGATTTTCAACTTCCGTAGCCTTAGCTTCTAGTGTCTTTGATTTTTCAACCAACTCGCTTTGGAGCAGCTGCATTTGTTCTTTGCTCGCACCGAATTCAACTCTTAAGCTTGCTATTTCTTGACGTAGCTTCAAATTCAATTCATCCGTATGCTTTTCGGATGATTTTTCCGAAGCTTGGCTAATTCAGATTTGAGAGAATCTATTTCAAAGATCATTAGCCTCTATTACAAAGATATTTAGCCTCTATTTCAAAGATACTTTTCGATCAACTCGGTTTGTAGCCTCTCTATTTCATTGTGATTGTCATATAGTTGAGAGGAACTTTCATCCAGTGGGCGTTGAGCGACTTGCTTTTATTTTGCTCTTCAAGCAACCGAGTTTTCAACAATTCAATTTCATTGTCCTTTTCTTGAATTTCTTTGTCCTTTGATTCAATTGTGGACAATTGCTTGATCAGCTCCTCTTTTATACTCCCGCAATGCTTGTTTTCAACTTGTTGCGTATCATCAATCTCGCTTTGAAAGAGGCCGGTGTCAAAAATTACGTTTCTTTTCGCTCCCGAATTTGAAGTTGAGCATCCTCATCGACACATTTCTTCATCATGTGTCTTGATTCCCGAATGTTTCTCTCGGTTGGTGTTGCCTTGGGGAAATGATGCAATTTCGCAAAAGCAAGAAAGTAAATGTAATACAATGTTAGGGAGATGCATCGAAAATGCATTGTTTGTTATTTGTAACTAGATAATAAAGGCACATTTTATACACTTACTTTTTCTTCATGACGTAATTGAAATCTGATTTTTAAAAATGTTTGACATCCCTGATAGATCCCATTTGAGGAACCTTGGGATATCCTCTTCTATAATTGGTTTGATGATGTTGCTTCGCTCGCATAACCAATACCGCATGTGCAAATTCAACCCTCTTGTTAGTACAAACAAATCACTTGGACACCGTATATGGAAATTTGAAATTAGTTACAAGTGAGTGTAAAAGTTACCGGTAGCAAGAAGACGCATTTCTCCACGTTGTCATCCTTTCTAGTTTCTAAGGCATTTATCAACCGTCGACAATATGGTCGACCAATTGTAGGTTGAAATTTTGTCGAAGTCCGATATTATATTGATATATGCCCATGGTATGTAATGCTAGTTGTTGGGACAAGGAAGGTTGCAAGAACAAGCGTGGTCGTCAAAATTGCAACGTCGTTAATTTCCCTTTGATCTTCACTAGGCATAATGGCTCGAATCCGATTACATATAAGGGTTGGGCTAAGCTTGAAGTCTTTTGATTTCCTTGATTCCTTTTCGGGGAAGTGCCTTAGGAGGAAATCGATCGTTCAATGTTGTAAAAGTTAATTTTGATTTCCTCCTCCCGTCATTGATTCCAAGCGAAGCTTTGCATGCCTTGCTTTAAGCTCTAGGTCTTTCTTTCCAACCAAGAAAGACTTTTCATCCTTTACATAACACTTACAATCATTGCCGACGGAACTATCCACCGTACAATGTTTTTCTATAATTTTGTCTTGGATCGGCTTCAATCGGTTTCAAAACGGTGTTTTATTCGGGGCTTGTAGGTGATTGTCACCGAATTGAAATGTCTTAATCTGTTTATTCAGAGTGTGAGGCGCATCGTATTTTAATGGTGCGCTTTGTTTCTGTTTGAAGCCGCATAACAACGGGGATATTCCATGTTATTACCAAAAGTAAATTTATTGAAACGAAGAAAGTAAACCAATATGCATAGAAATCATCTTGAATACGAAATCCAAACAATTTTTATATGTCACCTTTGTTGTATTTCCATGCACACACTATGTGTCTTTATTCATATATTATACGCTAGTGCCCTAAAAGTTCTGTTTTAAGAACCCTAGAATTGATTAAAGCATTACATAATTTTTATATGTCCCCTTTGTTGTATTTCCATGCACACACTATGAATTATTATTCATATATTATACGCTAGTGCCCTAAAAGTTCTGTTTAAGAACCCTAGAATTGATTAAAGCATTACACAATTTTTATATGTCACCTTTGTTGTATTTGCATGCACACACTATGAATTATTATTCATATATTATACGCTAGTGCCCTAAAAGTTCTGTTTTAAGAACCCAGAAATCGATTAAAACATTACATAATTTTTATATGTCCCCTTTGTTGTATTTCCATGCACACACTATGAATTATTATTCATATATTATACGCTAGTGCCCTAAAAGTTCTGTTTTAAGAACCCTAGAATTGATTAAAGCATTACATAATTTTCAAGTCTTAAGAACCCTAGAATAAATTGAACCCTAGAATCGCGATTTCCGAGTCTTAAGAACCCTAGAATCGCGATTCCCAAGTATTTTAACACGGACTCACAAATTGAATAAAAGCATTTCATAATTTTTCAAATAATGTAGAAGAAATACACACCTTGCGAGTTTCCTTCGTCGTTTTGGCCATTTTTGTTGTCTCGTGTATTCGGTTCGTGGAGAAGAAATAATTCTCTTATACGTTAACACTCGATTTCGGAGAGAGGAAGTTGTGTAGACAATGGAAGTGAGATGAAATTTTTTTGTGTGCGACAATGGAAGTGAGATGAAACGTTCGTTTTTTGTTTCGCGCTTGTTTTATTTATGGCTTAAATTAGTTTGTAGTTTGGTTCATCGCATGTTTAAAATTTCCAAAACGCGATGATTAATAAGTTCATCATAATCGCGATGCAAACATTAGTGCATCGCGATGTCAACCTCGTGAATCGCGATTCAAACATTCTTTAATCGCGATTCAAACATTAGTAAATCGCGATGCAAACATTAAGTAAATCGCGATGCAAACATACGTACATCGCGATTCGAACATATTCATATTTACTAAAATATTAGTTTTTAGGGATAATGACATTGGAAGTCCCTTGACTTTGTTTAAGGTCATTATTGGAATTTCACTTACCCTCTCTGACCAGTGAAGAATTCCAAAATTGTAATTGGCGCGAATCCCTCCCTCCCAGTATTCTCCCCCATTAAAACAGAGTGTATGAACACAGAATAACCCCAGAATACAGTAATTTTGCATTCATTAACCCCAAAATACATATGTTCAAAAACTACCATGTGCAAACTACATCAACCCCAAAATACATATGTTCATTCCCACTGGCCAGTACATCATTCACATACCCCAGAATAACCCCATAATACATAGTCATTTTTCATCAACCCCAAAATACAGAGAATCCAACACAATGTTCAAATTGACAACTTTTCAATACATCATTCCCAACTACACTAAATATTAACATAGGTGTTTTGACCCTTTTCTACTTTTGGCCTTTTCATTTGCTGCTCTCTGGCTTGTTGACACATCTGGTTGTGATGTGCCTTGAGTAGGCTGTGATGTGCCTTCAACAATGCTCTTCTTTCTCTGCCGCTTGGCTCCACCCTGTATAAGATAAATAGTGAAAAATTGTTGCAAAACAATTCCAAACCAAAAAACAAAAAAATGAAGCAAAAAATCGAAAACATAGTTTTCTTACCCGTTGGTTTCCTTCAACAATGCTCTTCTTTTTCTCTTTTGGCTTTGGTTGGCAACCAATTCCTCCTTCCTTTGTGCATCTTCTAATATTATGTCCATCATGTCCACACCTATTGCATCTCAATTTTATACTCCTTCTTCCCAACTTAGTTGCACCCATATCTGACCTTGGCCTCTCTCGGTTCCTCTTTTTCTCAACTGTTCGTGAGTCCCAAAGACCAAGTTCATTGCTTCTTTTTGGCCCTATATGCTTGCTTCCTAGAGATATCAAGTTGATGATCAGTTCTCCGTTGTTCTCAAAGACTCCACGGCCATCTTGGATTACCTCTTATAGTTTCCATGTGCTTGGCCACCCATTTTGATGTTGCATACTTAATCTTGTGGCTGTAATTACACATATGTTCATCCCTATATGTTGCAACTACCCACCGACATGAGTCTTGATTATAAGAAACCAACAAAAGCCAAGGACATGCAGCATTTCCTATGCATCTAACCCTAATTCGACCTTGTCATTCTTCGAAATTTTAGTCTCCTTCTATTCACAATTGAATAATTCTTTATTGCTTCCCTAACATCTTGAGTATCGAACTTCATCCCAATCTCAAATTTTGGATCATTTAAATCAAGAACAATATGAAAGTCGATAACAATCCCTTTCCGGCAATAAACTCTTCCTCATCATCGAGCTTGATAAGCTCCTTAGTTCATCTCGAGTCATACTCGCACCTACATAGTCGAATCGAATCAATCAACAACTCGTTTTTACCCTTCTTGTACACGGGAATTTGAACTTTGCCGCCAACACCGGGCGAAAAACAGGCTCCTCATCATCTTCTTCATCTTCCTCAAATCGCATCATCATCATCATCATCATCATCATCATCATCATCATCATCATCATCGGCTCATTCACCCCAAAGAACATTATCTAATTCAAAATCAAATGGCCCATTACGGCACATTAACCCTAGCATCATGATCCAAATTAATTGGTCCATCACCTACCTCATTAACCCTATCGCATTAGTATCCAAATCATTATCGATCATGCTCAATATGTTTAATAAGTTTCACATTGCCACTAACCCTATGTCTCAAAGACCCTCTTCTACGGTTGTCGGTTGCATAGCTTGTTGATCATCTAGGTCTTCAATTACCACGTAACTTGACCCGATGCAAATACATTATCAACAAATGAATCAATCACGAGTATCTATGTTCAATGTACATATCAATCACTTTGTGGTGCTTCACATACTTAATCAATTCAATCACATCCTTATCTCCCCTAATGGTTTCAAGCCATTGCTCAAATCACAACCAGTGTAAATAGTGATAGAACATGATGTCATCCTCTTCATCAACATACCCCAACTTTTTAAGCATGCTATTAATATCCATTACCGATAGTTTTTCCCCATCCACACAATCAACAAAGTCAATATAACCCTCCTTATAAACCCTCTCGATTGGATTCAATGTAGCCCCATCTTGAATCTTCAATGTAAAAACATGGAATTTTCAACGAAAAATGTAAATTACATCTTAGAATCATTATAAACAAACCCCAAAGGGGCCAAACAAAAAAAAACCCAGTACATGTATATATATATATATATATATATATATATATATCAATTCGAATATACTTGGACCACACAAAGACACAAAAAAACACACCGATAATGACACTACATAGGGACCACACAGACTACCATAAACAAATATATGCAAATTGGACCACACAAAGACACACGACCAATTCTTTTTCCCAAATGCATCCTCAAAGACCGACAATAACAATAATTGGCAAATAACTAAGCACTTTTACAGAGAATCTTCACTTTTTTGGGAAAAACAGAGGATATTTTTGAATATTCGATACATGGTAAAAGTTAGATGGAATACTTACGAAAGCTCATCCGGGTCGATTGTGCCTCTTTGTCGAATACTCCACAATGTCCCCATTTCCTTTTGCTTGATTATGCCAATCAACGATCGTGATGAAAGACAAACCCTAGGTCGACAAAGAAGGTCCTCCGTTTTGGTAAAGTTAATCGTGCGTCTCTCTCTCTTGTTAATCGTTTTGGTAATGTTTTGGTAATAGCCAAAGAGAGGGTAAGTGAAATTCCAATAATGACCTTAAAAAGATAAACTTCAAATGGGTTTAAGTGGAATAGTTTAAAAATAACCGTTTAATCTACTCGTTTATTCTATCAATTTAAACGGTTAGTTTAAAATATGTGTTTAATATGCTCATTTATTTCCCCGTTTCCCAAAGTGTAATCCCAAAACCCAAGGGGAATGTTCGCCAAACGTAAATTATCGGTTAAACGAAACACAACGAACGTTTAAACGTTCTATATATTTTTGTTTAATTATTTCTGCATTTTATTGAATTCCTTTCGGGAAATAAAAGTCATAATTTTTGGCGGAAATTAACGTTTAAACGTTTCGTATAACCGTTTAAACAATATTTAGAAAGAAGATTTATAAAAAAACTCGAATATTTTTATAAAACTTCTTTCAAAATATTTTTATTAGATGTTTAAATGCTATAAAAATTAGTTGTTTCAACTGAGCAATATATTTAAACGTTTAATAAATGATCATTTAATTTTTTTTATTTAATCGTTTAGAAGTTTAAAGGGATAATGACATTACTAGTCCTTTGACTATGATTGATTCAACCATTAGTCCTTTAACAAATTCTTTTCATCGTTAGTATTTTTCCGTTAACTCCGTCATGTTTTAACCTAGCGAAACACAACGACGTGTCTTAACGAAACACAACGACATGTTTTAACCTAGTGAAACACAACGACGTGTCTTAACGAAACACAACGACATGTTTTAACCTAGCGAAACACAACGACGTGTCTTAACGAAACACAACGACATGTTTTAACCTAGCGAAACACAACGACGTGTCTTAACGAAACACAACGACATGTTTTAACCTAGCGAAACACAACGACGTGTCTTAACGAAACACAACGACATGTTTTAACCTAGCGAAACACAACGATGTGTCTTAACGAAACACAACGACATGTTTTAACCTAGCGAAACACAACGACGTGTCTTAACGAAACACAACGACATGTTTTAACCTAGCGAAACACAACGACGTGTCTTAACGAAACACAACGACATGTTTTAACCTAGCGAAACACAACGATGTGTCTTAACGAAACACAACGACATGTTTTAACCTAGCGAAACACAACGACGTGTCTTAACGAAACACAACGACATGTTTTAACCTAGCGAAACACAACGACGTGTCTTAACGAAACACAACGACATGTTTTAACCTAGCGAAACACAACGATGTCTTAACGAAACACAACGACATGTTTTAACCTAGCGAAACACAACGACGTGTCTTAACGAAACACAACGACATGTTTTAACCTAGCGAAACACAACGACGTGTCTTAACGAAACACAACGACATGTTTTAACCTAGCGAAACACAACGATGTCTTAACGAAACACAACGACATGTTTTAACCTAGCGAAACACAACGACGTGTCTTAACGAAACACAACGACATGTTTTAACCTAGCGAAACACAACGATGTGTCTTAACGAAACACAACGACATGTTTTAACCTAGCGAAACACAACGACGTGTCTTAACGAAACACAACGACATGTTTTAACCTAGCGAAACACAACGATGTGTCTTAACGAAACACAACGACATGTTTTAACCTAGCGAAACACAACGACGTGTCTTAACGAAACACAACGACATGTTTTAACCTAGCGAAACACAACGATGTGTCTTAACGAAACACAACGACATGTTTTAACCTAGCGAAACACAACGATGTGTCTTAACGAAACACAACGACATGTTTTAACCTAGCGAAACACAACGACGTGTCTTAACGAAACACAACGACATGTCTTAACGAAACACAACGACACCATAAACGTTTAAACGACATAACGTATATTATATCTTCGAATTTTAATCATGATTAATTTTGATTAAATTTTAATGAATACACGGATAAGAAAATATTGTTGTGGAAATAGACTTTTAAACGACACCATAAACCTTTAAACGACACAACCGTATATTATATCTTCGAATTTTATTTGAGTTCCTTTGGCGGAAATTAGGTTTTTGTATATTAATATATATTATATAATCCTTCTTTATTCTATCTCTCTTATTCTCTCCTCTCTCTCTTAAATCTTTCTTTCTTTCCCTCTCTCTCTCTCTCTCTATATATATATATATATATATATATATATATATATATATATTTGGAACAATTCATGGCTTCATCTTCAACGATTGGCTCGGTTGAACAGCAAAGCAGCAAATCTCGTAATAAATTTTGTAGATGTGGCTTGAGAGCTCCGAATGGACGTCATTGACCGAAAACACCCAGGAATGAGGTTTAATGGATGTCCAAATTACAAGGTAATCGACTTTTATTTTATCATTTATGCGATAAAAGGGATTATAATATTAACGATATGTTCAATTGTCCAATTATTTGTAGGACCCCCAAAGAATTGTGGGTACTTTGAATGGGTTGATCGGTTTCCTAAGAAAGCGATTGAGGTAATCAACGAACATAAAGATGAGGTACATGATTTGCAAATGAAAATTTCAAGATGGAAGTGAATTTGTCCAAGAAAGAACCGAGAAATTTATCTCTAAAAAAGAAATTGAAAGGCTTGAGCTTGAGTTGAGAATGCTAAAAACAAAATGCTTGGAAGAAGATGTACATGGGAATTGTTTTTGTTTTATGTATTGTAAATGCCTATTTTGTTTATGTGCTTACAAATGATAGGAAAGGGCGTTGATGTTGCCATAAGGAAATGTGGTTTAAACGAAATGTCATTATTATTAACCTAAACTAGGCAAATTGCAACAACCGATCTAGTCCTACTTCTACATCTACTCTTAGTTCGCAACAAGATGGTAAATATAGACATCTTTTCTCGATCAAGTTTGTAGGCCCTCTTAAAGACTGTAATATAATTTGTTTATAATTAGATCGTAGTTAGTTGTTTATAGTTAATATATTATGTTCTATTTTTGGGATCTTGACATGTCATTGATTCAAAAAGGTGATTCATCGCGATGCAAACATTCATCAACCGTGATGCAAACATTCATCAATCGCGATGCAGATGTGATTCATCGCGATTCATAACGACATTAATCGCGATTCGAGACCTTGCATCCCGATTCTTTACAAAAATTACATGTACACTTGACTTAAAATTATGAAAATTTAGTAAATTTACCGTTCATTACACCACAACCACCTTCGAATTCAAATTTCATACAAAAATAACATGTACACTTTGCATCCCGATTCTACATCTACTCTTAGTTCGCAACAAGATGGTAAATATAGACATCTTTTCTCCCGATCAAGTTTGTAGGCCCTCTTAAAGACACGTAATATAATTTGTTTATAATTAGATCTGTAGTTAGTTGTTTATAGTTAATATATTATGTTCTATTTTTGGGATCTTGACATGTCATTGATTCAAAAAGGTGATTCATCGCGATGCAAACATTCATCAATCGTGATGCAAACATTCATCAATCGCGATGCAGATGTGATTCATCGCGATTCATAACGACATTAATCGCGATTCGAGACCTTGCATCCCGATTCTTTACAAAAATTACATGTACACTTGACTTAAAATTATGAAAATTTAGTAAATTTACCGTTCATTACACCACAACCACCTTCGAATTCAAATTTCATACAAAAATAACATGTACACTTTGCATCCCGATTCTACATCTACTCTTAGTTCGCAACAAGATGGTAAATATAGACATCTTTTCTCGATCAAGTTTGTAGGCCCCGTCCTGGGGTGGCCCATGGTAGAGTTGGGGCTTCATAGAGTGTGAGCTCGCCCCTTAGATGGTAAATATATACTCATCCTCCTTTTCTAGACTTCTATTACCACCATCGGGAGATCCAGTAGTATCTTTATATATAATGCCATTTGCTTCAACTCCTACGAATAGATGACACGCCATTATCATGTGTGACAACCGGAGGAGAAAGACGAAGCAGTACGTTAGAATATTTTTGCTCTTTTGACATCACCACAAGATACTTCTTGCGTTCTGAAACGGCCGGATGTATAGGCTAACATATGTCCATTTGACATAATGCCATGAAATCCAAGAATATTTGCGCGGACGAGCTTGGTCATCTTGAAAGAAAGACGAGAAGAAGGTGAAGAAGAGTAGAAGGTTTTTGAAAGTTTTGGACCGTGAAAAGATCGATGTATAGGACTATGTTTATCTTTGGAGGTTTTGAAAGTTTTCGAGAGGATTGTATTGTAAGGATTTGAATAAGAACTTCCTTAAATAAAAGAGAAATGAAGATTGGACCGTTGATATACGGGACAAAGTTGTCCTACGGCTTGAGGTTCATGAATGTGCTAGTTGAAAATAAATACAAAGTGGTTTAAGCATGGCCGACAAGTTTGGATCACAGGATGTATTAACTTTTTAACAGGATGTTTGATCCAGGATGCATTGAAAGCTTGATTCTTCGAGAACCTCAACGGTCTTCTTTGGGAAACGTTGACGCCTAGTTTTTCAAATGTACGTTTAAACGGATACCTTGACGTTTAAACGGAAACCATACTTTTCGGTCGTTTAAACGTTTATTTTCCAAAACGGTATAAGTTTAAACGACTTGAAACGTTAAGGTATCTCAACGACAACGTCATGTTTTTTTAAATGTACGTTTCATATATCCGTTTAACATCCATCCAAAGAAATAATATTCAACAAAGCTTATATTTTTTAATTTTATATATTATAAAGTCAAATAACGAAGAAGTACAAAGAAATAGGAAAAAAAAAAAAAGAGGAAAATAACCTATACATCATTACTAGAACACTTGGTTCATCGCATTTTTAAAATTTCCCAAACGCGATGATTAATAAGTTCATCTTAATCGCGATGCAAACATTAGCGCATCGCGATGTCAACATCGTGAATCGCGATGCAAACATTCGTTAATCGCGATGCAAACATTAGTGAATCGCGATTCAAACATATATCCGTTTAACATCCATCCAAAGAAATAATATTCAACAAAGCTTATATTTTTATAATTTTATATATTATAAAGTCAAATAACGAAGAAGTACAAAGAAATAGAAAAAAAAAAAAAGAGGAAAATAACCTATACATCATTACTAGAACGCTTGGTTCATCGCATTTTTAAATTTCCCAAACGCGATGATTAATAAGTTCATCTTAATCGCGATGTAAACATTAGTGAATCGCGACTTCAACATATTGAATCGCGATGCGAACATTCGTTAATCGCGATGCAAACATTCGTGAATTGCGATTCAAACATATATCCGTTTAACATCCATCCAAAGAAATAATATTCAACAAAGCTTATATTTTTATAATTTTATATATTATAAAGTCAAATAACGAAGAAGTACAAAGAAATAGAAAAAAAAAAAAGGAAAATAACCTATACATCATTACTAGAACGACTTGATTCTTCAATCTCAATAACAGTAGTCTCTTTTGCTTCAAGAAATGCATCATACATTTTTATCGGGGATTTGGGTGCACAATACATTCACGGATCGCAGCTTCACCAAACCAATCGATCAATCGTTTCATCAACACAACTACTTCGCCGTATTGCATTACGTTCATTCTCCATGTAGTTGTAGGAATCGGCCATAGAAATATCGTGATGAGGGAATAAGATTTTAGAAAATGAATGTTTGAGAATGAATCGCTTGTAAACGACTACTGATCTCGAATATATACATGGAGTATGAGCAGTCTTTTTGGAATCTCAACGGACTTTTAATCATGTTTTTAAATGTACGTTTAAACGTGTCCGTTTAAACGGACACGTTAAACGTATAAACGTTTAAATAATTAATACGTGTAAACGACAATTCATTTGAAATTGTGTTTTCATATTTTACAATTATTAATTTAAAAAAGGTACATCTTGTCAACTAGTCTCAATTAGGTCTAGGTCGCGTGCAAACATCAACTTTTTATATTTTCAAAAGCGGTTCATGGACCGTCTTTTCAAAGATCTTCTAAACAATCTTTTTGCGACATGTCTTAAATGTACGTTTAAACGGCCACCTAATCGTTCAAACATCAATCGGGTTTTAAACGACAAAAATATCTATTTAATGAACTCAACTCTCATTCGGGCTTTACACTACATTCCTTCCATACCACAAACCCTTAAGATAACCTAAATGTCCCGCATAATAAATATTTTTCCTTCCCATGGCATTATGTCAAATGGACATATGCCTGTTCCAAGATCTGCCCGTTCCAGAACGCAAGAAGTATCTTATGGCGACCTCGGGAGCGCAAGAAGTATCTTGCGAGCCATCATGACTTCCGTCATCGCCAGTGTGTGCGGGTATTGTGGACGACGCCGCAAGGCCGTACACTTCACGTGAGAGTCGGTGAGACGCGATCATAGAGCTGGGTCACCAATCAATCGAGAGCTTAGTTATGGCCTCGTTGATTACGAGAGGCGGAAGAGACCTCTTGTAATAGAAGGGGGGAAGACCAAATATCTAGGATCTAATTCCTCATGTAATTCACAACTTATAGTTTTTCGATGTTTAAACGAACATATTTGCGTTTAAACGACAAATCGTTTAATATGTTCTGAGTTATTTTTTGCTAAACGGTATAAGTTTAAACGTTTATTATGTATTCGTTGAATCGTTACGAGTTATTTTTTGTTTAAACGGTAAAGTTTAAACGTTTATTATGTATTATTCGTTGAGTTATTAACTTATTTTAAGCAATTACAACATATATAGTTTTGTCGAACCTATATTTAATATAGCCGATGTTACATCCATCCAAATAAAGCCAAATAACATAAATGGGTAAATAAATATTCAACAAAGCTTTTATATATTATAAAGTCAAATAACAAAAAGAAATGCATCATACAAGGTCAAAAGAAGTACAAAAATAAACAAAAAAAAAAGAAAATAACCTAAACATAGTTATTGACACTTGAACAAGTGGATCCTTCAAGGTCACTGAGCACAGGTACCGCCTTTGCCTCATTCAATGCATCATTCATTCTGAAAAGGGGAGTTGGGTGCAGAAATGGGAAAGTGAGCATCGCTTCATCGAATGTTGGAATCAATCTTTTGATCAATTCAACAGCTTCACCATGAATTGCATCATGTTCTTTCTTCATTTGGACGAATATCTATCCATGTTGTTACCGATGTTGTTGTTTGGTGTAGTCGGCCATGGAAATATTTGCTTGTGATGTATTCGTAATTTCGTGTGGAAATGAATGGTTGATATTAATGGGTTGTTTTAATTTATATTAAAATTCCTACCGGTTGGTTGGCCAGTCTCCTTTGGGCTTTGGAATTACACTTTGGGAAACGGGGGGAAATAAATGAGCATATTAAACACATATTTTAAACTAACCGTCTAAATGGATAGAATAAACGAGAAATATTTCTGCATAGCGATGTCCAGAAAAAGATGGTTGCATCGCGAAGCAGACACGTTAGAATCGCGATGTACACAACGTGCATCGCGATGCATGGTGAAGTTCAGCTTTTTAGTCAAAACTACAAATATGTCCTTAATACAAACAACAAGTGAAATAAAAACATTAGTTTTAATCATTTCAAATGGCCATGCATCGCGATGCCCATGTGAAGTTTTTCTGTTTTTTTTTTTTCAAAAATATGAATATGTACTTAATACAACTTACAAACTAATATTTCAGTAAATTGATTTTGATTTATCTAATGAGTGCATCGCGATGCAAAATTATTTAAATCGCGATGCACAATGTTAGCAATGTGCGAACCGTGCATCGCGATTCAGTTTAAAGTTTATCTTTTTAGTCAAAACTACAAATATGTCCTTAACACAAACAACAAGTGAAATAAAAACATTAGTTTTAATCATTTCTAATGGGCATGCATCGCGATGCCCATGTGAAGTTTATCTGTTTTTTTTTTTTTCAAAAATATGAATATGTACTTAATACAACTTAAAACTAATATTTCAGTCAATTGATTTTGATTTATCTATTGAGTGCATCGCGATGCACAATTATTTGTATCGCGATGCACAAATAATAGCATCGCGATGTACAAAACGTTGATCGCGATGCATGGTGAAGTTCACTTTTTAGTCAAAACTACAAATGTCCTTAATACAAACAACAAGTGAAATAAAAACATTAGTTTTAATCGTTTCTAATGGGCATGCATCGCGATGCCCATGTGAAGTTTTTGTTTTTTTTTTCAAAAATATGAATATGTACTTAATACAACTTAAAAACTAATATTTCATAAATTGATTTTGATTTATCTAATGAGTGCATCGCGATGCAAATTAATTTGAATCGCGATGTACATATGTTAGCAACGCGATGTGCAAACAGTGCATCGCGATTCAGTTTTAAGTTTATCTTTTTAGTCAAAACTACAAATATGTCCTTAATACAAACAACAAGTGAAATAAAAACATTAGTTTTAATCATTTCTAATGGGCATGCATCGCGATGCCCACGTGAAGTTTATCTGTTTTTTTTTTTCAAAAATATGAATATGTACTTAATACAACTTAAAAACTAATATTTCAGTAAATTGATTTTGATTTATCTCTTGAATGAATCGCGATGCACAAATGTTCACATCGCGATGCACATATGTTTGGATCGCGATGTATATGTTTACATCGCGATGCACATATGTTTGGATCGCGATGTATTTATTAATCATCGCGATTGGGAAATTTTAAAAATGCGATGAACCAAACTACAAACTAATTTAAGCCATAAATAAAACAAGCGCGAAACACAAAAAACGTTTCATCTCACTTCCATTGTCGCACACAAAAAAATTTCATCTCACTTCCATTGTCTACACCAACTTGAAAATTTTCTCCACGAACCGAATACACAAACAACAAAAATGGCCAAAACGACGAAGGAAACTCAGACAACAGGTGTGTATTTCTTCTACATTATTTGAAAAATTATGAAATGCTTTTATTCAATTTGAGAGTCCGTGTTAAAATACACAATTACTAAATTTAAATACAAAAACAATCCAAACTAAATTCAATAGAATCAATACGCTGAATTCTTGAATTAAATTCAAACAGTTACTAAATATGTGATTGCCTATCGCTCATAGGTGTTTGATCACGACAGGACAGTCTGTTGTGCCCTACTTTTTGGCACCTACATTTTTGTCTCGATGGAAACTCTCCAGTTGACGGTATCCTCATTGTTCTACGACGTCCACCTCGTGGTCGGACTAAAGGTGGCAAGATCGTCATTTCTTTAATATTGTCGGAATGTCCCATTCATCTTCATTTGGCACCGGAAGATTGTTCCGGCATATGCCAATCTCCAACACTCGTGGAATAAAATGTTGAGCACATCGGGTAGACCGAAAAACTTTTCGTTTTGCCGCTATTACATGCTCGCATGGTATGTGGTCTAATTGAAATTTTCGCAAGTGCAAGTACTCACATCAAAATTAACAATGAAGTTCTTGGTACCGCTCCTCACCACATAGTTGTACGCATCAATGGGTTCAGCCGTGAACTTCTTGGACAATTCACCGGACTTGCGTAATTTTTCTTCCATTCTTTGGGTTAATTGGGTTCCACAACGTTGTGCGTCCTCACGTCTCTCGAAAAACCAAGCTGTAACTTTTTCCCGACACTATCAAACAGTGCAAGTATAGGAGTCTGTCGGGCTTTTCTAAACACCGAGTTCGAGACTCGCATTGTTTGAGGTCATGATATTGTAACGGTCTCCTTTGAAATGTGACCGGGCCGGTTTCGAAATTTGTTTCGCTAAGATACTTCCACCCCTTCTCGTCGGTTTTCTCAATTTGGGACATATGCTTTCGAAACTCATCGTGGTATAAGCCTCTGCCGCTCTCTTAAAAAGTGAGATAGTCTCGGCCTTTCGAGTTACGATCCTTAAGTTGCCTTTTATATGATAGATACAATGCGCATGACGTGCATTTTGAAAAACAATTCGAAAGCACTAATAAGACTTTTATGTCGGTCGGATATCACAACAAGTCCATCATCGTCACTGTTACTACTTTCAACTTAGTAAAAACCAAAGCCACGAAGCATCATTCTCGAATCAACAATGGCCCAAGAGGATATATCTGCATATTTCCATCTGACGGTAGCGATAATCAACGTACCTTTATATCTTTCGGTAAGGAATGTTCCATCGACAACAACTACGGGCGTATAGCATGGTGAAATCCATAAATGCAAGGACCGTAAGCCAAAAAAATACTTGAAGCGGTTTTGTCACGCTCTAAAAGTAGACAGTTCTGGATTAGCCAATGTCAAGTTATGGGCATATGCGGCCAACTTAGTGTAACTATCCTCGGTGAACCCCTTATACGTGTTAAAGCCGATTCTCTACACCTCCTCGCTTTTTGATAACTTAGTTGCACCCCAAAGTCTCGACGAACGTCATTCATGATGTCTGCAGGTCTATAGGTTGTGTTGCGGTCCTCGAACCTTGGCGAGATATGCTTTCCAATAATCCACGATGTTGCTTGTGCGTGATCGGCGGTGGACATATTTAAAGGGCAAGTATGATCACCGTATATTTTCGAACACGAAAATAATCACATTCCGAGTACTTTGTTGCTCGCAAACGCCATGTGCAATTATCATCGACACACACAACGTGTACACACTCTTGTTCGATTTTTTGTTTTGAATTGGAAGTTGTAATGCAATGCGATCATGTGCAGCTTCCGAAGCTCTCTTGTTATTGAATACTTGGTCAACCTTCAAATCAAAGTCTATGGGTACCAATCGCGATGTACTTCCAACGAAGAAATAAGATGCTCATTTGTGAAGTTATTTTCTTGACTAAAATCATATCTCCGCGGTGTATTGAAGCCATTCGCATTTTGATCGCCCCCACCAACTCTATTATTTTCTTCCGATTCCATTTCAAAGACTACCACCAACTCCATTATTTTCTTCGGTTCCATTTCAGCCACCACCAACTCCATTATTTTCTTCGGTTCCATTTCGCCACCACCAACTCCATTATTTTCTTCGGTTCCATTTCAGCCACCACCAACTCCATTATTTTCTTCCGGTTCCATTTCGACCACCACCAACTCCATTATTTACTTCTTGGCTCAAAATGGTAATACAAATGGGAGCATAATACCCTTGTTTATTAAAATTGAAGCACCATTTGACATGGTCATTTGAAGTAATCCGGACAGAACTTGAAAACATGGATTTCTGGACTAAGAAAACCAATCTCTATATCATCAACTTTGCAAATATTTCGTCTTTGCAGATATAACTCTTCGTATGAAGTGTCTATACTTAGTGGAAATCCTACGGCCGTCGGTGCCACTGAATCTCCAGGACCATACTTTGCTTTCATCCTCAACAAAATGTCCAAAATAACAAATGGTAGTCCAATAAGGGAAGACATCTCGCAATGCATAGCAAAATTGTAAAATAAGATTGCAGTTTCATTATATTATATTAAAATGGAAATAACAAATTGAAACCTTGCATCGCGATTCTTTACAAAAATTACATGTACACTTGACTTAAAATTTAGTAAATTTACCATTCATTACACCACAACCACCTTCAGAATTCAAATTTCATTCAAAAATTACAAAAGTACAAGACTTGTGTGTAGTCATCCTGATTAATTCAATCGCGGCAGATGTGATTCATCGCGATGCATAAATAATCCATCGCGGCTGAGATGTGATTCATAGCGATGCGAAATAATTCATCGCGATTCGAAATAGTGCATCGCGATTTAGAACTCATCTTGCATTTGTCGTTTAAACAACATTAGCTTCGTCGTTTATCGTTAAGTTAGTTAATATGGTGTCTATTAAACGACTAGTAAAGATCAATTAAAATTTTAAACGACGTCTGTTTATACAAATTAACAGTCGTTTAATACTCGTTTAATCGTGCGATAAGCTGTTTAAAATTTTAAACGAAGTCTGTTTATGCAATTTAACAATCGTTTACTACTCGTTTAAACGTCCGATAAGATCCGTTTAAACGATTATTCAATTGATGTTTAATGACTGATAAACGACACCTCTACCTCAGTTTCAATAGTTTCAATACGAAATGCGTCACCCAGATCGAATATTCCAGTATTGAAATGAATTAACATAATGAAGGGCGAGGCGAAAGACAAACTGAATTAAAAGAAGAAATTACTCACACGTACGGACAAACGATGAGTTTTGAACGGTCGATGCTTGGAATTTTAGGGATTCAATTTTAGAGAGAGAGAGAGAGAGAGAGAGAGAGAGAGAGAGAGAGAGCTATTGAGGCCTTATTGGTTGAAGGGACAGGAAAGGGCATTATGGACATTTCCTACTGAGGCTGAGTGAAGTGTTGAAGTGAAGCTATAAGGGTAATATAGTCATTTCACAGAAAAAAGGCCATATAAGTTGTTTTCAAATAAGTTGAAGAAACCCCATTATTTATCGTAGCATATCCAAAACCCGGCAAATTAATTTCCGATCTTCACTTAAATCTGTTGGGACCCGTGATTAAAACCAACGGCCAAGAGACCGCCTGTAACGACAAACCCACGCTACTCCCAGTTACCGTAGCAGTTCTCTTCCATCGTCGTTCCTCCTCTTCGCTTCTCCCTCTCACGCTGCTACTAATCGATTTGATTTGATCCAATTCTTTTCGATTTTACAGATGCAAATCGGCGCTGATCTGGAGACTAAAATCTAATTCGATTCAACCGCCATGTCCAATTGGATCTCCTCCAAGCTCAAAGTCGCTGAGTCCCTCCTCCAACAGGCACCTTTCTCCCTATCTTTCTCCACACACACACACACACTCACACACACAAGCTTATGTTTTCTGTGAAGGAGGTGTTAACAAATGAATGAGAAACAATGTGTTGTCTTGGCAATCACTTGTGCAATGTTCATACTTAATGTTGTTATTTAGGGCTAAATGAAGATTTGTTTTAATTTGAGTTTATTTGTGGATTGTTGTTCAGTTTGATCAGCAAGCTGCGGAATCACTTGGTAAGAATGAGAAGTCTCGATCTGATGAATTAGATAATGATACGCCGGCGAAACCTACGGAAATTCTGCCCTTGAAGGACCAGCTAAAGAAGAAAACACCTGAGAATAGTGATTTTGTTGGGAAATTACGGAATGATAACAGCCTGAGATTGAATAACAATGGCGATGATCGTGATCGGAACAAGGAAGTTGGGATGGGAGTAAATGATAAGCCTAAGTCTGGGCTAACGGATATTGATTGGACGGAATTGCTTAGTGCAGCCCCGAGTAAGACCAAGAGTGGTGGTAATGGGGTGGTACGGGGTTTGCGGAATGGTGGGAGGAGGCAGGGGAGATCTGGTTTGAATTTGTTGGCTTTGGAGGGAAAAAGGAGCCAGGAGGCTCTAAATCGCGTTTCAAAGAGTTCTCCAAAATCGGATGTTTTGTTGGAAAGTAAGGTGAAGGGTGGTGGATTGGATGGCAGACGGAGTGACGTCGAAGATGTTAGGTTTTCTGATTCAACGCAGTCTAGTGTTGAATTGCAAGGTGAGAGTGAAAATTTGGAGATAAGACAATTGGATGCTCAGGATGCAAGTGGGAGCATTGCGATGGATAATGATAGCGGGTTAAATTTAAAAAGGTACGATAAGTTGGGTTCTCCAACAGATGTGGGGAAGGTAGATTCAAGGGATGGGTTCCTTGGTGATGCTTCACTCTTGAAAGATGAAAACCGCCCTTCGTTTATGGAGTCGACGTCTGGTACTGAGGTTTCTGACTCTAAGAAGGGGTTGAATGATGACCGCAATAGGTTCAGGAGGGCTATGGGACGTCTGCATGAGGGTGATGCTGGTCCAAGGAGTTCTGCATCCACGAGGACAGGTTCCTTGTCAGCAACTGATATCGGGTCTGATTCAGATACAGATTCAGATTCAACATCAGATTCAGAGAGTGAACATGAGAGGGAGGAACGGAGGAGGAGGAGAGAGCAGATTCTGGCTGAGAAAGCTGCTGCTAAAGCTGTTGATGCCATCAAAGAGCGCGAGAATCTGGTTGCTAGACTAGAGGGGGAGAAACAAAGCTTAGAGAAAATACTTGAAGAAAGAGCCAAGCAGCAAGCCCAGGAGGTAGTATACTATTTTCGTTTCCAGTGTCTAGTTCCATATTTTCACACTCTAGATTTACGTATATTCTGGAGCCCAATAATTCAAATTAGCTCACTGGTATTCATCTCTATTGTAGTAACAAAGGCTTTGCCAGATGAAGTAAAATGTTCTTAACTGTAAAGGCTAAAGATCTCCTTGTATATTAATTTTTTTAACCATGACTAATTATACAATTCAAATTAATAAATTGAAGGATCAATTGCCTTGAGCTTCATATTACATTCTTGCTTTTCATTTAGATTCCTGATCGTCCATAAAAGGGTGAATAAAATGGTCAAGGAGTAGTAAATTCAGGTGCACAAGTAGCTTCATAATTTGCTCAAGCTCAACGAGGAACCTATTTGTGACCTCGAGTTATTAAGTCAGCAAAGTCTTAGGTTCATATTGGCTCTGCATTGGCTGTTAATATACGTAGGACTGTTATTTACTTATCAGGGTAACATATTCATTTGTCTAATTAGGTTTTTCAATGAATCAGCTTCAATAGTAGAAGTGTAGAACTCTTAGGCTCTTCATTCCACTCAAATAGTTCACATTGGAAATGTCAACACATATAAGAGATTCATGACCTCCCTTGGACGTAATCATTACAATAAATATTTTTTCTGTATACAACTTTTTTTTTCTTATACAAGGTAAAGGCTTAGAGGTAATGGGTTAGAAGAAGTGATAATTTTAAGCTTAATTCACAATGAACTCGTTTTTTGAGGTCCCTAGTTTGCTCCAGGGTGCCGTCCTTTTCCCCTTTGGCCTCATTTGATTGGAAAACTATAGTCCTATTCTAATTCAAGTCTTTAGCTTGGTCCCTTGTGCTCAGGTTAATTACTAATGACCGGAGGTTGAAGTGTTAGCCTAAATACTAATGACTGGAGGCTGAAGCATTGGCCTCATAAGGCTCTCTCACCGGATGTATGTTATCTGTAGACTTTAAAATGAGACCCATTAGCATCTTTTTCTTCACTGTTCAGTAGCTTGGTAGATGTGGTGCTCACCGTTGGATATTTTGGGGGGAACGATGGGCTTCTCTTCATCTGTTGGAGGTCTTCCTCTCATCAGGGTTAGATGTGCTTGTGGCATGGTGCTGTTTGCATGACACTTAGTTGTTTATGAATGGAGATAAATACCAAAATCTTTACCATTAGCTCCTCTCATTTTCATTCGTAAGGGAAACGGTGGTGCTTCTCTCCTCCTTTTCTGGGTTTGCTGTTATTGGATTTATGTAGAGACTGGATGGATATGTTTCATTGTCGTTGGCTTTCCTTTTTCTTTACTTTTTTTTGGTCCACTTTATCCTTTTTTTGTTCTTTTTATCTTTATCTTTTTTTTTTAATTGGTGCTGCTTGTCCTCCTTCGTGTATCTCTCGTTTCTCTATATTTAATAATTTTATTTTCTTATTAAAAAATGTGTGGAACATCCTAAAAATGAAAGAGCTTTGAGTGGAATAGAGGGAGAAAGTAAGAGGGCAATCTCTTTTTTCTATTACTGTACTACAGGATGCATCTTTGTAGTTGATCATGGTTAGTTTCAAGCTTTAGGGGTTACTGACAATTGTATTACTCCCATCTCTAACAACTTCTTAAATGGAACTCCTCTCACTCTATGCAATCGTTCTCTTCTATAATAGTTTTAGTGACACGCACATTTAGATGTCATTTTTCTGAGTGGCCTAGTTATTATGTACTTTCAAGCATAGTTGTTAAATCGGGATACGTATCGTGTATCACAATTTCATTTTTATGATACGTATCGCGATACGTCTTGTGTATCGTGGGATACGTTTTGCATATAGATATACATAATTTTTAGATATAAGAAGTAGGAACTATAAGTAGATATAAATGTACTCCCTCCGTTCCAGGTAAATAGTACACTATACTATTTTGGGATGTTCCACTTCAAAAGTCCATTTTAAAAAATTATGCCTACTAACTCTATAAAACATTCAACTTTACCCTCTACATGTGGTACAAATATATTAACTATGCTAAATTTTTTTTGTAATTATGTCCAATTCCAATACTACTTATATATCTCTTAATTATTAGACTTTTCAAATGTGGATTCTGTGGGTAGAACAGAGGGAGTATTTATTAAAATTTTAACAAAGATATAATGGTTAGAACATTAATATTTGTAAGTTAAGACTCAAAGATTGTGTTTCACTAATTTAGTAAAATCTCGGACTTTTTATATGCAGAATTTGTAAGAAAAAGTAACGTTAAAAAAAATTATAATATAGTTTTATTTGGTGCGAGTCTATATTATAAGATAACAACGTATGTTAAGATACGCATCGTATCGTAAGATACGATACTGTATCGTAAAATACAAATAACGTATTGTAGGATACATAGTTAAATGGGATACGCACATAAGATACGTATCAATTACCCCTATTTTTGTATCGTATCGTAAGATACGTATCATGTATCGTAAGATACTGACAACTGTGCTTTCAAGTGATTTTCTTTTTGGTTTTCACATCCTCTACTGATATTACTCTCCATGGAATTAGCTTAGCTTAGTTATCAATTTTCTCAATAATGTGTACTATTGTTTATCTTTATCTATTTTGCTCCAGGCTTCCGAACTGCAGATGACGATGATGGAAACTATGGATGCTGTTGATCTGGAGAAACAGAAGCATAATAATACACGAATGGAAGCCATCGCAAGATTGGCTAAACTTGAGGTATTGTGCCTAAATTCAGGCTTGTGCTTCAACTCTCCGCTACATTGATTCTTCTGGGTACTATTTGTAATTTGTGTCTTATCTTATTCTTGAAGAAGTGACTTTTCTTGTTGGTTGGGTTGGCTTGAGGCATGGGTTTGCTAATTAATTGCAAATCCCTCTCTGTTTGTCAGTGTGTAAAGTTTCTCACATTGCAGATTTTCATTGTCTGTGTTCTTATGCAGACTGCAAATGCTGATCTTTCAAGATCTCTTGCTGCTGCACAATGGAAAATTGAAGTCGAGGTACATGAGATTTTGGTTCTTATAATTTGACTACTATTAGTACCAAACAAATTTATTCACCTGTTTCAACTACTTTCACGTGCCAAACCGTTTCGAAGTGTTAAGCTTGATATACATTTTTGGGCCCCTCTACAGTTAATTTTAGATGAGTTGGTGTTGGTTAATTAAGATGGTGTCACAGCTCTGGTCTTGCATTTGTTTCCCGCAATATTGTGAGGTTACGTCACCCTATTTGGTTTGTGATGCCCCTAGTGACACACACCTTTGTTTATCTCTCCACACGTGATCCCAATCATACCTGAAGGGGAGTGTTAAGTTTGATATACATTTTTGGGGCCCCTCTAACAGTTTAAGCTTCTAGATGAGTTGATCAATTGACAAAAAGGAAACAAAAAAAGGACTTCAGCCTTTTCTTTCTTCCTTTTTTTTTTTCAATGTGAAATATGTACATTAGGCAAGTAGATACGTAACTTGAATTTCTTTTTTTACGAAAAGAACTTTTGTGCATGCTTGTGTGTTTCTAATATAAGTGGAAAGTGCTTGGAGTGAAATTGTGCTACTATAGTCGTTGTAGTTTTACATGTGTTTCTTTTTTAGCCTTTGTTTCTGATAGGATGTTTCTTTTTTAGTGTTAGCTTTTTACAACCCAAAAATGAGTGAATAAAAAAAAATGGTTTTCTGTTGGAGAATTAAAACCATAATGCTGTCTTAATTCTTCAATTCTTGCAACGTCTCACTCTATGTTTCTCCTTATGCTTTCGTCCTGCATGTAAATCAGTATTTGGTATTCGATCATGAATCGGAGAACTAGTAGTAACGTTAAACAGTTTCTGGTTAGAATATAACTACATAAATGTTATGACCTTAGGACATTTTCAAATAGAGTTTTATGTAGTGACAGAATATTCTCCAGCACAATGACCAATTTCTTACACTTCTAATTTTTGGAACTAGGTTAATCGGGTAACAGAAATCCGTCAACAGATTGATATGAAGGAAGCAAGCCATGAAGGTATATTTTCAGTACCGTCGTTGTTTTAGGAGTTGCATTTTGAGGAAGGACACTCCTGTCCTTTTGATTATTTGCTATAAATAGTGGGTAGTTTGTTACCACTTTGTCTGATGAGTGTTCTTTATATGATATATGTTTCAACTAATTATTTATGTAGAAACTGAGATGCTTGATTTCGAAAATGTTCACACTTTAATGGGATGTGTGTGTGTATGGCTGTATGCGCGCGTATATATATGTGTATCATTTTATGTATATTAGAGCTGTTAGGATACCCCCTTCAAGGGTATATTATCATTGGTACCCAATTTATTTCGACTCAAACAGGCCTCAGAGTTCACTGTGGTCAAAATCTAAGGAGGGTATACTTGTAAATTTGGTCACATTTTTCTCAAAGTCCATTCTAGTGCCACATGCTCTCATCATCTGGCTCTTTACTTTGTTTCATTTACTCCACTTCCCATTTTCTACCATCTGGGTGGAGGTCTTTAGCTGAGGAGCAGCCACAACATCTGTAGTTGGTGAAGACGAACAATACATGCTCGCCTGAGCTCTGGATTTTGAAGGAGGAGATTTTCTAGTTTTCTCCGTTTTAATGTTACCCATATTTTCAAATGCTTGTGTTGAATCAAATGCTTGTGTTGATGAAGTTGCAATATATTCCTTTCTTTTTCTTTTTAATCTTGTGAATGTAACTTTGTGGCTAATCAATGATTTGAATGATTAAGAAAATTGTGATTTTGGATAGTCTTTTTGCTGTCTGAATGACTCTGGGCATTTATTTAAAAGGTATGTGGACAGTGCCGGCATTAATTGTTATGAGTAGCCTGTAGATTGTATGAATTAGCTGCAATAGCTTCGCTACTTAATAGTCACGACCATGGAATATCAGATGGGAGAGGGGAGCAAGTTCATCGGGAAGGAGGGATTAGCTTAAGTTTGACAGTTAATCTAAGGTTTGTGCCTTATACTATAGGAATGCCTTTGAACATATCGTCCATGGCTCCATGCCATATCTCGATTTTTCTGCTGCCGAACTGATGCAACTTTTGCCGAAGAAGATGGAAAAGCAGGGAGACTTTTGAATTTTGATAGTGGGCCCATTAAAGATGTCCATATTACAATGCTGTCCTCCATACCACTATTTAATTATTTAAATGGCATTATTGGTAACAAAAATTGGTAAATTTATTTGCTGCCATAGCTTTGCTACCTAATAGCCACGAACATGGAATGACAGATGGGGGAAGGGGACAGGTTCAGTGGGGAAGGAAGGGATTAGCTTAAGTAATAATTTAAGGCTTGTGACTTTTCTCATGGAATCCCTTGAACAAATTGTCCAAGTCTCCATGCCATCACTGAAATTTGCTGTTGCCCAACCCACGCAACTTTTACCAAAGAAGATGAAAACTCAGGGAGACTGCTGATGGTGGGCCCATTAAAGATGTGCAAATTACAATGCTATCCTACATACCATTATTTAATTATATACGCGAAAGGTATTTTTGGTGAATTATTATTATTATTATTTGTTTTTTATTTAAAAAAATTGGGAGAGGGGGGGATGTTGTTAGGACAGGCAGTATACTGCTGAATAACTCTTTACCACAAGCATTCACAATTGTAAGGCAACATATGTTTGAGCTGCTTTTGGAAATAGCTTATGGTTAAGTTATGGTTAATTGATAAGTACTTGTCTACTTTAAGAGATACATGTGTGAAATCTGTCCCCAACAATTAGGCCACAAAGACCATATTCTACATATGGTTTTGCCGAATTCCCTTGTAAGGCACAAACACCATGTTATACGTTGGGTTCTATGTTGATTAGTCAGTCTTTACTCTATATAGAACTCAAATCCAACCTCCCAAAAGCTGAAAACCAAGATTCTTTCCCGTACTTCTGATTATTTCTTGTACCAGCATCCAAGTCTTTATTTTGGTAGGTTAATCGAATCCAAGTATCTACCATTTCCCTTTCCTCTAGGTAAGCTTGGAATGTAATATCCTGTCCATCTCCTGACCACATAACAGAGTTGTGATTGGCCAACAATGGTTCAATACGTCTTTGCCTACTTGCTTGATATCTTTAATTTAAAAGAAAAGGAAAAATAAAAACGATCGTTGCCTTAGTTTACACTGTACTGCCTAGGTCAAGTTCTTTTCCAGCATCAAAGCATGTCATCTGTAAGAAGGTCAAAAGTAAAGTTGCTTTGAAATCCGAAGAGAAGTTTTGAAATTGGGGTTGTTTAAAGATGGGCCTACCTAACAAGCCTCGAATAATTATGATTTAGTCTTGTTGAGTTTTAATTTAGTATTTTTTGACAAATACTTTGGTTTATTCATGTATGATTAGAGGGGCTCAGGTTGTAATATATTCAGAGTCTTGCAACTGTGTGCTGGTTGAGAGTTGTACACTGCAATAATAATTTTATATATTTACATATTGGCATCCCCAGGTTGTCCCCTGCCCTTTCCATATTTCATTTCTGTGTCCATTCTCATATATATATTCACCCTTGACTTGTATCAACTTATAACTGCACCACATGAGAATTATAGCTTGTTGCAATGATGCCTAAAACTTGACATTTTTC
Organism: Platycodon grandiflorus; assembly: GCA_016624345.1. Classification (NCBI taxonomy): domain Eukaryota; kingdom Viridiplantae; phylum Streptophyta; class Magnoliopsida; order Asterales; family Campanulaceae; genus Platycodon; species Platycodon grandiflorus. The sequence continues at coordinate 54,678,072 of CM028364.1, forward strand.
TTTCATTAGGTAATGGTTGGGTGACTTTAAGATGTTGTATTTTTCTGGAATAATTTTAATCCCCGGGACAGCTAAAAACATTTGTAGAACAACTGATCACCACACAAACTGTATGCAGGACATATTTTATGTTTCATCCTTTTGGAGTATAGGACTTGGCCATTCTTCAGCTTGCATACTCCCTCCAAATAGTCCCATTTGAAAACTTTTTAAGATTGCACTTTTGCTTCTATAGATTTCCTATAGTTAGCACTAAAATGACTTTTTTATTTTATTTTTTATTATGACACGTAAAGAAAATATCATGTTTTGGAAACCAAAGAAAGAAATTTCAAAAATAATTGAAAACTGTAGGTTAATTTGAATGGGACAATTTTTTAGGGACGACCAAATTAGAAAGTAGGACTCTTTTTGTGGGACGGAGGGAGTATGAACTAGGAGTTAGTTGATTCTCTAATATGAAAGATACAGTGCTTAAACAACACGTTTTATTTTCTTCAAAATGCTGAGCATTAAACCCCTTTTTCTTTTTCTTTTCTTTTCCCTCTTCCCTTGTAGAATTGAGAAGGAAGGTATTCAATAGTCATCAGACTGGAAACAAAGTAAGTAATGTTTGGCTGTAATGTTTAAAAGCATTACTCGATTTTCATAATCTGCCACTTCTGTTTAACCCTGTCTCTTCATATTTAGCTTTCTATAACTTTTTTCAGTGAACTGAATTTTGTTGTTGTTGTTGTCTATACTTGTGAACATGTAGTTGGTGGCTTCAAAAGGAGTTGAATTTGAGCATGAGATACTTGAAGCTGAGTACAATTTTGTTACTGATAAAGTTGGACGATTGCAAGAGAAGGTTGATTCTTATCTTCTGATAAATCTAATAATACTGCAATACTGATTCTATACCACAAGTTACGGTATCTATATGATAAATTGGAAAGCTGTTTCATAAACGTGACATCGTAATGATAGAAGCTTTTAAAATTTGACTGAAGCCCGTACGATTTTTTTCCCTTTAATTTGGTTAACATAAACCACATAGATTGCCATACAGATGTTTTCTTAGTGATGGCTAATGACAGATTTTCACTGTCTATATGTATGGTACATACGCTCTTAATCACCTAGAAAGGGAACATAAACTGCCATGGGGACATCTACCCAGCAAGGGAACATTCCTTAAATAGAGAAACATCTCTAAGGAGAATGCCTGGTCCAACACACTATGGTACTCAAAGAAAGGATCAATGCCTCGATTCAAATCATTCAAGGCCTAGATGAGAACTCTAGGAATATCATCGAGAATTGGTAGCCCTAGGAACTACCCTTCAGCTTTCATCGGAGCAGCTTGCTGCAATGAAACTTTTTGCTCTTTACGGCATCCTCACTCTTTGGGTGGTGAAGGCGACTGATTAGGGCATTTGTGATACACATGATGCACCAACTACCACATGCCGGCAGCTTTACACCGTGAGTTGACATGGGACCACCAAAGGTGTTGGTTTGCGGCTAAGTTTAAGGAGTGCGTCCTGGTTATGTAGCTTGTACAGGTTCTAACCTGGGTCTTTGCGCACGAGTCAGTCCACTGCTCGTACAACGCTAACTTCTGCGAGAAACCCTGAACTTAGCCTTAGTGGATACTCCAGTTACACTCAGAGGTTGATCAAGTGATCAGCTCATCTAAAGGCTTAAGCAGTTGGAGTTGCACTCTTAAGGTTGTAAGTAATGAGCTCATCTAAAGGCTTAAGAAGTTGGAGAGAGAGTCAAATAATGTATATCATTATTTAACACTCCCCCTCATGTGCGAGGTCTTGCACATGGAGAAAGAAACCAACATGTAGCAGTAGGTGCATCGCAAGTGGGAGACAACCTAATACCTTGACAACCTGAGCTGCATTACCATGTTAAGTAACAAACTTATCTAAAAGCTTAAAGCGTAGAGAGTGGGCCAACAATGCATATCATGCTTTAATAGAGGTATACCCTTGATCCAACGGGGTCACTAGGATTGCACACTTAAAAATTGGTAAATGGAAATTAGTACACCTGGAATATTGGAATTGCTTTCTTTGTTTAATATAATGCGGAACTTTATATTACATCTTACTTATCAAAAAAAATAAAGTGGAACTTGTGGTCATTCGGGGATAGGATTTCGGTATCAATAATAATCTTATTTGTACTCCTAAAACAGCAGTAAGCTGTACACAACATGGATATATCCCATTGGTTTTCGGGCTCCAGGCAAATGTCTCAGTTTGGATACGTCTCTTCCCCAATTACCCATATCTTCATGACATGATTAGTTTATACTTGCCTCAACGTATATCTGACATGTGCTGGTACTGAGCATAGCTAATCAGAGGGATCTGATACCTATGTACTGCAGCTCTCAACTTTTGTACCTGGGATTTTATTGTAGGATTTAATATTGAAAAGGTTTTACCTATTCAACCATCGTGTTGGCAGTCTTTATATAAAAATTACTAAATTGATCTATTATATTGAGTAGTTGTTTGTGATTCTCTCCTCTGTACTGTTACAAACACAAGTATGATGGATTTCATAATCCATAGAGAGCCACTGGCCCTTTTATGGTGATCTTTGCTACAAATGTGGAATATTGAAAAAGCACAAAAGAGGAGGCACAAGGAGTGACTTTGATTTAATTTTAGTTCAATAGAAATTATTTGGTATGCAGTTGATGCAAGCTAGTTTTTGTCTGACACAGGCAAAGTCGCTGGAAGCAAGCATTGAAATGACTAGGAATGAGATGGAAAATCCAACTGATGTAGAAATTGAGCTTAAACGAAGGCTTGGCCAGCTGACTGATCATTTGATTCAAAAACAAGCCCAGGTTTGTGTTCAGGATGTTGAACTTTCTGTTAACTGGTGGCTTGTGGTAGTAATATAGAGGGGTGTTGAGTTTTTAATTTATGGAACGAATATGGAAAACATGAAGTGAATTATATATATGGGCTCCTCCTTATTTAAGGTTTTGCATTGGGAATATTCATAAGTGGGTGCTCCCAGTTCATTGGGTTAATGGCCGAATGCAAAAACATTTCTAAATTTTGAATACGTAGCGTGCTTGCGCATGTTCTAACAACCAGTGGTCTCTCTCTCTCTCTCTCTCTCTCTCTTTGGGCCTCTTATTGATTTAGAGATGGTCCTTACTCGGCGAGACTCGTCGGCACCAGACTTTAGGGAAGAGGGTCTGGGGGAAAGATCTGTACTACTTTAATCCACTTCCTAGTCTGGATTGGCCTGACTTGACTGAGAATATCTACCCCTCTCTTCTCCCTACTCCCTTCTCCCTTCTCCTTCTATCTATTATGTCTCGGTGGGCGAAAAAGTATTGGTAGATCTCATGGGATCAGACGACTTGAGAAGGGACTTCCTGGCTGTCCTATCTTTGTTGGACTTCTGCAGGAAGAACTCCATGTGTTCACTCGGTATGGATATAACTGAAGAGTGGAGGTGAAGGGCTCCTGTCGGCAATGCAAGACCCACTCCAGATCTCTCCCTCTCTCTCTCTCTCTCTCTCTCTCTCTCTCTCTCTCTCTCTCTCTCTCTCTCTCTCTCTCTCTCTCTCTCTCTCCAGTTCTTACTGTAATTCCCACATGATTTATTTCAATAGATTTTCGTTCTAAAATCTGTTTTTGTTCGATCAGGTTGAGGCGCTCACATCCGAGAAGGCAACACTACAGTTTAGAATTGAGGTACTTGTCATTGAGGACCTCACTATAAATTGTCCTGAACACTGCAGTATACATGTTGAATGGTTGATATTGTAACTGGGTCTTTTTTATTTTATTTTATTTTTTGCAGTCAGTTTCGAGGTTGCTGGACGAGAACAAATCAATGCTAAATATGACCGATCATCCCAGGAATGACTTGGAGTCGGGAAAATGGGATAATTCAAGGATGAAGCCGATGTTTGAAGAGAGACTCCGCTCTGGGCAGAAACATTTAGGATCACTGGTTCGGCAATTGGACTCTATCTTTTCTGCCGGTGTCATCTTTCTTAGACGAAATCCGACTGCAAAAATGTGGTCTGTCATTTACATTGTATGCCTTCATTTATGGGTCTTGTATATTTTAATGTCACATTCTCCGGTGTCGGAAGAAAAGAGGTCGGGAGCGGTTTTTTCCTTGGAAAATATCAATAACACTGGGGGTGTCTGATTATTTGCATAGTGGATGTTGGTGTTCCCTTATATTTGTTTCACCCTCAAATTTTAATGAGGTCTTTGTAGCCAGAGGAGCAATTTGGGCAATTTTCCCCCAGCCAAACACAGTGGATGTATAGAGATGTATTTTACACAGTAACTCAAAGATAAAAACTAGTATTACAAAGTAGTTATGACTTGTTATTGTATCTTCTCCTGCTATCAGCAACTCAAGACCCTTGGATGCCGCAGCACGGGTGTCTTTTTTTTCTTTCTTTTCTTTCTTTCTGTATTTGGCAAAATATGCACAATTTCGCAAAACCGGGAAACGCTTAACACATCCAAGAATCTGACTGTTAGGCTATTCAAGTAAACATAGTGGTTTATGGATTCACGAATCGTGACCATCAATTACATGATAATACCATAAGCAGGTTTCTGTTTTGCGTGGAACAAAGAGTAGTAACCACATTAGGGCACACATAGCTGGTAAGAGGATGTTCTAGCTTAATCATAGGTTTTGGGTTCGAGTCTTATGGGAACACAGCTGCATGCTTTTGGTTCTTTACAAATGAGATATATTCAATGTTTTGAACAGATTGATCTGCATTTGTTCAAATTTATCATATGGCGTCGTCCACATTCATGAGGGAAAATGACTTTTACCAGCGTATTATATTTTAAAAAGTAGATGCTTAACAAGTGTCTCAAGACGCATGTTATCAGAATCAATGCTAAAATTCTTATTGAAAGATGAAATAAAAGCAATTCATAACATACATTTGACGAAAATGATTTTTCACTATGTCGAACCTGTGTACATACTAGCTTTTGTTCAAAACATAGAATAGAATCTCCTTCCCTCCCTCTGCCTTTGGTATTCATGTTTGCAATTAGCTATCCACTCCCTCCCTGTCAAAACTTTGTTCATAATCACACTCAGCATTATGACATACTAACACCAACCTTTCCTCGCCAAAAAAGACCAAATGCATATTCTTCAGTTTTATGCACATAAACTAATAGAGATATTTTTCAGTGGCCTGGTGCATTCAGAGCTTGAATACTCGCAGTTGCTAGGTTGCATGTTATTTTGAATCACATCATTTCCGCTTTCGACACCACTTGTTGCGTTCGCCACAATCCTTGTTCCCCTTGCCATCTGCTTTATCACCTCATGGTAGCAGTGCCCGTCAAAGATCTGCATTTCCTGGCAGCCCTGACATAAATGCATGCTTCGACCATTTTGACACCAGTTTTCAGTCGACATTAAGCTGCCGTGGAACTTCTGCCTTGGGGTTTCTCCTGCCATCTCTGCTGCAGGCCCCTCAGACAGCTTAAGTTCTGACACTATATTTAACTGGCCCAAAATTTCTTAGAAGTTTGAACAATGGCGGAAAAGCAAGGAATATACCACATTACCAAGCATAAAATCATGCTGAGCCAACAACAACAAAAAACCAAATAAACTCCATTAAATCAATTGCTTTGAAGTTGGAATTAAATCATGAAATCAATCTGACCCTTGTAACATTCTGCTACTTTTACAGTTATGAACAAAATGAACCATACAAATCTCCCCCTTCTCTTTTTTTCAAATAAGTACTCAACCTTTACAGACTGAAGAAAAGAATGAAACAGAACAGATCCTGAATGCAACAGTTGCAGCTCCAAATACAGGTGTAAAAGATCCATACTTTAACAGGTGAAGGGAATGAATATGCCATTACAGAACCAAAAAAATGAAGCACTCAACGTATCTTTGTTCCAGTGCTGCTCCCTCCCGAGCTTGTTCTATACCTTGCACATTCAGTAAATCCCTTGAAAATCCATGACCAGATAAATCCCAGAAATCTAGATTACGGTTCTATACGTAACCCAAGAAATGACAGCAATTACCAATAGTACAACCCCTAACTGATGACTAGTGCTACAGTTACATAAATGTACAGTACATGCTTTAACTGGTTGTATGGTGCGACCACCTAATTCATTGGTAGTTGTATATCATACAACCACTTTGAAAATTAATTCTGTGCTTTATATACACTTTTGATCTAGAAATTCCCTTGTATGTTGCCACAAACTAGAAGCCAGGTGAACCATTGGACTAATGTGTAGATAACACAAGCAATCAAGAGCTCATAGAAGGCAATATTTGTGAGGGAGAAACATATTTGAAAATTATCTCTGTTTTCTTGGTTTACTAAGGTGTTAAAACAGCACTTCAATCAAAAATCATTAGAGTCCCAGAGAGGGTGATCACTGGAGTCACTTGGTCGCGATGCCTTTCGCAGCTGTAACCAAATTTGGAAGCTAACACAAACCCTGGTTTTCAAAGGTTCATGCTTTTACAAAACCTTTTCAAAACAAAATGTCTGGGCAAATCCCTATGCATTTATGTTAGGGTGTCCTACCTAAACCTACTAATAATGACCATAGAGTACTTCATATGCATGATAAAGCTGTCTCCTAAATTAGTAAGATCAGTAAAAACTGGTTATTTTAGTTATAAGACTAAATCCAAACACACGATATGTTTTATTTTGGAGAACAGAAACATGCATAGTCCTTATAACAAGATGATGAAAAATCTTATTATGAAAATATCAAACATGAATGTAGAAAACTACCAATACAAATCTCTGTTAAAAATCTTCTAACAGATAAAGCAGATATCTGAACTTATACAACAGTACTTGAGTTCAAGATCAGAATTGTTAACAAAGAGATTAGCTTTACCAGCTTAGGCCTTCTTGAGGAAGATTTCGACTGTAGAAAGGAAACTCGAAGAGGAAAGCTGTTTTGAACCATGTGGGCAAGTTTCCGTACACTACCAGAGGTAGTGGTAGTAGAGGGCTGCAGCAGTTAATGTTTCCACAATTATTTCTCTCTTCCAGAAATATGTAAAAAAACAGGAACCTAAAAGGTGATTCTCAGTGTCTTTGACGGTGTGCTGGTGTGGGACAAAAAGAGGAATAAATCAAACCTTGTTTTACTTTTATAATTACGGTAGTCAGACACATTTCCAAACTTCTTATCTGCAGATTCCTGCCTTAGCATATGTTTACATCAGAATTCCCCAATACAAATGGTACTTACATTTGTAACAAAAAGGAGAAATTCGAAAAACAAACCTCAAGCAAAGGTATGCCGCTGACAAAAAGAAGCAACAATGTAAGGAATACCGGGCCAAAAATGACAAGCCATTCTGCACCTTCCAGTACAGGTGTAGAAGCCACAAAGATGCCCCACCAAAGGAAAATCTGACACAGGATAAACCAATTTCCAATAGTATTCACAGATGATAGAAGTAAGAAAGTATATAAAATGTCAAATATGAAGTGTGACAATGATTATGCTGTTAGGTGAATCTACACGTATAAACATGCATTATACAGTTGTCATTTTGTGGATTTAGCTAAAATGACATATTGGTAGTTTGAGAGAGTTGCTGTCATTGTTTGCTGAATTGGTTGGATGTTGAACAGGACTCGTAAGAATAATTAGGTACTAATTTTCGCTGCTGTAGTTTTGGACATGTGGAAGGCCGGAATCATTCTTTTTCTTTGAGAAAGTGGCAAGCACTTATGCTCAGCCAACGGAGTTAATCCATATTAGATCCTACAGAGTGTTTGAAGTTTGTTCCAGTATTATTGGTGTCTGTTAGGAGTATTAATGTCGTTTTTGAAGTTTTATATAGTGTATGTTTGGGTGTTCGGAGTATTTGGGTTTATTGGGGAGATTTTTGTGGTGTATGTTTAGGTATTGGTTGTTTAGAGTTTTGAGAAAATTTGGGTGTAATTAGAAATGCTAATTAATACTATAACTTAATTTTGCCGATCACCAAAAAGAAAAAGAAAGATAAGTCATATCCCTTCTACTCAAAACAATTGCAATAGTGTGTCTCAACTCCAGGATACCCAATTACGTGATGTCAGTTTACTGTAGGCTGAAACTTTTCTACCTTTCTGATGTTAAAACGTTATTTTCCTTTTTCCTCTCTCACTTAATTTTCAGCTCAAGCTTAATTAAAGATACAAAGGTCACTCCGAGACCAGAAGAAGCTGCATATATTATACGATTTATTAACAAATTAAAAAACATGAGTCATTAATGACATTAATAGACAAAATACTGATTTTAATTGACCCACTGATGTATCACATAACTCAACTCCCAGAAAGAAAGGTGTTTGGCAGTAACAGGTCTCGGATACAAAATAACTAACCACTAACCTCCCCAAAATAATTTGGATGACGAGAATATTTCCACAGTCCAACGTTGCACCACTTTCCCCTATTTCCTGGATGGTTCTTGAATGTCAACTTTTGTTGATCAGCAGTAGCTTCAATTACAACACCCACAGACCACATAACCCACCCAATTATGTCCACAGCTTGAAGAGATGGATCTCTATCGCTTGCATTAGCAATTGTTACTGGTAAACTTACAGTCCAAACCCAAACCGCCTGCCATTAGGGAAAAAATGATGGATTAGCAGGTGGTAAGAATCTACATACGCCAGGCCTTTGACAAAATTAGCTGTATTGATAAAGAGGCTATATAACCACAGTATCGACATAAAATAATCAGCTGTCAATAGAGACAACGAAACCTGAAATATCCAGAAAACTGCCAGTTTTCCCAAATTACTTCGCATTTCATCAAAACGCCGATCTTCTCCCCACCGCAAGATCCTGATAACAACTACAAATAATCAGGAAGATAGCATACATTGATCTTGTTGCTATACTTTTTGATATAAATTTCGAAATGTGTTACACCTAATGGCGATTGCTAGAGCATGTACGCATTCTTGGGATCCTTGTGTTTCACATGAGTTGGTGGTTTAGCATGAATCAGGCCATCAGAGCCTTGGTTTTGAAAGCTCTTTCCTTCTAGTCTCTCAACAATCATATTGTTCCCCATTACACTTATCAGTTACTAGCACTGGGTTCTGCTTACTTCTTGGGCATATTGGTGCAGTTCAGTTTGCTTCTCCAAGAATAAGTAGGGTTCACATGAGGAGCAATGTGCAAGCATGATATACATTGTTTGGCCACTCACTTTGTGGAGCTATGCAAGAGTGGGGTCAAATTGAGAGTGATACCTCAATCTCACTTCATATGATAGATGAGAGAATGACTTTCTGCTTATATATGTAGGAACTAAATGCTGTGATCAAACAAGTTGTGAGCTCCCACCAGATTTGGTAGGGTTGCTCTGGCCCTATGCCGCCTAGGGGATCTGTCTGGTGGTTATTATTTGGTTTTAATGGAAAAAGTCTCCTAATTATACTTTCAGGTTTGATCAAATTTTCTGCTGCCTCAATTCCTTCCTTTTTACACCTCATTCTCTGCAGAGGAAAGAATTGGCGGCCCATAGTGTGGGCATCCTCCTCTTATCCGATAAAACATACAAGAAAGGTATCCCCAATATCTCCTCCTACAAGTCCATCTAACTTCCCCTCTCTCTTTTTGTCCCACCAAACAGTGATGAATTGCTCCTAACAGAAAAACGGCAAGTCAATGGCAAGAATTTCAGAACATCTTCAAGTTAACATGTATCAAGTATTAGAATAGTCTGCATAAGAGCTCCTTATCACACTACTTACCCTTTCAATTTTATTCTCTTTCTTGTCCTTGTAGCCTAATCCTCCTCAATAAAAAAAATTTGCCTCTAAACAAGCACGCTAGTAACCTAATAAAATTTGAATACGACAATGCATTCAAAAGAGCTAGAAGCCACACAAAACACTAGGAGATAAGATAGTCGCGGGTTTGTTCAGTAATGATGACAAAAATGACTAAGAGTAGGAATCAATTTTTTGTAGGTGATGTTAAGTATGGTGACAAAGATAACGGACAGCTAAGAACTTGTGAACCGGGCATAAATAGTAAAACAACATTTGGTTATGGGTGGAGTTCAATCAAGTTGGGACTGAGATGTCTACTAAACTGACATTATAGTGCATAACTCTGGCTCTGTTTATGGAATAATAGTTATTTTTTTTTAACTTAAGGAGAAAGAAACTATGTTAGTCATGCACTCGTCCTCAACCCGATTTCTTAACAAATGCAAATAAGCTTTTCAATCAAAACTATCCCTTCATACCTCATTAGCAAAAATAGCCCCAAGCGGAGACCCCATACTACCACAAGCAAGGTCAAAACCACCTGAAATGTAGAGCAAACAAATTATCTCGTGACAACGAAATGTAAACATGTTACAGTATTTTCTATACAATCCAAACTATCCACCAGCACGCTCTTACTATTTTACCCCTCTGCAAGGGCTAGGTACAAACAGTACTAAAACTAGTAAGTGTAAACAACTATACGAACTATCCAAAAGAGTACTGAAGATAACCAGATGAAAATCTTGAATGAAGACAGTCACACTTTATAACCAATATCATATAGGTCATCAGATGTTGCAGTGTTCAAAAAGTTGAGCACTTGACATTTTGCGAACCCTTTTTGGCAAATAGGCAAAGGTTAGGAAGTAGTGCCAGGACATCCTCAACCCAGGTATTTCCAGGAATAGATTATCAAAAACATACCTAAGTTCAAGCAAATTCAATAACAAAACACATCCCAAAATAGCATCACAGTTGCTCAGGAACTTAAAGATTGAGGCCAATTTGGTTATGAAAGGCTTATGAGAGAGATTAATGAAACAAAAGCACAAACAACAACTTTATCCTGATCGGATTCTAAAAGTTAGAATGCATTGTCCAACTGTTTATACAAATTGGAGAAGATATATTACCTGCCTAAAATGCCATGATCCTTTTACAATCAGAGTCAACACAGCAAGAATTATGAAATTTGTACTTCCTGTTACAAACAACTTCGGTTACCAAACAAAATAGGTAACTGCTGACAAGTGAAGGTAACAAAAATCCTCAAACAAATATAATCATCAGACAGCAGAACGAAGTACAGAAATTTTCTGTAATAAAATTTCTGCAATAAAAGTTCCGCTGTGCCCAACAGAAAAACAAATACTTATATAGTTTAACTACTCCATCCATTTACTCAAAGGATGCCAATTTATGGTTAGAAGTCAAACTGAAAATAAGTAACCGTAGTGAGTTATCATCCCCTATAACAATTATAAAGTTAAAAATTTGACAGCTTTTAAGTTTAATTTTCAAATGAAAAACTCTTTAAGTCGAATGTCCCAAAAAAAGGAAATGTGAAACAATAGCACAACTATAACCCAGTCTTTGTAAGGAAATGCAAATTGGAGTCGGGCTGAACATGATGGAGGTATATAGCGCTCCCTCTGTCCCATAAAAGAGTAATATTCAGACTTTTCAAAGTCAAACTTGATCGTTTTTCTGAACTCCACATATCTTGTTTACTTTTAGAATCATTACAAAATACAGAAAGAGTAGTATCAACCTCATGACAAAAAAGAAAACAAATTTACTCCCTACATCAACTGCTTTAACTACTGAATTCAATTTCTCAAAATACGAAGCATTTAGGATAATAAAAACCAAAAAAGAATAATAAAAAAGGGAAATGGAAGTCCAATGAATCATCATACCAGCGAAGTCGGTGACCTTATCGAATTTGAGAAGTGCCGTGACTACGAAGAACAGCAACTGATAACCCAACTGCAATAACCCACCAACACAACAATCAATCCAAGATAACTGACACACACAATACAAACATAAATGTATAGAGAGAGAGAGAGAGAGAGAGAGAGTACAGTGACAATGGCGGTAAGTGCTAAGAAATGGGAGTCGATAACAGTGCCCATTATTTTCAAAAATTGGGAGAAGTTCAATTCATTCGATTATTTCACTCTTCTTCCGTAATTGTTGTTGGGTTTTTATCTTTTGAAGCTTATGATAAAAGGGTATTTATAGAATAATTCAGTTGAACTGAATAAGAGGTGGGGAATTGAACAACAACCCATTTTTGATTTTGCGGCCGTTTATGGTTGCCTTTATTCTCAAACGAACCAATTCTCAACCACGCTTGGTTTTCACGAAATGCACAATTGACCCTTGATCACCAAGTCTAGGAATGCTAGTCCAAAATAAGTGTATACTTTTTATTATAATTATGGATTAAAAAAAAATTGTATTTGAATCGTAAATTTTTTTTTTATACGGATTAATGTTGTGAATAAATAGAGGGTGTGTATTGCTAGGTTCGTCTTATTCATTAATCGATAGTGTTCGTGTTCAAAGTCTTGATAATTAGTTATGCTATTCTCTAGCAATAATCATGTGTATCTCATAAACTTTATATATTAACTTTTGATGATGCTAGCTTTATTTGAGATTGATATTTCATGATTAGAGTAGCTTGGTTTGGGTGGGTGTATGGTAAGGACATGAGATAGGTCATGTATGATGCCTTTGAACCCCTAGTGTCCCCTTTTGAATGATGTGTGCAAGAGCATATAACAACCCTTGTCAGCATTTAGAGACTATATATGGGGCGACCTTAAGAGAGCACATTTTGGATTTGATTGTAAAATTTGTGCCTTGAAGGGTGCATTTTGCATCACAAAAGTGTTGGTTTGAATTGAAATGACGTTTGTGTGATGAGAATCCTAAGTTGAGTGAGGGTTGTGAGTCGTTAAAAGTGGCCCTGCTTGATAGCAAAAGAATGTTAGAAGCTTTGAAAAGAGAAGAATCAAAAGAAATGAAATTCAAGATCAAGGGTGGCTTGAAATTGTAGAACCATTTGTGCTCAGAATCATAAAAGAAGCAATTGAGCGATGTATTCAATTCATGTGGCAGTAAAAAGCCTCCTCAACACCAAGTTTTCTAACGATTCTAAGTTTGGGGGTTGTTGAGGCAGGTTGTGAGTTTTTAATGACGAATGAACTTTCATGAAGTAAGTCTTGTGTCTGAAGACTTTAGTGTGTATGCTTTCTTGACTTCCTTATCTTTTTCTTCGTTTGTAGACCCAATGTTGGTCTAATATCGTATTGATCGATTTGTCATTTCATATGCCTTGGCCTTGTGAATCGAGCTTGAAAGCATTGGTGGATAGTTTCCTTTGGTTTGATAACTTAGTCATGATATCTCGATTGTTGCATAATCTTAATTCACTAGAGCAATGCTTTATATATTGATGGTTGTTCTTTCATGGCCTTGAGTAATTGTTTTGAGGATCGTTTGTTATCATGTGAATCATTCCATCCCTTGGTTATCCATGTCCGTAGTCTTGAGTGAGTTTTCTTTGATAGGTAATTTATGTGTGATCTTCTATGTTAGTGATTTATTTCTTTGCTCAGGATGATTAAAGTCAAGTTTTGAGGGTATTTGATAAGCTCATAATTTCCTTAAGATTAACTAATTTTCTAGCAATTTTGTATTTAATAATTGTTTGATTATAACCTTTTAGGGTCAATTGATGTGTATTATCGTTCTTTCCTTTTTTTCTTCAAAAGGTTGGAGGGGACATAGACCGATGTGGATTATCTATTTGATGTAGGTATCTCGAGACAAATTGAGGTTTAAGTCTTAAAGCACGGATTTCAAGGCATTTTAGGTTAAAAATTCAAAGTTTTAAGTGATTTGGCTTAGTTCTGTTAGCGATTTTCATAGAAAAAACTATTCGAGAACTTAGCGAAATAGTTAGGGATAGTTTTTGAAGTCCACAAGTCAAACTGCTAGTTTAGGACATTTTCTATCAAGTTCCATCCACCGCCGTCAAAGAGATTAGCCTAAACGCTACTCAAAGAGCTAACAATGTTGTTAAGTTTCCAAGGCGAGTCATGGCATGCATGCGCCCTTCAAATAATGTGTTGTCGCGCAGGCCACCTCGCTCAGCTTATTCGCTAAAGAATCGATTTTGAGTATGAGCGCAGTGCACCTAATCAGCAGCCCAAGCTCATATAAAAAACACTTTAATGATGTAGTTTAAAGGGAATATAAAGATGCAAAAGTAATTTTATCTAACATCATAAAGAAAACAATAATTTTAGTACAATTTAGAAGGAATATAGAGAAGCAAAGTATGATATCAAAAAGTTGACTTGTAAAATACAAGTCTTTATTTGTGACGAATGGAGTAAAAAAAGAGTGGGGAGGGGGGACGGGAAGAGAGGCCGCCTAAAAATGTATCTAATTATATGCTTTATTTTGAATTGGGAAAATTATATTATTGATCATATTGGGAATCACCTATTTGACCAACGTATTTCTAATATCTCAAATGTGATCAATGTACTCACGAATTAAGTGCGATGTGATGCGACCTGTTAACTCTTCATCCACTTTTCTAACGGAACTTCTAACGTGGTTAATGTGAGTTATTTTATAATTTTTTTATTTCTTCCTCATTTTTCTTTCTCTTTCCCCTCCTCTAAACCCTATGTAAGTAGCCCACCCACCTTCCCTTAACCCAAATGCCCTGCGCATTTTCACATCAATAGTATAAGAAGGCGGACGGTTACGTGAAAAGAAGCTCCAGTACTGGACCGAAAATGCCTTTCTCCTCGAAGAATACCCCATACATGTATGCCCACTAAAGCTCAACTAGCTGTCATTGAAAGAAAGGTGAAAGAGGTGGATTGTTATTGAAAGAAAGGTGAAAGAGGTGGATCCGCATCCACAGGTTAGCTTGAGAGTGAACTTTGCTTTCCTAACCGGTCGTGAAATTAGGCGTTTAGAGATCGACACTTAGTTTGTAAAGAACTTTTAATCACTAATGCTGCTTTTCCAGAGGATTGGAATAGCCCTTGAATCAAGTTCTCCTTTTTGAAAAGAGAGGTGGAAACCCTTCCTTATAGTAGTCTATTCTACCCTGCATCTCTCCTCTCTCTTATTTTTGACGTTCATTGGGTTGTTGAGGAGTTGCAACTTGCAAGGGTATGGGGCAGTAGGTGAGCTGACCCAGCTGTCGACCGACACTCGATCCCAGGGTGGCGGAGCTTATAAGGTTAGACGAGAACTACTTGAGAACATCCAAAATTTGAGTCAGATCAGCTGCTCTGTTATAAAAATTGGCAACAACTGGCTGCTTCAACGATGGCAGGAGGGTAAGCAAGTCTCGGGGAGTTGTTGCTACGAAGGAAAGGAAGAAGAAACAAAGTCGATACCTTAAATTTGTTCGATTGTAAAATTAACGAAACCTTATCCACATACTCATTCCCAGGTTGTAAACAAACTGGTTTTAGCCTTGGGGAGCGCTATAACACCCCCTTTTCCTATGAATACACTCCCAAAAAATAATTACAAAAAAGCCATTATTAAAAAAGACATAAATACCCTTTCCCTACTAAATACACCCACCACTATATTATGACACCTACTAAACTTCTATATACACCACCAAATAATTTTTCAATACACCCTCATCCATAATACTTCATAAACTCATTCCTCATTCCAAACTTCCAACTTCTCCAACTTCTACCGACTCATACCAAACTCCTAAAATCAAATCCTCAAGTTTCAATATCCATATTGTAACAAAAATCAGTCATGGAGACTAAAGAAGTGAAGCACACCATCAATGTAAATATCTCTACCCTTCTCAAACTTGAAATTTAACTTTTTCATGCATTTTCGTATATGCCTGGGTCGGGATTTGTTCGGTACTGGTCAATGGAACACCACAGTGGTGTTCGGTCACCACCAGCCGAACATACCTGTGGTGTTCTATCAGGAGTGACCGAACATCACTACTTTGTTCCATCAGGGTTGACCGAACACCACTATGGTGTTCATCAATCTTGGCCGAACAGAAACTTTTCAACTTCTTTGTTGTTGAATTTTATTTTTTTGTTGTTAACAGGATTCAAACACGTTGTCTACGGAGGCTAGTATTACTCCCATTCAAAACGAGATTGAAACAGTTCAAGATATTGTTATGGATTATACAAATGTGTTCACGACGTATGAATTGTTTATATCTTGTGATACATTGTTTGATTGGGTGCGTGCTAGGGGAAAGGAGCATGGAATGGTGATAGTAATTAGGAGGTCAAAACCCAAACAATTCACCAGCATATGAAGGTTTTCATAACATCCATTTTGGCATAACATCCAAAGTTAAATGCATTAAATCTACAGCTAAATACATAATATCCAAAGTGAAATACATAATACATAATATTGTTCGTTAACGTCCTCTCCTCCTACGACTAGGTACAACATGCAAAGGTCTTGCCTGATCGGCACAGCATCCGATGGTCCCTCATCATCTGGACCTCCTAGCGCATTATATGCTCGTAGGATCACCGACTCAAACTCTTCTCTCGAGATAGATCGATCTCCAGATCTCAATCACTGCACGATCGGTTCTATCAAACCTCGTGCAAACCTGACAATATCTCAAGCATCTTGCGGAGCAGTATCAGCTGCATTACTGACGTAGGAGGACCGACGGTCGGGATTTTCAACAATGGGATGTGAATGTGTATAATATCATTCAACATATGAATGGTCACATAGTCCTGGTGGTCGGGCAGGTCTATCAAGTCTCTCCTCAGATAACACGTGACTATCCCAATTAACAAAGTACCATATATATAAGACCCCCCATATCGGCGTAATTTGTTGCATTTCTTTTCTGGGGACACTGGGAGCAATAGGGATGTATGGAATTGTCTGCACATATCTAAACTGTCGCAGGACTCGGTCAGGATGATATGCTCTACTACATTGTTTGCTGAGATGCATCCGTGCTAATACGAAATGATATGGAATGGAAAATGTTCCCTCACCCTAGACGTATAAGGCTTCCAAATAACCTATAACAAGTAAAGAAACAAAAATTTAAAACAATGTATATTGACTATGCATTTTAATGTATAAAAATACATAAATACTCACTTCACTAGGTTTAAGAGAGTCAAGAACCTCACGCACTGCTATTAATCTTTCCATAGTTGCTCCGACATTGGCCTTTGGTAGCTACCTCTTTACAAGGGGAAAGGTTTCATTATAGTCAACGTCATGTGGAGGCCTAAACATTTGGAATCGTTTGTATATACATGCCTACATGAAATGCTATAAAACACACAATAATCAGTCCATAATCTAATAAATATTCATTTTATGATATTAAAAATAAGTCAAAATATAAATTTATTACCTCCAATAACATGAAATATCCAGCCATCTTCTTGGTTGTGACTCTAGACGCTAGTCCTAGTTGTCTATAGAGATAAGCTAGAGTGGCAGCTCCCTATGCATACGTATGAATGTTGTCAAGATCAACCAGGAACTCCAAGTACGATATGTTGACCCAAGTGCCACTCTTATCAGCAAAAATTATACAACCTAAGGTGTACAATAAATAAGCCCTAGCTGAGATTGCACGTCATTTCGGATCATCAAACATAGCATCTTGACTAAACATCTCCCTGAGCCACTCTAGCTTCACTGATGACCCCCTCGCATGTAAGACCCCAACAATCCGACATGCTTAGTATCATTATATTCATTTCCCTGTATACTCATCTTGGGTTAAGAACCCTTATCATGCTTATAACTTGTCTCTAAAACCTAGACGTGACCTTATCGAGTTGAGTCGTGTTGTAGTGTAGGGCCTCGTTCCTACTTCCTTCCCGTTTTGCTCCCAATCACTTTGTGTCGACTTAGAAGACCTTGTATCGTGATATGTGTACTTCCATGATTATATCGAGAGAGTCGTCATGCTTGCTAAGCGTGACGTGATAAGACTTAACCCATATTTGGCTCGTGGTTGATCCACGATGAGTTGTGCGATAGTTTCGTAGTTGTTTAAGACAATTCTCGACTTTGACTTGTATTCGTATACATCGTATAACCCTCACGTTTGTTTGACCTAGCCTTGGTTTAAATTTGTTCACAAATGACAAGCACGTTAGTCTTGTCGTTAACCCATAAGTTGAATTGATTCGAGTGTCGTTTCGCGTGTTTATCTTTGTGTATGATTAAGACTTGTGTTGTTCATCATCTATGCATTAATGCGGGATGATTTGGTTGAGTTTTGGGTGTGTCTTGACCTTGGTTTGATGTTAGAATCAACCTAGGATGACTTGGGGACATTTCGGGATCAAACGAGGAGAATTTCAGAAAATTTTAAAATCTGGAGTCAGGGCGGGCGCCTGGGCAGCCGCTCATTTGACAAATTATGTGAGAGGCAAGAAGGGACTGGAACGCTCATGCCATTACTTAGAGCGGCCGCGCCGCTTGTCGGCCAGACTTTGACTTGTTCAAACTTTTGACATTTTGACTCATTTCATTGGTTGTGAATTGGCCACGTGAGAGGACCCCTTGGCCAGACATTCTCCCACCATATCAGACCTTAGGAGACTCCAAATCTCCCCATTTTTACCACACTTCAGCCATGCAAAGAGAGAGTGAGAAAGAGAGAGTTGTGAGAGAAAGTATCGATATCTTGAGATTTCGACATCGGATCGACGATCTGACTTCACCATGGTTGTAAAGGGCAACGAAGGGAACGTTTCTAGCCAGAGAGATCTCAAGATCTGTGATTGAATCACGAACCCATCTCTCATCTTCCAAGGTTCTAGAAAGAGAAATTGGGTTTGAAAGAGGAAGGCTTGAATCGGGCTAGATTGGTTGTGTGTTCAACGATCGGGCTTCGTAGCAACGTAGAGATCATCGAGGAGAGTGTTTCCACTTGAGTCAACTCTATTTCTTTGGTGGATTTGCAGTATTTTGTAAGTTACTGCTTTTATTTTCTTGCTCGTAGTATCTAAGCATGCTATATAACACGTATTTCATGTCGGTTTGATGAGATGTGATGATATATGCAATATTGGGTGTTTAGATCGAAATGATACTGTAAAATCGTGCTAAGTGATTTTAGTGTATTTCTTCTACATGCTTGATTGTGGAAATTGTAGAGGTTCATACCATACTTGTGAAATATATTAAACTACGAAATTGTGAAATGTGATGTTGGACTCTACGGAGTCTGGATTTGATATGAGATATGTGTTGTTAATACGTGATTTGGACTACGATTCCTAAACATGTTTAAAAATACGGGTAATTAAGTTAGTGACTTAACTTGAGAAATTATGAAAACGGACTCTACGGAGACCGAGACTGATGACGATAACCTTTAAATGTGTTAGGATTCCTAAAATGAAATGCGTTAACTATTAGTTGAACCAATGAACTATGAACGTCATATGGACACTATGGAATCCGATATTGATATGAAAATGTGAATGGTGTTTACTCATCCTCCCTACTTGTTTGGTAGCTAGGAATGATGAGATATATGTGGTTATATGGTTTGGTTCTGTGAATATGAATATATTGGTAGAGTAATCTCTACATGAAATCAAATATGATGTGATCTAGTAATAAGAATAATGAATAATGAGTAATGAACAAAACCGCAGGGGGTCGTTGCATCACCGATATTTTATGAGGACAGAGTGCTAGTGAAACGTTGTTGTTGAGCTACGGTCCGGCCTGAATCCCCCGCTACTCGCTCTAGCGGGGCTTGGCATATCTCTTGTGGTCTGACATAGTGATTGGACCGAGTGATCTTCCCAAGTCGTAAGGGACTGGGCTCACGAAGGTCTAGTGTACGCACTTCATGATAAAGTTGATTCAAGTCGTTACCGCAATAATAAATTGAAAGGGGTGATAAGGTAAGAAGTGGTCGGAGGTGTACCTCGACCCTCGTATCCTTTTACATGTGTTATGTTATAGTACCTTACGTACTCCCTATACGAACGAGTTGGTCGTGGTTTCTAACCGGTATGAGATGGCTTGCGGAAGCAGAGCCTCTCATGGAGTATAGGGTTGGCTTATTATAACATGTTACTTGTTATATGGAAAACCATTATATGTTGATATATAAACTGTGTTGCATACCATGCTATGTAGTTGTATAGTAGTAACTTACTGAGTCTTCGACTCATTCCTTCCATTTTATTTTTTCTTAGTTTGCATGAACCCGAATATTAATGGTCCTTGAGGCTGGGATGGTATACTTAGAAGCTGAGTAGTAACCGTATACTTATGGGTTGTTTAGTTATATTTTGGTTGTGATGTTGTATAATTATGAAACCTCAGTTGGGATTCGTATTGTGTTAGTGTGTAACTAGTTGTGGTATTTGTTCTGACACGTGATGTCGAGGTGTATCAGGATGGTTAACTTTATATTGTTGTATATATATGTATGTAGACTTGTGTTATTTCATGGTTAAGTTATGGATACCGAGTAGTGTAGTTTGATGTTGTGGTGATTGTGGTATTTGGTTCCGAGTGTTAGCTCATGGAGGTGTATGGTTGTATTGTTGTTCTCTGACTTGTGTTATAGCCGTCAAGTAGTTTTAATGTTGTTATTGTTGTTGATTTTTGAGGTTGTGATTTTCAGGAGCTGGTTCGGCTCGTGTTATACAGGTTTTATAAGAGATATGCTGAGTTTATGTCCTAATTTGGGGCTCCACGTATAGTGTCTGGGTTAAGGTGTGACATCGCACCTCTCATTCCTTCTATCGCTTCAGCGTAAGAAACTCCCAACTAATTTGCAACATCATAAGTCGAGGTTGGTGTAAAACTCCGTCTCAATAAAACTGGAACCATTGTGATCAAAAGACCTGTAAGGCAAAAGACATCATCCAATGTGATTGTCATTTCACCAAAAGGTAGATGAAAGTTATTGGTATCAAGGTGCCACCGTTCCACAAATGCACTGACCAAGACATTATCAACTTCAAAGTACGATGTTCGCCTTAATCGATACAACTTGGAGGCTTTGACAAGATCCAACCATCGTTCATCACATATAACTTCACTAAACTAGCTTTGAAGCATGATTGTTACACTTGAGAGGGTCTCTCTCTTGCCCGTCCCATATATAGCATGCTATGTGTGTCTCATAAGTAGTCAGTAGGGATGGATTAACAGGACCACTGGGAAATGGGGTATATGTATGGTCTTCTCTCTCTTCTCTAACAACTTCTTCTCCCTCATCTCCAACACTTCCTCTCTTCCCAATTCTTCTCTATCCTCTCCAAAACTAGCATCTCTTTCAAAATCATAATCATGCATATGTATAGGAGGTTGTTCTTGTTGATGTGGGACGTGTGGGGATCCTCAGGCTGTTGTTATTCAGGTTGTCTTTGTCTTCTATTTGAAGCAGTGTGTCTTTTCCTTTCATATACATTTGCTACATAACCTGGATATAAGAAATATTTTTAGTTAAATCGATTAAACAAAAAATATAAATAATCACAATATGTTGTTCAGTAGAGGTTGTAAAAACACAACATCACTATTCGGCTAGGGCTGGAGGAACACCACAATTGTGACGCCCCGACCCGGATCTCTATACGAAATCCCGAGGTCGAGTCGCCAAACGAACCAACACTTAACAAAAATGAAAAGCACGTGGCGTAACCACCCGTACTTACAACAAAATTCAACGGATTAACCTGATAAAATAAAAACAAATCATTGGCGATACTACTGCCGGAACCCATCTAATAACAACCACGAGTCTACAACTCGGGAAAGAACATAACAACATTAACATCATCGGCCACAATATGCTGGAACAACCACTGGAATAATAACCAAATGTACACAAGCATGACATACATGTCGGCTACCAAAAGAATAATACAATAACCAAGTATAATTCTACCCCAAAGTAAAGTCTATATAACTTTACAAACCAACAATCCTCACTATAATAAAATACCACAACTATAACAAGCTCCACGAGCTACAAGGCCAAAAAACAACCTGCTAACTAACTACGATCTCGCCGACCTCACCGGTGACTTCCTGGCTAGCTCAAATCTAAGGAAAAATATATGAACAACAAACGGGGTGAGTCATAATGACACAGTAAGTTGTTAAATGCAACTACATGGCATGGCATAATGCTCAATCATAAACTGTAACATGGCATCATTTATAAGTATACCAAACTGTAAACATGTACCACATAATCATAGCACTTAAACCACATATACCACGTAGCACGGTGATGATCACATAAGTGCACGTAAATAACCACATTTAAAAGGATATAGTTGTTGTCTGTCTGACTATACTGCTGTTGCTTTACACATCTCAAGTTGTCGTCGAACCGGATCTCGTGCTCGGAACATACTGAACACTGAACATACTGTACATACTGTCGTTACACCTCGCTATTCTACTTAGCGAGGAAAGATACCATCATTACTTCTCACTTGCTTTCATAGTGAGGAAAATACTGTCGTTACATCTCACCGTCTACTTAGTGAGGAAAATACTGTCGTTACTTCTCACCATTTACTTAGTGAGGAAAAATACTATTGGTTGCCATAGTTTCGTGTATTGCTTATAACAATGGGACCACTTCTCACTAGGGCCAGTAGTGGGGAGGAAAGGGAACCAATGAGGCGACCCATAGCAATCGCTTACCACGAAGGCCATGTGTCGTCGCATTGCCGACTCAAATCATGTATGCCAGCTGGACTTCCAAACAATGCACAAGTAGATATTTACTCATGACATAACAACAACAATAAGGTTCAAAAGTAGTGAACCTTATCCCAACCAAATAGGTCAATGATCCTACCTTAACACATTACCAACACATTTTGTGAAGTAAACCAATCAACATCTCAAAATCACATATTTAGTCTTGAATCACATAGTCATACAAGCACATATTTGCAAGTACTTCTCAAAACCATTAGACCACATATTTAGTCTATAAACATTTACACATTGAGATACACACTTGATTCTCAAACAAACACACTTTGAGACTTCTAATTTAGTCTAGTTACCAACCAATGTTGAGACTACTCATATAGTTCTCAAGCACAAACACATCAAGAATACTTATTAATATTGAGTGCGAAGTACTACACCCACAATGACGCTTGAAGCGTAAACAACTCATTCTTATAAACGCAATTGCCCTCATGTACACTTATCCTAAATCATATGGTTTCGTAGTCAAATCCCAAGATTAACGAACAATCAGTTATCGCACCGAGACTATTGTACTAGTCTCTTACATTATGTATTATAATATTCATACGTGTAAACAACTCTCGGGAGTCGCTAATTCTATTAAACGAACATCCCAAACTACACAAGTTCGAATATACGGCTTGCTAAATTAATTAGACGTCATTTTACACTTATAACCAGAGTCTTTATTTTACCAGTACCAATTAATCGGAGGGCTAAAACCCTTATCAAATGAACTCTAAATTCCATAGGATTTTAACATGTTGTTCGGTAATTGATACTCTTGCTTAAAAATCACTTCTTAGAGTCATTACTACACTTCTCAAAATTTGGGTATAATTGATATATGCAAACTTTCCCATTTCAAATTTCTAACATGTTCTTTAGTTCAATATCAAGGATGAGTACTCAATTTCAACATGCAACATCATCCAAACACCCCACATAATACATGAACATGTTATACATCTCAACATATCATTTAAACCATGAAATCATCAAGTAAACAAGACATACATGTACTTTATATCTCAAATATGCAGCAAATTTTTAAGCATATATAAGGGGATTAGTAACTTACTTGAAATGAGAAATCAAACCATTATAATCACAATTAAAGCCTTTAAAGATGCTCCCCTAGTCATCCCCAACACATGCATGGCCTTGGATCAAAGATTGGTTGGTTGGATTGAGAGAACAAGAACTACACACACTAATCTCACCTTCATCTCTCACACTAACTCTCAAGCTCCATGGATGTTTAAAATGAAGTGGAGAGCAACTTGGGGTCTCCTTAAGGTCTGAAATAAGTCATTTATGCAAGTCAACAAGTCTTGGGTCGTCTTTAAATGAGTCAAGGGGTAAAAATGGCAAAATTGTAAACTTTGGAGAAGCTGTCCAAACAGATTGGTCTAATTTCAGTCAACTTCAAAGATGTGCCTAGACAAAGGTGTGACCAGGTGTCACTAGCGATATTCTTAGAGATCGAGTCAGGTGTGACCAGGTGTCACTAGCGAGGCCGGGACAAAGGTGCCCGGGTCGCTACAAAAAAGGTGCCTTTTTTGTAGCAACCCGGACATCCAACATTCGGCCTCGCTAGTGACACCTGGTCACACCTGACTCGACCTCTAAGAGTATCGCAGCCAGACCTCAAGAACTTCCCATGCCTAGTCATGGGTTTCATGTTTTCCCCCACACTCGAACCCCTGACCTCTAGGTAAGGTACAAAGGTCTTTAAATATTGGTTTGCTTAGATCATTGGTAGCTTCCTTCATTTGTTGGGAAATTTGGATTCAAAGTAAGCATCTGAACTGAGGAAAGCACTTTTGACTGATCCCCTTTGGCCAAAGTAGCCGCCGAGATGGCCGGGCAGACCCATGGGAGTATGCTAAGATGCTCTCGGGGAAGAGTAAAGAAAAAGATGAGAGTGCATCGAAAAGCGCATCGCGACTACTCTAGATCTTCTCCTAAGTGATTTGAACCTTTAATCGAGACCAGAGTTCTAGCTTTCCGACTCCCTTCTATCTACACACTCACACTCATATTTAAAGACCTTTGTACCTTACCTAGAGGTCAGGGGTTCGAGTGTGGGGGAAGGCATGAAACCCATGACTAGGCATGGGAAGTTCTTGAGGTCTGGCTGCGATACTCTTAGAGGTCGAGTCAGGTGTGACCAGGTGTCACTAGCGATGCCGGATGTTGCAGTGGTGTTCGGCTAACACTAGAGGAACACCACTGTGATGTTTAGTTAGCTCTAGCCGAACACCACTGTGGTGTTCCTTCAACTAGTGCCAAACCGAATTTTTTAAAAAACCAAACAAATTCCATATACATTGCAAATAAAATGACATTTAAACAAAAATTGAAACGAAAATGTTATTTGAACTTTAAAATGGAAGGAATTTCATACCTAGGGCCTTCCTCATTGTGAAATCAAAGTTCCTCTTTTTCTTCTTCTTCTTCCTTTTCTTCTTCCTTCTCCAAACTTGAAGTTGTTGCTGGATTGTTTGTTCTTCCAAAAATTACTTTTTTCTTCAGGATAATGTGGGTATGAGTGAAGGGAAGGAGAATGTTGCGTTTGAAATAGGGGGAGGGGATACGGTTTGCTGGGTTTCCACTTGCCGTTAAATGGGGTGGGTTTTTTAGGTTGGTGTATTTACAAATGGGGGTGAGTGTTTTGATATCGGGTGGGTGTATTGAGAAAGAAAGAGTGATTTAATTGAGAAGGGTAAAATAGAAAATGTAGGAGTGGTGTATTGAGTAATTATGTTGGTGTGGAATTAGTATAGGATGTGTATTGAGATAATGGGTGTATTAAGAGTAAAAGGGGATGTTAATAGCGCTCCCCTTTAGCCTTTCAGTGAATTGGGGACGATGAAGTGAGCGGTAGATTTAGGATTTTTATTTAATATTTTTAAGATAGTTGATATTAACACCCTCAAACCTCTAAGTACACCCCCTCATGTATTATAAAAATATTATTATAAATTTTGACTTAAATCGGCAGCCCCTTACCGAACACAGCTAAAGTTGTTCGGTAAGGAGTACCGAACAACCATAGTGATGTTCGGTTAGAAGGTGTCAAACACCACTATGGGTGTTCAGTTACACAGTGCCGAATAATTTATAAAAAAAAAAAAGTCATCAATCAAGGCAACGATTGAAACATGAATTCATACATTTTTGGAAGTAGGTTCTATTAATAACATGTTTGTCTCTTTAATAAAAGCTATAATTTGGTTTTCGTATAATTAATTGAGGTTGAACATGAAAACGATGAGAAATGAGAAAGGAAGGAGGAGGGAAGAAGAAGGAAGGAGATAGGGGAGAGGGGAGAGGGGGGCATGACATGATGAGAGATGGGAGGAGTAGAAAGAAGAAGGAGAGTGGAAGGGGGAAGAGAGAGAGAGAGTAGGATGAAGGAGAGGGGAAGGGGAGAGAGAGAGAGGGGGGATTAGGGTTAAATAGAAAAATTAGGGGGTGTATTTAGTATTTAGGAGGGTTAAAATTTAGGAGGGGGTGAACTTAGAGGTTTGGGCCTTGGGGATGTTAATAGCAACTCTCTATTTTTAATTTGAGGAGGATTGACCAATATAATTAAGGGCAAAGCTATATATTTGATTAAACATATATGTTTAATTTACTTTTATCTTGAACTAATAATTTGTTTTATATTTTAGGACGTTTTTCGGTTAATCATCTAAGCAATAAATTACAATTGAATTACTTAGGGTTTGGAGAAGGGGAAAGAAAAAGAGATAAGAGAAAGAAATTATAAAAAATGAATGGACAAAAATATCTCTCATAAAATAACTCACATTAATCACGTTAGCAGCCTCATTAAAAAAGTGGATGGAGAGTCAACGGGATAGACCACATTGTATTCAATTCGTGAGTACATTTTTTACATTTGGGATATTGAAAGTACGTTGGTCAAATCAGTAATTCTCAATTAGTACGTGGTCAAAAATATAATTTTCCCTATTGAATTCGTTTGCGACAACACTTTCCCTACAACAACATTAGATCAAGCATTGTTCTTGAACACTTGTGACCAAAAATTTAGAAATAAATTTCTAATTTATATAACATAGATTATTGATAAAATATACTACATTGGTCAATAATATTCAGACATTTTTCTATTTTCCTTGCTGTTTAACTAGTTTTAATTAATAGGGTGAAACACATGATATGGCCACTAATGTCAATTCAGTGTACATGATTGAACAAACAAGTAACATGACAAAAGGACACATTTCTCCTCCATGTCAAATGCTCCCTCCGTTTCCTAAAGTTTTATCTTTTTTTTTTTTTTTATCCATTCTAGAATAATTGTCTTATTTAAAAAAAATTCTTTTTAGGATATTACTTTACTATTTTATCCTTACTTTTTTTCCTACTTTAATTATGGACCACATACACAGATATTAAAGAAAATTACACATTATACCAATATTAATAATCAAGTCAATTATTTTTTCTTAATCTATGTGTCAGGTCAAACAAGACAATAATTAAGGTACAGATAAAGTTTGCAACACTAATTAGAAAATAATTAATCTAATCCTTAATCTTTATAAGCTCGCCCAAAAGTACACCAATAATACATTGTACGTTTGAGTCGGTACTTACAATTGCAGAAAGACATTAAAAACTCAAGACGGTGCAATTGAAACTCTTTCAACTTGGATGATGTACTCAAGAGTCGCTAACGGTGGGATTTGGAAGCCTGTGCCTAAATCTGCACCCTTCTCCCCAAAACCTACATTAGGTGGAATTATAACTTTCCTTTTGCCACCAGCCTTCATTGATTTCAAAACAGTTTCAATCCCTTCACACAACCCCTTACTAAAAGGCCTCGAGCCCATCACGAGAGCAAGTGGCTTCTTCTCTCGACCAAACGTATCGACAAAAACTTGTCCATTGCCTTGAATTGTTCCCTTGAGGTCAATCACCACTAAATCCCCTGGCCTTGGAGTAGCACCACCGCCAACTCTCAACTCATAGTACCTGTGCTTCAAAAAAAAAAAAAAAAAATCATTTGACACAACTTCACTTAAATAACACAATGTCCTATTAAGAGTGTTTTTCTGTCTAATTCTTTCCCAACTATTTCTACTCTAAAATTAAGCTTCTCATTCTCTGTGCCTCGTATATATTGCCCACCATACAAAACCTCACGTTTTTAGAATCTTTAGTAGATGTCTCGACGGCCATTGCCTAATATTTGCATTTATATTTGTGTCCTTTAGATAGTTATTCAATGTGCATTTACCTTGTAAATGTTCAACTTGATTAGAGTACTAAAAATGGAAAGTTGCCCATATAAATGAAACTTGAGGGGGTACAACTTTCCATGTTATTAGCTATTCACGGAATTGTACCTTATGCCATTGGGCAGCACCACCTCTTCTTGTTTTTCGACATCTCTGCAGAAGAGAAGGTACAAGAAGAAAACAGGCACGTTATATCTAACATTTTGAGATGGGGGGCATAAGCATTAGACTTAGAGTGAGCAACTTAATTAGATACCTTGTATTTGCTTCTTGCTGAGAGACTTCTAACCGAGTTTTGATTTGTTCAGAAACGACGCCAAACGCTAAGAAGCCAGCCCAAGCAAGGCCAGCACCTAGTCCAAACCTCCTGGTTAAGCTGGAAGCTATCCAATCAGTTGAGTCAGCAGTGGAAGCTGGCTTACTGATAATAGTCTTTTGCTGTTCTACTTTAAGTGAGGCTGCCAACGGTGGTGTCTCCGGCGAACTTTTAGTCAGTGGTTGAGGTGGAGACTGAGGTTGTGAAGATGATGATGGAGTCTGAGGGGGTGGTGTTTGTGAAGATGAAGATAAGTGATTAGTTCTTGTAATTGGGTGTGAGAGAAAAGTTGAAGATCCAAAGAAGGT
Source organism: Platycodon grandiflorus (assembly GCA_016624345.1). Lineage (NCBI taxonomy): Eukaryota > Viridiplantae > Streptophyta > Magnoliopsida > Asterales > Campanulaceae > Platycodon > Platycodon grandiflorus. The sequence continues at coordinate 54,706,583 of CM028364.1, forward strand.
GGCCATTCCTATTCTTTGGAGGATACAATAATCAATCCTTGCACTTCAGGATGGAAGATATTTCTAACTTTTGCTTGCATCAAGTAGAGGATGGATGGTCCCCATCTTATCTCTACATGAACAAGAATTTTTCAGTGGTTTCCATTTTTCTTTCTTATTTCTTTTTTTTCTTTTCCTTTTATTTCTTTGGTTATTTCTTCTTTTATTTATTATTATTTTTTTTTGGCCTTTTTATTTCCTTGGTTTGAAAGCTACAACGCAGGATTGAACTCGTCCCTCATTTTTAGAAGCTTCAAAAAAAAAAAAATTCCATCTTTCTTATTTTCGTTGTTCCTATATTTCGATGTTTAGTTGAAGCTTGGACAACATTTGTTGCAACCATTTAACTTACTTGATGAATAACTCCTCAAAGGTTAAATGAGTCCAATGTTTGTGTGATTTCTCTGTGAAATTCAAATTTCCCTCCCCGACACTTTTTTTTCTTCCTAAAACAATCAGATTATTTATTAACACATGCACTTTTGAAATCTTCCTATATACATCAAACTAGTCCAACAACTTGTTGAAAGAAAATGGTCCAATGTTGTATACCCATTTGGTCGCGAGGAGCTTCAACTAGGAGACTTATCCTTCGTGTCAAACTAAATATTTCAACATTGACATCCACGCGATGTGCTAAACTTGTCGCGTGCCAAAACACTTGACCAAATAGATACTAATACATCACTCGAGATTTAGTCAAAGTAAGAAACATTCATTTTCTGACACCTTCACCTCATTCTATCTAGTTTCTACCAACGCTCCTCAACTGATATTGTTCCTACTCCATCATAGCATGGCCATATGGAAGTATCAAAAAATTCTTACAACACCAGCATAGATAACGAGCATTATAAACATAGATCCAAGGTAATTTTGCACGTTTGCCTTCCAATTAGCTTCTTGTATCATGAATTTGATGCCTACTACGTCTGAAAACAACTTGAGACAGAATGTATAGACAAGAACACTCTGGCCTTGATTACAAGTATACAACACATTCAAATTCATTTACAAATCAAACATTAACTTGAGATGACTGCACTGACCAAGCTGAAAACATTTTTCGTAAGGCAAAAAGAATCACCATCAACCAAATCTAAAGTATGTCTCATCAGTTTCACTCCCACCAATCTCCTTTTTACATTTTCCACCGAGCATCCACACTTGCCTACTGTATTCCTTGTCATCCAAGTTGCTTCCTCCCCTGGTTCTTTCCGCTTCGCGGTTCTTCCCAGAATTGTGAGGGTTAGCCCTTTTCTATGCGATCTGCTTTTGTTGATGCAAATAGATCTAACCTCGAGACACTTGTGCACTTGTAATAGGCTTTTGCAGTGGCTTCAAAGCAGCCATGATCTCAGCAAACGAAGGCCGTAACCTTGGATCTCTGCAGAATTAAATAAACGGGGTGTTGAAACTCTATTCATGCACTAGCCAAAAGAGGTCTTATGTGGATTGGTTACAAATTTTACACACTGCAAGTATTGTAATCTCAGAGAAGCTAGAGGCAAAGATGAATTCCGGATAATTCAAGAGAATAAAATTTATTTTTTCTGTCCTTTTTTCTTCTTCTCTCCTTTTTTCTTTTTTTTTTTTTTTTTTTGGGGGAGGGGGTTGGAGACAGGATTTGAACATGCAATCTTCAATAGTTTTTTTTTTTTTTCCATATTTTGATTCCTAGGGAGGAGGGTGCCAAGCCATGCCATACAATTCTAAACATCACATGCAACTTTCATTGAATTCGTTACAAGATTTATATAGATACACGAAGACCAACACACAGACACATAGGCGCAAAGAAAGAACCAATTAACCCTAGAGTAAGAAAGAAGACAAATTAATCCTAAAAAGAAGGAAAACAGCTCTCACTACATGGATAGGTTTATGTCAATACCTACTATCTCCATCCACGCTAACACAGTACTTGCGATTTCAACACATGCATATTTATTCACTGAAGATGAATATAGGTTTAAGGGTTCCCCTTCACTATTGAACTTCCCAAATGATCCAAAGAACCAACCTACTTTAAAAAATGTTATTAAAAAAACCCATGTCGTCAGCCTTCCTTCCAAAAACTTGACTGAGATGTTGATGTTCTCCAAAAGCAGGTTGATTCTTTGGATCATTTCGCAAGATTGATCTAGGCGCATTTAAGTAAAGTGTCTATGTTACTTTTGTCATTAACCCTAAACGTAAGTTAAAATAGTTTTGACCCTATGAATGAGGAAGGAGACTTTTGGCATGTTGCATATCACGATAATTAGTTAATGCTCCTGCATATCATTTTCAGAATTTTCATTAGCTCACCTCCTGTCGAGTTATTTACATTGTTCATACAGCCCTTTTTTCATTCCTCGTAGTATGTTGATTTTTTGTTCATCACTTCATGGTTTTCACTCCGATATGCATTCAAAAACATAATGAAAAGTCATGTGCTTGCTGATGACCTTCATTATAAGAGGCACAAGTTTAAAGTTAAGGACTATATCTTAGTTCATGGGCATCCTGACCCCAAGTTTGACGATTCTTCCACAATGGTGCACACTTGAGCAATTGGGCATTTCTATATCATTCATGTATAATGCATTTCCAATGGAATGATTGGACAAATTAAATACTCACGTTTCCCAACAGCTCTTAATGATATCTGCAACAACAGGATCTATATCATCTGGAATGTCAAGACGACGATGCTGAAATCCAACGGCCCCAACTACTTGCATTGGGTTCATTCCTCCCCATGGTTGTCGCATTGTACAAAGCTCCCATAATATGACACCAAAGCTATAAACATCGCACCTGCATTGCATAAATAATAGCCCAAAATCAATAAACAATAAATAAGTATAGGCAAAACACACAATCATGCCACTATACTTTGGGAAAAGTTACAATTCGGTCACTGATTGTTTGAAAATGTTATTTGGGCCACTGTACTTCAGTTATCTTGCAAGCGAGCCCACCAGAACGTTAATTTTAAATAAAATTCTTATTTTACCTCTGTCTTCGTCCTTATCTCCCTTCATGAAGACAGGGGTAAAATAGGAATTTCATTTAAAATTAACGTGCTGGTGGGCTCGCTTGCAAGATAACTGAAGTATAGTAGACCAAATAACATTTTCAAACAATCAGTGGCCGAATTGCAACCTTCCCCAAAGTACAGTGACCCGATTATGTGTTTTGCCATAAGTATACATTAAACTTAAAACATCAAACTTGACAGCTATATGACTAGAAAAATAAATAGGCAAAAGCTAACATGTGCCTTAAAGACACACGATAAGCACCTACTTATAGTAACTTTTGTCTCGACAACTACCCTAGTGGGATTGCAAATTGTGTAAGTGTGAAAATTGTGAAAGTGTGATTATCGAGGAAAATTTTACTACATATAGGTTCTTAACTTGCATGTTAACAAACCCAAATAAATGACTGCTTTCACATTTTCTAGAAAGATAAATGGAAGTTAAAGACTTCACTTTTCATCTGATGGTTCATTTCTAAGCACTTCTGGAGCCATCCATTCTGCCTGAAAAAGGATTAACAGTATAGCGTTACCAAAGCTGTTGTAATATATGGAAGCATGGAAGCACCAAGGAGAATAAAAATTATTTACAGTAAATCAAACTTTTCAACCAAATAGATTGGTCAATTTCTTTAAGCGAATCCTTCATGAAAAATTCAGAATTTAGATGTAAAGCAAACAATAACGTGTGTGTGTGTGTGTGAATGCATTTTTTAATCTATGTTTCTAGTGTACACACAAACACCAGCAGGGCCATGGTCTCGCTCTAATTACCCACTTTTAGTATGAGTTGAAAAACTTTATACACAAACATAATCTCGTAATACTGTATTGTGGGGAACACCATGTAAATTTCACTTGATTGCGTGGCAATCACCCACTTGTCTCTTCAGACTAAGACCTAGTTGTATGAGAACGTAATAACCCCAGAGATAGCCCAAGGGAGGCCTAGACCAAGTGCATGAGCCCATGAGTAGTAACACTTGAGTTTCAACGACCGCACCTTGGCACTATGAAGAACCTCTATGAGCAAGTCTTCCCGACGGTCAAGGTGCTTAGCAAGAAGGAACACTCTTGTCCAGCCCCTAGAAGGTTGAGCCAGCCCTAGAGCCCTGGCGCCCGATCATTAACGATTACAAAGAAAACATTCACCTGCCCCTGGGAGGTTGAGCCAGCCAGGGGTCTAACCTCCAACCATTAAGGGTTCCGAGGAAATGTTTCTGCGCTCAAGAGAAGGGGTAACAACCTACCACTAGCGCTTGCATCCCTATCAAATGGCCCGGCTTAGGGCGCTATTGGGTGATCTGCTCCAACTGTAACGACCTGTTTGGGGTCCCTAGACCTCGACGCTGAGCAGGCTTTGGGAACCTCGATGGATATCGGTTTGACCTTCGCAAGGACTTGCGATAAGTGAGTTAAGGAGAGCAAGAGCTGATTACGGTCCCCACTTATAGGACACTTGTCCTATGATCCTTGAAGGGTTATCAGGATGATCACACCTAAGCCAGAAATCTTGGAACATCACTAGTGCCATCCATCCATTACTCAGTATAATAGAGGTCGTGGCCTCATTCCCAAAACATCAAGAATTTGGCACAAGTTTCTGTCCTAAAGCCAATCGATTCTAAAAGAGCTAGAGCAGCTGACCTTAGACTTGGACTCTCTCTCTCTCTCATCAACCTCTGCCCGCTTTCTCTCTTACCTAAATCAGTCCTCACTTTCACTTCAACCTCTACTCCTTGAGATTCTTTGATGCAAACGTGTCACGCCAAGCATACGTTACCCAACACATAAGGTAGTGTTAATAGTCTCTCTCTCTCTCTCTCTCTCTCTCTCTCTCTCTCTCTCTCATCTATACTATTTGAGCGTCTACGCAGTCGCTTAAATAACAAGGGTCAAAACAATATTAAGAGGTCTAAACTTCATCTATACTATTTGAGCATCTCCGCAGTCGCCCAAATAACTAGGGTACAATATTGAAGGGTCGAAACAATATTAAGAGGTCTGAACTTTATCGCATACAAGTAGACTTCAGCCGATTGACCCAACAGTGAACTAATTGGTCAGCCCACACAATTTCCACTTCATCACCATAGCAAAATACTAAGAGTTAGTAACAATTTTGAGACCAATAAACATAAGCATAATATCGTGTTAACAATTTTATGTCATGACTGTCTTGAAGCTCTTGTAACGAGATACCTACCATTTTAGGGTTGATCAAACTGGAATTCTGAGTAATAGACAAAACCTACTAAGTTATAGGGTTAAAGAGTACAGCTGAACCAAATACTTTGCAGAACCGACAAAATGAAAAGAAAAAAAATGTATGAACACAAGCAATGAAGGTGATCGCAGTGACCAGAAAACTAGAAAAGAAACATTATAAAATCTACTCTAGACACTACACTTTATCAGTCTTTGGTCATCTGATATGTTTACACCTCCACGGATAGTATAATCAATTAAATGAAGCTAGCTTTATATTCTAAAGCCATTTCTCCAAAAGCTACAATCATATTTGGATAACAAATCAAGAAACATAGATATACTTCCAAAACATCATATCTTCTGAAGTCAAATATCCACCTAGAAATAGCTTTACCATCTCTAATACTCCCCCATCTCGAAAAAAGAGTCCCATTTGAGAAGTCAAACTTTTTAATATCATACTTTTGTTTCTCTACATTTCCTTTAAATTGCAACAAAGTTGTATCTTTTTTTGCATGTCACGTCAGAATGTCAGATCATGTTTTTGAAAAGAAAAAAAAAGAGTTAGAAAAATATGAAGTTGTAGCTTAAGTTTTAGAAATGCAGCTCTTTATTTGGGGATGGAGGGAGTAAAAACAAAAAAACTTCATCTCGAGTTGGTCATGGCAACATAAAACTGAGAAAAAGTTGGACACTTTTAGTCAGCAAGCATACCGGACGTGAAACCAGTTCCTTGTAAAATTGTCATGTTAATCCAGATAATTATGGAGGAAGACGACAGTTGTCCCTCAAAACTCATCTTACTTGGATAGAATGAATCAACTTTATCCAGAATTGAGCATGTTTTTGGGTTCATCTTCTATGCCGAAACAGACCAAGTACATGAGCCAGCACTAGGATCAAGACATTTACCATTATGTAGCACCCCACTTAATCACATTATTATCATGCTTCTGTTCTCTAAAATCTTAAATCATCCAAATATGCTTACAAGAGTGTGTTTCAGTAAAATATGCACTAGAGAACCTAAAATAACAGGTCTCTGATCATTTCCATCTCCTTGCATGCCATAACTTTCATGAAAATATTGTTAGATCCAGAATTGAGGGCCACCTTGTCCACCTCCTTGTACCTATTTCCTCCTTATTAATACAAGCTTTCTTGTTTAATCAGGAAAAATGACTAGGTAAGTAATTAATCTGCATATCCACATCTAGATCTCTTATTCCTAATTTGCCAACACAAAAACACGTGATACACAGAGTCCATATAATGACTCGCCTTCCTTCGAGAAGTCCAAAAAGTTAATTTGACATGAAAAATTAAAAATCTCCTTCTCTTAAAGTGAGTCTAATAGAACCTCCATCCCATAAAAAGAGTCCTACTTTTCTTTTTAGCTGTTCCAAAAAAAAGGTCTCATTTCTAATTTGAGCTACAAAATTTCATCGCTTTTCCAAACTTTTTCTTTCAATTCAACAAACATGATGTTGCTTGTACCGGTTAGACAGAAGATGTAACATTATTGCAAATTAACAGAAATTTTTTAGAGTAAAAATGCATGTTTAAAAAATTCACTTACAAAACAGGACTCTTTTGTGGGACAGAGGGAGTATATGACTTCTTGAAATAACTCTGGATGTCAATCACACACATGTACATATTTCATCGCAGGAAGTAGTTTCACATCTGGACTTGTTTAAAGTTATTACTCCTTGCTGTAAATTCTCTTCAGTGGCTAAATAACCTCGATAGGCACCTTTCTTACTATCTTTGTTATGCTCTGTCATAATAGCTCATGCACAATGCCAATTTTTCCATTTTAAATATACATCGACTAAAACTTACAAAAAGGAGGGTCCAACATTGTTATTCTGCCATGGATACATCAAGTCTCTCAAGTAAAGGTTTTGCAAAAGAGTAGCGATAGGGATACAATTTTTTTGTCCAAATTTCTCGTCCCCATCTAGGTGTCAAGCATGTGATGGGTTAAAGGGTGACATCACATTTAAGTGATGTCATCTCTAACCAATCACATATTTGCCCCTAGAGAAATTTGTACCCAAAATTTTGTATCCCTATCATTTTCCTTTGCAAAACCATTTATTAGAGAGGAGCTCATTGCAGAATGTTCTTGTACTCCCCATTATTAACAGGGAGAATTATGGGTTCTAGTCCGCAACAACGAGCAAGTAGTTGGTCGGTCACAGGAGGTGTTACATAACTAGCTCTAGTGAACTGAACAACCTTTTTGACAGGGAAGAAATGTAGAAATCCAAACATGCGGAGATCATATTGCTATGGCCAAAACCTATGCTTTTACTGCAATCCTTCAGTGTTTTGCTCTAGTGTATGGTGAAATGAGATTACTTGAGATGTCCTTTATTCTATGAGAATATTCAAACTATATGTGATATACCTGAAGTCTTGTAAAATGCTTGACCCAGGTACCGAATGCAGCTAATTGTTGTGGTTTGTACCTCAATAATGTTAAATCCATATTCAATTTGAAGGCCAGAGAGCTCTTCTAGTTTGCAGACTAGGCGTAAATTTGCATGTCAATTTATAGGCTTGAAGAGTCTTATATTGGGTATATGGAGTACACATGACAATAGCTAAAGTTTAGTTGGACAAAAGTAAGAAATATTTAATAAGTGAGCATGATTTGCATCCTGTAATTGCTCTAATTGTCATCTATCCACTTGAGGATATTTGATGGATAATTTATTAGATGCTTTAGAAGCAATTATGAAATTAAGGTCTTTCAGCCCTTGCGTGGGTTATGCCGAGATCAATTAAAGAGCTGTTTCTTTGTTGGTCTCTTTACAAACGGAGAAGGAGAAATAGTGCTTGGGAGGTAGCACCTCTGGGAGTGTGTTGGGTTTTATGGAGGGCAAGGAATCAAAGGCCATTTAATAATGAGGAAAAATCTATTCCTTTTTTGAAGAACTCATTGCTGCATACCTTGTACTTTTGGTGCACTGAGGCAGTGGAGCATTCCACTTCCTCTACGAATTCTTTTGCAGATTTTCTGAATAGCTTAGCTTTAGCCTAATTTAGAAACAGTATGCTCCTAGTG